>PVLD010000910.1:132500-235408 GCA_004027595.1 Dinomys branickii | reverse complement strand
AGAGAAAAAGGAAAGAATTTGAAAAAGGCTGAGAAAGTAACACCCAGTCCATCTACGTACATGTACAGAACTAGAATGTAAGTAGACTTAGGGCTCGTATTTGAGAAAGGCATTTCCTGGAAATTTTTGAAATGAAAAAGTCAGAGTACATTTCTCCTCGACTTAAAAACAAAAGGACAATGTTTTTAATATGAATGAAATTTGTATTAAAATATCCTATTAGTGCCTGTGTATTATAGAGTAAAACACACATTGCCATTAATCGCCCTGGAAGTTTTCCCCCTTGCTTCAAGCACTCTTACCCCTCATGCTTGCTGCTTTCTGGAGCGGTTCTGGAAATTCCCTTTTAGGAACATAGTTGTGCCGTGGCTGCCTCAGTATGCCGCATCTTTTCAAAACATTTACCTTCCATGGCCATCTTTGACTTTGAGGAAGGCCTAGAAGTCACAGAGTGCCAGATCCACTGGCTAAGGCACACAAGGGCCCACGGAGACACATCCACCGCCTGCCTTTCCGCTGCATGGTATTTCACACCAGCATTCACCGTATTTTCTCTCACCTCTCAGTAAGACATTCACAAAAGAGGACCTTCAGAAGTGATTCAGAAAATGGCAAGGATGTTGGGGTAAGTTTGTTCAAAGCCAGGGGGAGTAAGCTGAAAGCGATTGATGGCAAGGTGCCTTCTCTATAATATTTTTTAAACTTAACTGTGTATTTGGACCACGCCTGTGGATATCATCTGTTGATGGGTTTCTCGCATGCCTTTTTCTTGCATACTTAAACTTGCTGGCACATTGAATCAACAGAGAAAACAATAAATTAACAAAGGAAATGACATCATTAAATTTCATGACTTTCTACTGACTGAGAATCTGGAACAGCATTTGAAATTTCTTTACAGAAATTCTGCTGGCCAGACTAATCGATGTCTATGAATCACAGGAAGACATGTGAGAGCACAAAGACACAATCCAGCGAGAAGAAGAGAGGAAAGAAAGTACAAAAACCCAGGGAAGCGAGCGGAGGAAAATCTGCAGCATCCATTCACATGAGATCACTGTCTGCTTTCTGAATTTGGGGTCATCCACACTGCCCTTTGTTTTTTGTCTATGGTGTTAATAAACCTTGTCTCCCCTGGTGAGCATGCCTCTGGGGCTTAAAATTAGCCAGAGATATAGACTAACATTTGCAGTGTGAGTTCATAATACCAACCACCACTAACCTTAGACCTCACCGCTTTTGTTTCTTTAGAATAGTTACATTACGGGTCCAGATACATGAATAAAACTCTTCTGGACAACATAATTTTGAAAGGTTGATTACTACATAACGAGAGGGAGCCTGTTAGCACAGCAACTGCAGAAATGCTGTGAGACCAAATGTCAAAAGCAAGTTCCAAGATCAAAGGAGCTCTTTCCAGTTTCAATAATGGAGAAAGAAGCGCTTAGTACCCCGCAGCCGCCGAACGTCCTGCCGGCAGCTAGGTCATCCTTAGTTTTGATCTCTGAAAAGAGAATACATCATTTTAAAGCTATTTTTATAGGGGAGATATTTTCTTCTTATACGTGTGCTTCTGAAGCTGATTTACTCCTGATCTTTTCATTTTAAGTCTGTTCTGTGAAGGAATAAAAGCATAAGGATGATGTCATCCTTATACCCCATTCTGGGCTTGATCTTTCAGTAAAATCATAACACTTCATCTATGAAACAACTATTTCCATAACAACAGGCACAAAATCCAATTAAAAGTAACCCTTTGGTTCATAAAAATCTCTGTAGGCCAACTTCAAGCCTCTTTCCTGCATTATTAAAAATCTGAACAGATTGATTTTAGAACACAGGGTTTTAAAGAATGCACTTAATGGTTTGGTTCAAAGCAATGCTACTCATGCAATGTAAACTCCAACAGAAAGCACACAGGATCTCGGGCTGGGAATTATGGCTGCTGCCCCTACATTCATGACAAAGGGAGCTGAGGGCTGGTGAGTGCTTATTATGTACCAGGCACTTTCATCGATACATTCTTATCAATTTCAGGGGTGGAGTTGAAGGCTTAAACTAAAACTATTTCTCTCAAGGTCACGCAGCTAGAGTGGTGGAACGGAGCACCCTCCTCAGAGCCTGCATTAGCCAGCCTACTGGTTATGAGACACTTCGGCCATTTTCAACTTCGCAGGTTCCACCTCTGGCTGAAGGAGAATGGAAGGTGTTCATTGCAGTGACGTTCAGCTTGCACCACAGAAGGAGAAGCTCTGCACCTCTACATAGGCTCTGGAGGAAGGAAATCTTTAAACAACACTCTTTCTCTGGCACAGCTGTTACTAAAGACACAATGTGGTTTTTTTTTTTTTTTGTGGTACTGGGGATCGAACTCAGGACCCTGCGCTTGCTAGGCAAGCACTTATTCCACTGAGCTATATCCCCAGCCCATAAAGACACAATGTGGATGAGGGCCCATCAACTAAGGACCAGCTGTATACACAGGAATTCGTTAAAACTCAGTTTCTAGTCATGTCTGTATCTCCATCCATAAAATGAGAACATAATCTTGCGTATCAGTATAGTATTAAGAATCTCACAATTCAGCAGAAATTTACAGTGTATGGAACTGAAAAAGTGAGATGGCCTTACTGTTGAGTTTTGAATTCATAGCCCTTTGCCTATTGTCAACATTTTAATAGAAAAGTTTAATCATTCAAACTGTTAGTGACCTGAATTCCTTTGGGCATATCAGAACATCTCAACTATGCTAACACCTTTCCCTCAAAAATAGTGCATGTATGGTTGAATATCTGTATTCCCTCAAATCATGTTTCCTTAGTAAGCCCCAATGTGGTCATCTTCAGAGGCAGCCCTCTGAGCAGTAATTACTTTTAGATGAATTCATGAAGGCAGAGAAAGAGAAGAGTCACTGAGCATCCTCTGGCATGTGAAGATAAACACAGGATGCAGCTGTCCAAAAGCCAGGAGCAGCCTTGACCCAGAGCCAGGTCTGCCCACAGCTTGGTCTTGGACTGTGTTACCTTCAGAAACTCTGAGAAAAAGTCTCATGTTGAAACAGCCTGGTCTGTGCTCTTTCGTTGTTAATGCCTGATGAGATAATGTGCAACATTTTAAAGACTTTTGAGAAAGTTCAAAGCATTGTTTCTTAAAATCGTCATTCCTCTTGTTTTATGGGAAGTTACGATTTATATGTAGTTTAATATTTTATTCTTCCTATAACGTATCTAAACCAGCAAGCACAATTTTTACTTTTCATTTAAGAAAGAGGATCTAGAAATGTCCAATGAATGATTTTAAGTTTCAAGCTGGTATGGAATGGAGTTAAGACTCAGATTTTGGGATCTTCCATCTCCATTAACGTGGCATAAAGGAGGGTAAATCTGAGCCAGTTGTAAGACAATGAACTCACCTTGAGACTAAAATGTCAAGTGAAATAAACTAGACACACACGCTCAAATACTGCATGATTCGTCTTACATAAGAAACCCAAAATATAAATAAAGAGCAAGATAAAAGACAGGTAACAGGACACAGGGAGACCCAGGAAGGGGCCCAAGACATGGGGGCGGGGGATGGGCAAGAAAGGAGATTAAAAACTGAAGACGTGTTTTGCACCTGCACCGACTCCCCACTGGAAATGCGATCGTGAGGTGCTCCAAACATGAACTAATACAAAATAAAAATTAAAACGAAAGCCCCTCCCACTGAACATGATAACAGTAGTGAAAGAGGTGCAGGGGGCTCAATGCCCAGAGCCAATTATTCACCTGGCTCAGAATTCAGCTCCACAGGCAGAGGTTATTTCAAAGAATCTTAGAACTAGAAGGAACAAGAGAGTTAGCGAAATTCACGGAGCAAAGAAGGCACATGAGGTCGAAGAACTAGACAAGATTCCCGTGGTCGCAACTATCTAGTACAGTAGAAGAATCCGAGTCTCCAGATTACCAGTCAAGTGACTTTAAGAAAAATTTCTGCCTATAACATTAGGCTGACCTCAAAGAACACCAAAATCTGATTTTGCTTTTCCTATTTGCTCTGCATCAAATGAGAAAACTAAGCAAGAACGAATACAGTCTAATGAGGGTATCAGTTCTTTACCACGGAGTTTACACTGTGGAATGACTGTTTCTCGTCTGTGACATTATGTATTGGGTTTCCCCATAACTGTGCAGCTAATAGTCTCCTGATAATAGATAGAAACAATAAACACTTCTGTTCTCCTTAATTTGGTTCAATTGACAACATACCCAGCCTCTAACTCCAGGTGTCAAGCAGACAAAGGAAGGGTGTAGGTGTGTGTGTGTGTGTGTGTGTGTGTACAGGGAGGGGTGGGGGAGAACAGGGAATCTGACTCCATCTTCATTTTACATCAACATGAATCATAAGTCATTTTTAACAATGATCTCAAAAGAAAGGAAATGGCCTGGTAGAGTTTCCAGTTTTGCACTGTGTACGGCAGTTGTAGGGGGAAAAAAAAAGATCCTGTCCTTAACCTGCCTTCAGCTACTTCTGTCACCTTGAGCAAGTAATTTTTCTCCCCTGTTCCTATTTTATGTGTACAGTGAGGATGATGGGTAAGTGCTTCTAAGAAATACTTTGCCTTGGCCAATTTTCACATTGTTGTTCTTAGAAGGACCAGACGTCTGTGAACGATTTTTCCCACCTTGCAGCGAAATGAAGAGTGGACTGTGAGTGTGAAGCTCTCAAATGTAGGATATTTAAATTACTATGATTAGTATTCTTGTTATGAATTTTGCCAGAGGCCACAGTGAGTCTCAAAAAAGGCTCCTCTAAAGTTCAGGTCAGATTAATCTAGAAGGGCGGTATTAACATATGCTAAAAATGTGTTCCTTGTTTTATATACTGTGAAAATTATCTTTTTGTTATCCTAACATCCTTGAAAAATACAGCATCAACTAATAAATGATTAGTCTGAAGCAAGTATCCTCCTATTTTATGGACAAGTTTTCTAGGACATTAACATCACAGGTCACAAACTCAGGCAACACCTTCCGTGCAGTCTCGCTGTGTGCCAGGGGGAGGAGCGGAAAGCAGAGGGGGAGTCAGGGGCCCCGCAGCTCGTCTCTAAGGGCCCAGCTCGGAACAAGCGTGTTTGGGTAGTGTGAAAACTCGGGTGCTGAACCAGAGGAGGTGGTTTCACCATTGTTTTTACATCACCAGCGTGATTTTTCTCCACGCGGGATCTTGCATAGTGAATATCGAAATAAGCAAGGAGATGCCTGGCTGACAGAGGAGGCCATGTTGCCCCGGGGCTACCAGGGACCGTGCGGCACCCTGTGTAGAACCGTTGAACTGGGTGCTCATTTCTCCCCTCAGAAGAAGAGTGACATTCTTTATCAAAGAACGCCAGCAAAGACTTTTCAAAAGTGATTTGTGAACAATCCTTTACTTTAAAAATCCCATGCAATTTATGAAACTAACTTTGTAGCTGATGAGGTAAATACTACTCTCCAGAAGTTAACTCATCAGTACTTTACAATACACATGTGTCGAAAGCTGGTAGTCTCTGTAGGTACTGGAAGAACCTCTAGATGCACCTGCTTTGCTCCCCAAATGGCGAAGTCCAGATTCATGGTCCCTCTCCTGGAGATGCCCGGGGCATTTTCCTCCAGTGCCCTGTGAGTTGCAAGTAGACCACTTTCCCTTATTTTCTGTCTATCAGGGTCCAAGACTTAGGATTTGTGTTGTATTCTTATAATTTGATTTTTTCTTTCTTTAAAATTTGTGCAAGGGCCAGGCATGGTGGTGCATGCCTGTAATCCCAGGACTTGGGAGGCTGAGGCAGGAGGATCATCACAAGTTCGAGACCAACCTGGCCTACCAAGTGAGCTCAAGGCCAGCCTGAACTGCACAGCGAGACCCTCTCTCAAAAAGACAATAAATAAATAAATAAATAAATACAATTTGTGCATTGACTTCCCTTCCCAATTTATTATTTGTAAATTATGTTTGAATCAACTGAAATTCTATGTGAAAGTTTTAAGACATAAATTGTTAGGTGAAACTAATGGAGAAAAACAGAATAGCTTTCATGAGATGCACAGGTAACTAATTCAAGTCTTTCCTCCACATCACTCCGTGTGAGGTCACTGGATCCAGCTCAGTCTTATTTATTGGCAGAGCAGGGGAAGCACCTGGAGACCCAGTTTACTTGGGGCCTGTGCAGCATGCACCCCCAGGGATGGCTCTGCCCAGTCACAGAGCACACTTTGCTCTCTACGCATTTCCCTACTTCATTCTATCTCGAAGTGTACAGCAATCCTAACACGGTTTGAGCAGATCTCCCTGCTCCAGGTAGCTGAAGCAGTGAAACCTCTGGACCACCTCACTGATGTTCAGACTTTCCGGAGCAGTGCCAAAGCAGGCTGTCTTTATGTGCGCCTGCTTACACTTGGCTCCCGCATGGATAGTCATCTATTTCAAGGGACAGCAACATGCAGCACAAAACAATCCTGAACTTGGGTGAAAGTTAAACAAATGGAGATTCAAAAGCAGCTCTTGCATTCTTTGGCTGTGTAGGCTTCAGCAAGCTTCTTCAGGTCACCCCCCCCCCGTTATCTGTAAATGCGGGGTAATGCCTCCCTACGTCCCGGGTTTGCTGCAAGGACTAGGGGAAAGCTGATGTGCCACGTGTCCATTACTTTCTGTCATTTCAGTCAATATTCTAAACCTTCTCTGCTTTTATGAGAAAGTTACGTCAAAGCAGTATATGGGTTCTGCAAAGCACCAATAGTCAGAGAAGTTTGACAGTTGGCAGTGCTACATACCATGTATAAAAATGTGTACTCAAAGGAATATACCCAAGTCTTTAGCATGCATACTGCATCTTTTGAAACAAGGCCACCCAAAGTCCAATTTCTTGGAGCAACTATCATTTTAGCTGAAGCTTGCACAGTATTTGCTTTTGGTTATTTAATTCCACAGCCATTCACCATAAATACACTGGCAAATGAATGTGAAGTTGGTCAATGAAAGCTTATTTAATAATGTTGATGTAAAACAAGATGCACATGCTGTTAATTCTGGATTCTTCTTGCTTAAAAAAACCCTCTGTGTCAATATTCTGTGAAATACACTTTTGTGAATATGGCGGTGTGGGGGAATGGTGTAAAGTAATTGAGAAAAATAAAATAAAGCTAGGAAAACTTTCAAGTAATGCCAGCAGAGACTTCTAGAAGATAAAATTCACAGCTCCTGAAGGAGGTAGCTGGATAAAAACAGTAAAAAAAAAAAAAAAATACGCCAGGTGTTATTTAAATTTTTAAAACTTCTAGACATGTGTGCCACAAGCCATCTTATCTCCCTCTTGTGGTGTATTTTGAAGATGCTAACTGCACAAACGGACCATCGCTATCAGACACTCAAGCCTTAAAGAGAAGAAGTAATTTCTCTTTCATGGTACTACGTTGCTATTTTAATAGTCAGTCACTTTGCTCCATTAAACAATTCATTGACCATGAGAGCTTTAATGGGTGCTTCCATGAAATCATCACCCAATGAACTACACAGATTGACGGGCAGGCAGAACCCCACACAATTTGCATCCAGGACATCTCCACTGTATTTCATTCTGCTCTCTGTTTTATTAACAATAGGTTATGGAATGTCTGAAATAAAGACTGGCGTCAAGATGAAAATGGATCAAGTTTCCACAGTTGTGATATACATCCTGAAGAAATACCAGTGTCACCTTATCCGTATAAATTGGTTCTATATTTACCCACGGATATTCAAGCTTTTAGATCATTAAATCACACACAGAGCCCAGCAGCTGAAGTGGACCGAAGAAGCACAGCACCGTAGCACCAAAGAGTGATGCCTCTGCAAGGCTGACTATTGGGAATTGTGTCTCAGGCCCATCCCACTCACTCACACTTACTTATGCAGGGGGGCGTGGTCCTCCTGGCCTAGTTATCTGATTTAACAATCATTTTGTGCCAAACACTGACCTCTGCACTGGAAATGCTGCAACTCAAGGGTTTGAAGAAACTCACATGCTAGCGGATGAGAGGTCAGGACACGTTTTCTGTCAAGGATCAAAGAAGAAATGTACTTGGCCTGCAAGCTGTGTGGTCACACTGCTGTTACTCAGACCTGCTTCCTAATGGGCAAGGTGCCATGCGATATACGTCCACAAATGGATGTGCTGTGTTTCATTAATATAGGGCACTGGCCTGTGGACCGTAGCTTTCAGGCCTGCGTGAGACACAAACCACTAAGCAAACAATGAAAATCTCCTTTCCCATAAATTTTTACATTGGGTATTACATAATAGAAACTAGTTAAGACCAAGAAATCAGAGTTTTGGATTCTTTGTTGTCGTTAACTCTAACATAACTTTATGTGCCCTAATTAGCTTTAACTTTTCGTTCTTGGTCTTACTTTTCCTATCAGGTGGATAACCACAATAACTACAATTACTTTATAAACTAAAAGCAATTTTAAAAGGTTTAAGTGAAGGTCTATTCACTTCTAAAATCTAGAATGTTTAATGAAGCTCTGTATTATTTCTAATTTTTTTATTACTTGTTACTGTCTTTAACGGTTTGATCAAACTTGCATTCTTACATCTTCACTGAAGATAATAGTATGTAATATAACAAGAATAGTTCATTCCTGTCATTTTGTTTTGAAATCCTGTATCATTTTTGTTGTTTTTGTGTGCTTTTGTTTTTGCTTTCATCATTGTTATTTTGTTATTTTTCCCTTTATAACTAAAAAATAAAATAAAATAAAATCTAGAATGTATTAGTTGTTTTTCCTTTGAGGCAAATTTAGATTTCATTAAAAAGCTTGACATCTGTGCCTGTGTGTTTGTGTGTCTAAAATTAAATTTCCCTCTATATCAACTGTTCCGGCACTACCAAGTCTTGTTCTGCAGTTGGCTGAGCTGCTGTGGGCGGCAGGACTCTGGCAAGGTGGAAACCAGCCTTTAGTGACATCCTCGGCAGAGAGAGCCTCGGACCAGAGCAAGAACAACCCCTGCTGGACACCGGAGTCACGCTGTCTGCAGCTGGCAGCAGCTCCTACCTGAATATGACAGGAGGATGAATTTCTCAGGTTGTGATTATGAAACTCAGAGTCCACCATTTGACTTTTTCTCCTTTTTGGTTCTTAAATTAATAATTATTTTTAAATAATCTGACTTCTCCTTGAATGAAATCTTGTCTTTATTTCTCCTATGAATCACCTGGAGAAACTGAATTACAAATTGAAATTAGACGTGTACATTGCACTTCCAGATTCTTTTTTCATTAATCCGTTCATTATGATGAGCTACACTATTTACAGGCCCATGGCAAACTGAAAATCTGGGGCCCTGGTTCAAAATTAAGGACCTCAAAATTATGAAAGCAGAGCATTAATCATACCACAGACACAGGGTGAGGGCACCAGTTAAACCCTGGGGAAGCCAGCCTGGTCAGGAGTACACATTTGTGCTTATTTATTTTTGAAATCTCTTCCAGTAACCTCTAGACTTAGGCATGAGACTCAAAACTTCAGTTATCCATGTAAGGGCAGAGCAGAGCCCCCTTTCCCATGTCATCTGGGCTGAGTGACGTGGCCTCCAGGGGACGGGGAAGCTGTCTCCAGTCTGCACTGCTGGCCGGGCCTGGCGACAGACCAGTCACCGCAGAAGCCAGAGCTGATTGCATGCCCAGCCACTTAATGCCTTTCCACTCCTCTATCTCCCAAGCTCTCCTAAGTTATCCAAGGATGTATCCTTGAAAACTACCGGGCAAGTCTGTAGAAGGAGCTATTTTTCTTTTTTTTACAAAGAAATATTTCTACAGGCCCTAACGGCAGGCACCTTTCTTTACCCTACAAATAATGGAACTACCCCTGCCCAATTCACATGCACTTTGAGCAAATAATATACATCAAAACATTAAACATTTTTAAAAATGAACATTAGTAACAGGCAAAAAAGGTTATTTTATAACACCTGAAAAACCTATAGGAGGAAATTGTCACGTGCTAATTGCATTGTACTCATTTTGATTGGATTGTTATTTAAATCCATCCTTTAAAAAAAAGTTCACAGAAGTGCGGGTTTTGGTGTCTTGCAGACATTCTAAGGAGTTTGTTTCCCTTTTCCACAGTTACAAGCCGTGTGACCTTGAGAGAACCTTTCACAGCCTCTGTGCCTCTCTTTGTACTTTTTTTTGTAAAAACAGCTCCTAACACCAGAAATGCACAATGAAATGGGTTCAGGGTAGTACTGTTAATCACGAAGCAGCATCTGTGCGTGGTAAGCTCTGACTGTAGTAGTAATCATGACAGCTATTGCCAGTTTTCCTTTTACATTATTATTTCTCTTTGTAAAGAAATTTGCAACCTCAGAAAAAATTGCTATATCCTCAAACTCAGTGCCTTGAACATAATAATCATTCACCACATATTTATTAAATGGGTTCATTTCTTTAACTCTTGTGGAATATTTTTATTATAGAGGGAATGTCTCTTGATATTAGAATAAGCTAAGTTGTTAAGGAAAAGTAATTCCATCAAATTTTAAATCACCTTGAAAAGAATGGTTTGTGCTTATGTTGTTTGATTGAGTTTTCATGCCTATATCTGGTAATCTGAACAACTACTTTGAAAACAACAATACATAATATAATAACCATTGTTAATCTCCTATTATCATGTTAGGAAATTCGGTATCATTGTTTTTATTGTTTTTTCTCTTTAAACCAGAAAAAAACAGTAAGTAGAGAGAGAACTCTGGCCCTGTGTTTTTAATTTAGAAGCATTTAATCTGGTCAACCTACATTTGGAGATACTGGGTGACTCAGCTATCTAGGTAATTATTTGCACAATTTTTTTGCTCTGTTACCTTGAAAATAAACTTAATAATATAGCCTCAGAGAGCAACATGACCTATGGCAGCAGTCAGAAACTTCTAACTGCAAATAAATGACTTGGCTGAAGAACTGAGGGAACTCAAGGCTTAATGAGCATTTAAACAAGGGTAAGAAACACTGCTCTTGTGGGCAGGAGAAGCTGACCCTGGAGAGCTGTTGGAAAGGGCAGGGAGTCTTGTCATATTCCAAAATCATAACAACTATGTAGTATTATTTATATAATGGATTTTGGTATTGTAGATAACTTACTTCCTGTTCCACCTCTGGTTAAATATCATGGCTTGAGGAAAATGAGTAAATGGATTGGAAACCATCTAAGAAATATCGGGCCTCTATGAATTTGACATTGATTGTACCCATTTATGACAGACCAGGATAAATACCTCTGATGTAAATATTTTTCAGTGTGAAAAACATACTTGTGAAGAAACATAATTTATCTTTTAGAGATATAGTTATATTTACAACACAGTAAAAAATGAACACAAATTAAATAAATACATTACTACAAAAATGTTTTAAAGTAGCTGTTTTTAAATCTAATCTAGCTCAACTGTCAAGTTTAGAAAGAAGCATAATATAATAAGACTAATGAAAGAAAACATTTGGACTGTGATTTTATTTTAAGGAAAACTATTCATTTCCAAGAAATGCTTACCACATAATAGGATAAATAGCAAGAATAAAATTAAGTTTTAAAGTTAATTTACTTTTAAATAATCATGAACTGAAAATGAATTCAGCATTGGCACAGTGTATAAGAAAGTGTTATACTGTGTTATATTAATAATTAAATGTGTCTTGTGCAATACCTACACAATCCAAGCTGTATGGGTGGGAAATAATTAAAAAGCATATAGGTACTATGCCTATGAATGTTTATAAATATTTAAATTGACATCCTGTAAAGTGATGAATTTCAGTTACAAGTGTAATTATTATTTAATTAAACATGTCATTCATAGTCTGAATGTCTAGTCTAATAGCCTCCCAATGTATTTTCATCAGAAAGCCCAGAGGGAACGTATTTTTGATAATTCAGAAAAAGTGGCTTCATTTGTGTTTTACTTTCCATATCATATTAATATGTTAAATGTCACTAAGTATAAAGCTGAATTCACAAAACCTAGACCATCCTTATTATTTTGGAGATATTCTATTTAAAAACTTTTTCCGAAAATAAGAAACATATTAGAAAAAGTAAACTAGTTCCCAACTTTGAAAAGAGTTTAGTTTTTTCTTCCTTTCTTTTCACTGGGAATTCATAATGCTTAAAAATAATTATGTATTATAGACTTTATAGACGTGCTGCTTGAAGAAAACATATTGTAAAGAGTACCTTGTCTCACATTTTTATTCCCTTCTGCACTGACTGCTCAAATGAAGACCACAGACAGTATATGATAATGCACTCACTCATACCCTAAAAATTAATTTTCTCCAAGAGATGATACAATGATTGAGAAAGTCTTTTTTACTTGCGTGTCAATACTGCCACGATAGCTAGTGATAATTTTCTTTTTAAGCCATCTTGGGCTTACTCATTAGGCTTTCAGTAACCACTGTGAGATGAGTCCATTTCAGCACTTATTTTAGTAATTAGAAAAAATATAGAATTACTTATGAGTGTGAAGTTGCCTTTGGATCCATATCTTATGAAATGAATGGTTCATTTTACTAGCCAAGAATTATTCTAAAAAGGTGGTTGTCCAAATAGAGCACTGACGGTTAGAAATTACCTTTTACATGACACTAATCTAATGTATCTAAGAAGACCGCATGTGGAGGTTTCTTGGAGATTGCCAGCCACATGTGGGCTGATGGTGACGTTCTTAAGGTAAGATGATGTTAGTCTGGCCCTTGGTGGGACACAGCCCAGGACGCAATTTGGCATAAGTACATCTGGAAACATCTCATGAATAGCGCATCTGATCTAGCTTATGCTACAAGATTTTGTTCATCTTCTGTTTGAAGAACTTGGAGCAAATAATGTACCATTTTAAAAGAAACTCATGATGACCATTTTGAAGATCAAAATTATTGAGAAACTTAGTCTAAAAATAAATTAAAATGTACACATCATTAAAATATATGGTTCAGTGTAAGCTTAGATTATCCTAACTAATGACAGGATTGGTTTTCATCGTATTTTAACAGAGGAGTTTTAACCACTTTAGCTTTCACAAATTGCCTAAGGCAAAAAAATCCCTGTAAAAGTTTAGAAATTATAAATTATGAAAAAAGAAATTCAAATTATCACAATCTTACTGGCCAATATTATAAACTTTCAGAAATATAGGAAAGCAATTTTATTTTAGTGATTTCTTATCAATTTCAAAATTTATAACTTAAAAGTTGCAGATGCTGGATATGTCTTAACTATTTTTTGAAGTCACTTTACTTAAATGATTGTGTAGTTTAAAGAATTTCTCAATTACCAAAGTATTAATTTTGACTATAAAACTTTTCAGTTGATTTTTGAACTAAATTTTCACGTAAAAGTGAACATTTGAATATCTACTAAAACATTCCAGGAATCTTATACTATGTGTCACTTTCAAACATCTTTCCTCTTCAGATCTTATCTACTGTTACTTTCATTACTGTTTAAATGGCTAAATGTGGAGATGCACATCTGTAATCCCAGCACTCAGGAGGCTGAGGCTGGAGGATCGCCATGAGTTCCAGGCCAGTCTGAACTACATAGCAAAACCATGTCTCAAAATATAAAATTAAATTAAATTAAATGTATTTTAAGTAATAAAAGCCAAATTGCACATATTAATGGTGTAACTGTGTACATATTAATGGTGTAGCTGTGGTGTTTCAATGTACATACATATATCAATATTTAAACAATAAGTCATATTTATTTCCTTAAATATGAATCATTTCTATATAGCTAAAACTTTCAGGATGCTTCCTTCTATCTGGGACGTACCTTTGTTTACATTAGTGCAAAGATTGTAACATTCTAATTCTATCAGTTTGCCTGTTTCAAATTAGATAAATATCTTTGCATTTTAAGACAGTTCTTAGATGTTATTATTAATTAATTTTTATTTTATTAAGCTAAAAACTTTTTAATTTATGAAAAATCCATAAAACCAATTTTTAATTATGTCACTGTAGTATGTTTCCAGAATGTCTGAGTTCTAATTTTTACACGCTTAAACTAGCCCTTTGCACCTATCCTGTAGATTCTGTAACTGTACATCTTTATTTACATTGAAAATTTCATAATTTCAGTGTCAGCTGATTTTGCTGCATATGTGATAATTAAATGAATGAATTTCACTAACAGCCTACATTGCTCGTGTGCAAAGTTTAAGAGGTATTTTTAACTGTTACCTTATATGCACATTTCAAAAGCAATTTTAATTAAATTATTTATAGACAAAGTCAATTGATTTTGAAATTGACTAGACTTTGACCTCAGTAGTACTATGCATGGAAACATTTCTGTGTTTAAACTGGTCGGGCCAAGGATGTAGCTCAGGGGCACAGTGCTTGCCTGGCAAGCGCAAGGTCCTGAGTGCAATTCCTGGTACCAAACTGGTCTCTGGGAAGTGTGCTAGAGAGGTGAAAAATTCTCTAAATAGTATGAATGACACAATATCCAAGAAATAATAACCCACCAAGCAATAAGCACAATGAAAACCAAAGCAATTTAGATAATTTTAGATTCACTTTACCTGCGGGGCAAGTACTTTCACAAGGCATTGTTACCTGCCTCGCTCTTGGCTTCCACTGATAACCAATGAAAGACTGGACAAGAGTTCCGAGCACAGTGAACACGTTACCTTCCACATCCCTGAAGGCCCCAGGAGCCAGGCCTGCCCCAGTTTACAGAGTTTTGCCCACTTGCCCCAGGGACCATATGTTAGCCAGTGATATACGCATGAGACTGCAATTCCCATGTGTATTTTATGGCTAATATTAAAACATTTTTCGTAACTGACTGAAACTCGCTTTTGTGGAAGGCCCGTGTCTGCTGCTGTTCCTTGAAGGAGGAGCATCCCATGCCTCTGCTGTGAGGTCAGCTCACTGGATCATTGGAGCTCCTCTGCCACAAAAACTAAGATCTCGTGAGTGGCTTAATTGGACAGCTCTGTCCAGTAGGACAAGAAGTGGTGAGTCTGGTGGATTTTCTTTTCAGCTTAAGTACACAACTTACAGAGTCCACAGTGGGTGGAAGAACTACAGGTGCAACAAACAAAATGCATGCGCAGGAAAGGCAGTGGACAGAAACCAGGAGGTGGAAAGTGCTGTGAGTAAGTGGAAACCGTAGGGAAGCGGATGGTAAAGCAAAAGCAGAAGCAACTCCGTAGGAAGCAGAGCACGGCAAGGGCAGCAGGGGACAAGACGGAGGCGAGGGAGTGACTGTGAAGCAGAGAGCCGGCTCTCAGGTGACAGGAGAGGCAGGAGGTGCGTGGAGGGGAGGGCAAGGGGCGCCCGGTCATGAGAGGAACGTTGTGTGCTGGCCAGTTTCTCGTCCTGGAACTCACGCCAACATCCCCAAGGCCTATTTGTGTAGCAACTGAAGTGGTTTCTTACTTAGGTCCTTGTAAGAAACATTCAGGACTAACGTAATCTGGATGCATATCTGCTCATGCAATTTTGAAAGAATTTAAGGCAATATGAAGTAGTATAAAATATTATCGAAAAAATATTATACTCATGTTGTTCAATAATGTCCTTTAGGAATTACCTATTTGCTAAAAAAAGTGATTAGATAAGGATGCTTAGCAATGCTGAGTTCAAGTGTATTCTTTTAAATGCATTGTAGGTACTCTTGTCGTCTCACAGCTGCCAATTGGTTTAATACATCTTTTGTATGCAGTAGCATGATTTGATGTGAGGAGATGCTCAGACAGAATGACTTCTGAGTTAGCAGAAAGTGAATGAGTTTTGCTGTGGTAGAACAATATTCTAAAATTAGAAAACTAACTCAAAAATGTGAACCCTAGTACTTGTCTGTCACATATGCATATAGGTTAATGTTTGTGTATATGCTTGTTTATAAACAGTCCAATTTCAAAACGTTTACTAAATCAAAGGGTTTTCAAAATCATTGATCACACTTCTTCAAAATCTTCTAAATTTTCATGTTCTGCATGTTAAGCTATGGTATCTTAGTGAGACTATATACATCTTTTTACTGAGACATCAAACCGAACTGCTTACATCTACCAGGTCTTCAATGTACCCAAGGGGAGAAACCCATTGCCTTTCAAATTATGCATCTTCTTTAGGAAGAAGCAGAGTTATACTTCTTGTTTAATGATAATGTGGGAAACGGAAATCCATGGCTATGATATTTATTTCCATAATCTAATTGGTAATGAATCATTATGTTTCAGGCTATCAACTTTTTCTTTTGTCAAATCGGAAATGGTGAAATTGTAGAGAAACTTTTACTCTGTACTTATCAGCACTAGGAAATGAGGGACTTGGTTTCTGGTTCTTCTTTACTCAGTTCATAATGAAAGATAATTTGGTGATTGTATTCACCTCTAACCTGGGTTTCTGCATTACCCCCAGCACAGTACTGTACATTAGTGATAACAAAATGCATTAGTGAATAAATAACCGAGCCTGGTTTCAACATGAAGTCTTAGCCTGCACGAGATAGTAATGGAGAGTGCTGTGGCATTTTATATTTGCATATGAACAGTGATTAGATCCAATGATTAGGTCCAAAATGGATCAAAAATCATCTACTTTTCAAACCTCCACAGTATTGTTTTATTGTTCTATGTAGCCATCCAAATATGCAAGAAAAACCGTACTCTTATGAATAATATTCATCAATTTACATGGGAATAGTTCAAATTTCCCTCCAAGGCCATTCCCAGTGGTGCTGTTCTAAGGTCTCCTTGGTATGTCCAGATCTCTTTGCCTCTTTTAGCTCTGTACAACCTGTCAGAAACCCATTCTCCTCTGTGTTTTACATTCAATTCCTCTTAAATGTTGCTAGAATCAATACTTTATAGAACTGTATTGTCCTTCACGTATACATTCAACTAAATCAACAACAAAAATAAACAGAACTCCTGCTGGCCGTATTGTTAGGCATCGAGGTTCCTTCTTTCCCTGAGAGGCCTCTCTCCCGGCCAAGTGCACCCCACTCCGAGGTGGGGACCAGTCAAGTGACTGAAGCACAGGGCAAAGGTGAAGAATTAGCTTTTGTAGTCCCTGCTTCTCAGGCACGCAGGGTGCTCAGAACTGAAGATGTGCTTCAAGTTAACAAGTGCCAGCCCCAGAAATCCCCTCTTCTCTGTTTAGGCAGCTTGCCAAGCAGCAGCCTGATCAGAGCAATCTAATATGGCTTAAGTGCCACTGGTTGACATTTTGCATTCTTTTATTGCTTTCTATTTTTATCTACATAGGAAAATTGGTGATAACTAATATCCAGTTGATCTTTTCATTCTGGTAATAAAATGGTAATACCGAGATCTTATTATCCATCCCAGACATCCATCAAAGCATATTTTCCAATAACATACTGCTCAGAGTTTTTCTTATCTATCTCTAGGTAAAAAGGGAGGTTAAGTACTTGCCCTTAGACTTCCTTTTGTCTCCCCTACTTCGACACTGAAGTGCAAAAACAAATTTGAATTCAACCTGTGACATTTTGTCTCCATTAGTATTGTCTGGAATTTTGTTGTTTTTGTATTTTAAGCCACTTTCAATGAGAAGCCAAAAGGAATTGCAAGTTCTGTTCAAACAAGTGTTTTAAATCCAGAGAGCTTTTGTTCTTATCGAAAGTAAGAGGAAGAGCAACAGAGGAAGCAACTTCGGAAATGGAAATGCGGGAAGAGCGAAGTCCGTAGGAGGAAGGGCGAGGAGGCCAGCAGAGCAAAGGCGGACGCACAGCGCATGCAAAGGTCACACAGCGCACGCAGAGGTCACACAGCGCACAGGGGTCACACAGCGCACAGGGGTCACACAGCGCACGCAGAGGTCACACAGCGCACGCAGAGGTCACACAGCGCACGCAGAGGTCACACAGCGCACAGAGATCACACTGCAAGTGAGCAACAAGCCTCAGGGATCACGAGTTTATTAAAATCCATTTTGTATGGATGTGGAGGTAGCCCCATGTCTTCCTGTGGACAAGAAAGACATTCTGCAATTACTTCATTAGTTAGAAAGAAGCAAAAGGTACTGGAAATAAAGTGTCTACAAGCCTTCTTGGGTCTGCTACATAATTAAAGCAGTTAATTATACGCTCATGTCGCCTATAGTTGCAAGTAACGAGTTTAGTCTTCAAATTTCAACATATTTGAATCTTTAAAGACTACAATACTAAAATTTTTTGATTTGGCAAGAAAAAAGAAAATCTTGGGGCTATTTAATCAAGTAATATACTATTGCAGCAACTAATTTTTCAGAAAAAAGAAATATACAGCCTAATCAGTTTGGAAGTATTGTTTGGAATTGCACAGCATCAGCTTTTGAATTAACGCTATCTTACTATCTTAGAGATAGAGGCACCGAGGTATGAAACCATGTAGTTCGGCAAACAAAATGAATGCAGAATGTGACCGTGTCCTGTGTTTGAGAATGTTTCACCAGGAAAGGAAAATTTGTTTTGCAGTCTTTTTAGTTTTGTTTTTCAAAGACTTATTAAGTCATTTAATACCACAGTCAAGGCAAGAGACTGTCACTCACCCTTTCACGCAGACAATGTCTCCATTAGTTGAAGAGCACTTTATTTGGTCTGATTTGTCTTCGTTTCACAATTGTCTAGTATTTTGTGTTAGTAGACAATTGTGAAATGTATTTTGTGTTAGTATAGATTTTTTATGATGTTTTTATGTAGTCAATATTTTTTTATTAATTCAAACAATCGTTCTTTGTGCTGAAGAATGTGACTGTATAATCTTTGTCCTCTACTTTATTAAATACCCTTGGTTGTTTAGGGAAGAATTTATCAGCACTAAAAGACAATGTGTGCTTTAGCAACTTCAATGTAAAACTTTTGAGTTGTGACAGTTTTCTGTTCTTGATATCGGAGGGCGCTGGGAGCAGAGAGCAGGCCAATGTCTCTTCATCTCCACCCTGGCAGAGGAGAAGAGAAAGCCATGGATAATGCGTGTCCCTACGCTCCCTGTTCATTCCATGAATTTTCAAAAACTTGTCTAAATCTAATTCCCAGTTGCAGCCAAAAACATATTTTAGCAATGACACGTTAATGTATACCAGTGGGCTGAGATTGCTATGGGATTTCATGAGGCACCTTCTCTCTGTAATCTGAAGGATCAAAGCATTCATTTTGACACTGACACGGCCACTATTCATAGAGATGGCTCTTTTTTTAAGTATCATATCCACACACACAGATAATCTTCTTCCATCTAAATGAAAGGAGGCGCCTTTCTTTTTCAGTTAAAAACTCTTGGCAGCCTTTCCGGTGAGGAGGGAAATGGTAGAAAGAGGGGATCCCAGAAAACTAACATTGAATTTAAATCTGGCCTTTCTCAGGAAACTCACAAAAGACCATCCCTGGGATGGGCCGTGGTGGACCCAGTGGCTTCCTGTGGACTACTGACACAGGACTGGCTGGGAAGAGTGGTGCCTGTCACCTCCTACAGTCCTGTCACCTTCAATATACACAACCTGCCCTGGCCCTCCTCACCCATTCTTCAATGCCAAAGGTCAGAAACTGCAACACTGCACGGATTTTCTTTCCTTGCATCAAGTGCAGATGTGGGGAACTCAGTGGTGGGTGGGAAAGCGGGAGGTGATTATGGAACTCTGCAGAGCAGTTCTAAGGAAGTGCAGGAAACTTAAGGTGTCCGTTCCATAAAATTTAGACTTTAATTATTATTAATGGAAATGTAAGCCTTCCATTAATAATTTAGACTTTAATTCTAATTTTCAATGTAAGAAAATCACTTACATGTTTCCCTTGATACTATCCTCAAAATATGTCAATTTAAGTATTTCATATTAATCTTACAAAATACTGTTGATATCATACCTGTGGTATAATTTTGAGACAGTAGTGTTATATGGCTGTGAATTAATAAAAATACAGTAATCTCATTTCAGACAAACCTATGAGTCTGAACACATATAATCTATCAGACTTTCATTAAACTATGAATTAGACTCAGATATAGATATTTTTAATTTTACTGGGCAGCAACGGAACTCCACATGGAAATCTCTGGTCATTAAATCACTGTGAGTTAGGACTGTGTTATTAGATGTGCCAACTCCTACCTTCTCTCAATGTTGTCTTATTTAAAATAAAATTTGAGTTTCCAACTACATGTTGCCCACTACTCCCCAGAGAAATCCCAAAGGAAGTGGAAGCATTACCTGCTCATTGAGCGTCCTTTGCAGCCACTGCTGTCAACTTGGGGCTTTCGCGATCCTGTCCGGGAGGGGCACTGAGAGCTCACAGTCATTCATTTATTTCAAGTGATTCAAATGTACAAAACGCTCCTTAAAGAGGAGAAAACCCACTAACCAGGGAAAAGCTTTGTTTTCAAAGGTATTTTACTGTAAAATATCCAGAAGAGGTTAAAAAAAAACCTACCCTTAAAACCAGAGTCTCACGATTTTAGCTGAATGAGGGCATAAGTCTAAGAGTAATTTTACTAGAAACATATATTTTAAAAATTCATTGACGTCGCTGAAGAACAGAGAATCACATATGACTTGGTTAATTCAACTTATTGTTAGAATTTGCATTTTAGATAGTTAGATACATTTCATTTAGTTAGATATATTTTATAACTATAAAGCTCAATGATTTATTGTTTGCTTGCCATAAATAAAAAGTACAGAGGGTGCAATTACAGAAGGAAATGTTCTACCCACAAAGACTTTCTGAGATTCAGCAGACAACAGGAAAATGTAGGGTTGGCCCAGGCTCGAGTCTGGCTGTGGGGGAGGTGAGGCTGTGAGCTGCTGCAGTCCCCGCCCCAGACTGCTGGTGAGACCCGGCACACATGAGTGCCTCTTTAGGAGGGGCAGAGAGAGGGCTGGGGCGGAGGTGATAAAGACTTGAACAATTTCACTTTTGGGAACTTTGAGATTTTACTTGTGGAAATACTATTTGAGTTTTTTTTTTTTATCCCTGGTATATTGCAGTGTATAGTTACATTTTTAATGTTGTGATTCAGTTACTTTTCATAGCTGTGATTGGAAAGACTCCCTTTTATGCTACTTTAAACATATTGAAATACATGAATGCAAATATGCGCTGTATCATCAGAAATAGGGTAATGCGTACTTTACCAGAAATAAATGGTCTCTCTTTTGCAATTTTTTTTTTTGTACCAGGAATTGAACTCAGGACCTTGTGCTTGCCAGCGGGCATTACACCACTGAGAGATATCCCCAGCCCTGTCTTGCAATTTTAGGAGCACCATGTTTTTCCTCAATGGATGAATTATTGCCATTTGGAAGCACAGCCCAAAGTGAAGGACATAAACTCTACCCACTACTGAGCATTCTTCTAAGCATATAGAAGAATATTTTGCTAATATTGAACATTGAGAAGTTTTTAAAAACTGTTTCCTTAAATAGCTAATGACTGTGTGATCACTGACGGAGATTCCTTTATGTGGCCAGCAAAACCTGGAAAAGACAAAACCTAAACACAGATGTAAAGACACAGAGTGACTCTGTCTTGCAGGGAATACAACTGAAAATAAAACCACAGTCCTCATAGCCTCTCACATCTCTCATCTAAATTCCAACAAAACTCAGTCCATGCATCTTTCCGGACTCATCAATCGGCATGCATATCACAGATTTGAAGGGTTTTGGTTATTGTTTCAAATATATGATTGGGATGTAAAAATTCATTACGTACGTAGTCTTAATGATCAAGGACAAACTTTTTAGATCCATAATTTTCTAGGATCCTATGATGTAGAAAAACATAATCTGCTAGGTAAAACTTTGACTGAACTTAGAAGGATTTTATAGCAACTTTTAGCATGAGAAAAGTTAAATATTTGTTTTTGATAAAAACGGGGAAATAAGACCCACAGTATTTTATCTTATTTCACTCTGTTGCAAACTATAAGAGGCCAAGATCTGACAAACTAAATGCCACTTGTAGCACCGGAAGGTTTGTGCAGGTGTCTGTATTTTCTGCTGTAAGCCTCTCCTCCCGTGTAGAAATAGGAACTGCAGTGAGAAAGTCTTCAGCTGTACAGATTTCAAAATGAATTTTTACAACCCAGATGATGGACTGGTATACTTCAAAAATGAGGTCATGACTCTTCTAGACACATTTCTTGGCTCACTTTCTTTTTCTTGACTAGTTTACATTGTAATGGAGGAATAACATTTTAAAAATTTTGAATAGGCACTTACTGGAATTACAGTTAATCCTGATACAATCTAGATGGGGAAGAATAGATGAGAAATGAAAATTTATCCTTCAAGGTAATAGCTGCAGACATCCAATAAAATCACAGTCCACCCTTCCGGGGACAGACACATGCAAATATGGCCACTCCATGTCATTATTCTTTATGTACGTCTAGGACCCAGATTTATTGTTATAAAACTGCACCATTGGAAACAATAGAATGTTTAAAAAAAATGGCCAATTCAAACAAAGCTACATGGTGACAAATCTAAGTGAACAAAGAGTAGTTAACTGTCAAAGATGCTTGACTTAGACTGGCTGCACCCTTCTCCCCATCTGTGAAAGAACATATCGTCACTTTTAGCAAAATTAAAAAGTGCTCCGTCACAATGGGGTGCAGTGCAAGCTCAGCTAGGCTCAGACATCTTGGACCTCTAAAATCTAGGATCCCACAAAGGCTGACAGAATTGTTCGGAATTTTCAGTGGTCAAATGGAGAATGGGTTTAAAAGTATTCTTATCTCACTCTAAGGTTTTGGTTTGTTTGTCTGTTTTAAATTTCATTTTCCTGGGCACAATGCAGTAACAGCCAGCTGCTGGCTGGATTCCGTATCTTGTATTAACTGCAGGAGAAAGGAAACAGCAGAATGTATACTGCAGAGCCATTCCCTTGGTACACAAGCTACCCCTCTCTTTGTACCTACCAGTGTGGTCTCTATGCAGTAAGGGTTGTGGACACTGCTATTGATTTTCCCTTTCTCATATTCGCTTTGCACAAAGGCAGATACTGTAAGAATAGAATGTCTGATGTGGACAACAAAGACTGATTACAGAGATTATCTTGAAAGAACGACGTGGAGTGTGCTGTGTGTGTGTGTGTGTGTGTGTGTGTGTGTGTGTGTGTGTTTAATGTAGACAGAGACATATACTTTTTGATTTGGTTTTAACGCCTTTGGGGAACATGAAAAATATAAACCTAGATTCTGTTTCCATATAGCTGAGTTTGTCATGTGTCGTCAACCGCATCAGAAAAGTGGTTGCAAACAGCCAAGGACCAGCAGCTACACAACTCTTTCTGCAGAATGCTTTGCTGATGGAAATTCCCAGGAGTGTTTTACACTTTGAACATCAGCGTCTTTACTACGATTAGGTGATTTATTTTGACTGGCTTGTAGTAACCTCTCACTGCCACTAGAGGGAAATCTAACAGTAAATGAGAGTGCTGTGTTAACCAGTTTTTAACAGCAATTTATTATTTAACTTAATTTTTCTAGCGTGTAATTGGATGGAATCACATGCAATAACATACTGGGGGGTTAATTTTTGTTTCATGAGTTACCATTCTGCCCAGCACAATTTGAAAATGTAGGTAGGGTCGCCACATCCTCCTAGTCTTTCCTAAATCTATGTAGATTCACATTTTATTTTTCTTCCACTGTTTACTCATTTTTACGTGTGTTTAACACTTTCACAAAATACAGTAAAACCTCATTCATTTTTACTCCTTTTGTTTGGAGTGAATCATCATATTGAAACTTAGCGGGCAGAATATTTAATCTCCATTTGGTATGAACAGAGAGCTCCCCGAAATTTTTCTTTTAGAAAAACAAAAGTTTTGAAATGCCAAGTTTACAAAAAAACTGATTTTAAATACTTCACCATAAGTTCAAAACAGAAATTTGCATAAAACCAGGTGATAATTAAGGGTGATTCTTATCCATGAGTTAACATCAACCTCGTGAGCCCTTTCCTTGACAAGATTTTCCCAGCTGTTCCCTCGTGGTTTTGAATATCATGGAGAAACGAAACTGCTTGCTTTTTTAGAATCTATCATTCAGATGTTTTCTCTATTCACACTGACTTTCCCCTAAAATTCGTCCAGAAGGGTGAGGTTTTACTGTAGCGGTGGGCTTCTAATACTACGCATAAACAGGAAAGCATTATCTTTCTGTAGAAGAGACCGTGTCTTCAGTGTTCACATGGCTGTTTGCTGAGGGCCGCAGACTTTGGGCATTGAAGGGTTGTGGATCGCTGTTTGATAGCAAAATATCACCACACAGTACTTCAAAACAGAAAGGATGGAGGACCACAAAGGCGACTATTGAAGGGAGAAGCCCAGGAAAGGGTAAAATCAACTGCTAGTCTAGAGAGCATCCCCGAAATTTGCAATTTTGTATGTATAGCATTTAAGTAAAGTTAGGCAGATTTTCATTTATCTCCAAAGAGATCCCCTACTGTCAATCAGACAGTGAGCAAAGACGACAGGAAATTCAGTTTGAGGCAAGTTCGATCCTCATTATCTACAGTTTCCGCTCGCTGGTAGCCATGGCTTCACTTTCAATAACCTTCAGTGGTTGAAATCACAAAGCAGTAAGCTATGCGGAACGTAACAAAAGCAAAAAGATGCCCCCCCAATCTAAATTAATTTAAAGGATGGAAATAAGACCACTAAGTGTTGTAACTTTCCATGACAAACAGGCTACTCGATAAATGTTTGCAAGCAGAACCGAACAGAAAGTGCGAGGTGTGAGTTGAATGGCGGAAGGCAGGTGGTTACCTAGGTTGACCGTCAGTTTCACGCGGCCCGCGTCCAGCTCAAGCCGGAGGGTGTCCGCAGAATCTCTGGACGTGGTGGCCATCAGAATGCCGTATGCACGCTGTGATCGGAACCGCAGGGACACGTCCTCAGCCTCTGTGTGCATCACCACCGGGAGCTGGATTTTCATAAACATGCTCCCATCGTAGCTCAAAACCGTTGCCTCTGCAGACAGGAAATGAATAACCTCAGTTGTTGGTCATATTCGTGTGATTTTACTCGGACAGGGGTAATCTATTGAAGGCAAAACAGTAAAATCAACCCATCTGTTTAAAAATAAGATCCTGCACATGGAAAGAGAAGCCACGGCGTAAGGATAAGTTCGTTTGTGAAGTATGATACAAAGGTAGCAGCGCCCCTTTGGTTCCCGTACACTTTTATCGGTAGCGCTAACTGTGCAGGACTTGAAGAGTGTTCGTGCGTATCTCCCTTGTCAGCAGCAGATATCACGCCTCTCCTTCTCTTCACCCCCTTTTCCTCCCCTTCTTTGGGAACTGAACACAGGGGATTTGCACTGGACCCTTTTTATTTTTATTTTTTGAGACAGTGATTCACTAAATTGCTATTTTACTCAAACTGGGCGCAAACTTGTGATCCTCCTGCATCAGCCTCCCAGCAGGGCTGCTAGGATTAACAGGTGATCCCAAATGCAAACCTGATAATAGCAGCGGCACTGTAACATGTACTTGTGGACCATGATGTCACTGACTAGAGCTGAAATTAGCCAGCCTTGCACTTCAATTCTGTGCAAGCAGGGGGCGTGGCCAGAAGTCCCGACGCTGCCCTGTAGGAAAATCATGGCGTCAAAGGGAACTATTGCTACCATTTTGTCATAATCTCTGTTTAAAAGAAACAACAGCAACAAAAGAAATGCTGGTCTGCTCGATACCAGTGTAAATACATGAGAATTAGACCAATGCTTTACCAAAGGTGATTTCAAAAGGAGAAGTTGGCTGTGTTGCCCAACAAGAAAACACACTCCTTCTGAGCCACTGGGTTTAACTAGGTAATTGTTTTAAGTCATAAGCTGTACCTTTATTTCACGGTTCATTTAGATGTAAGGAGAAACTGAAATCATCACCTATAAGCACAACCCTGGCGTCATGAAAATATCAAGCTCTCATGAAAATGTCCCTTAATTACACACCTTGGTGAGACTGGATAAGGATGGGGTGAAACTGAGGCTGTGGATGGAAGGTTCTGAAGCCAAGGTAGATTCAGGAAGTTGCCTGACAGGACATTAAATATGCAAAGACATGAAGAGCAAAGCTGAGTATGCAAAGTACTTGAAGAACAGCCCCTCTCAGAGTTAAGCCCCACAAGGCACCGCCACCCCACAAGACAAGCATCTGTGTTTTGCACTTGTACTGGTTCTGCTAACTCAAGAGTGTCTCTTCATAAGAAAAAACAATACTAGCCTGAATTAAAATTAGGGAATTTTTATTATCTTGGCTATTTATGTGGCACAACATTAACTTTACCAATATAACTACCCTTATTATTAAAACTATATCCTAGAGTTGTGGTTTTGCAGTCAAAACAAAATCTGTACTCCTTTTAGCTGACCTGTACAGCCCTGTGTGTGGTCCTGGCCTTGGTCTTTCTCTCTGGCCTCAGCATGTAGCATCATGCCCTCACCTGGCGAGCTCTGCCTACACCACCCAGCGATCATGGAAGTGCTGTGGTCCTGTCGTTTAGGGCCTCATCCCAGAGCTCTTCACTTGGCTGGTTCTTTCTGCATTCGGTTTCTGGTCGAATGTTGCTCCCATTACAGCCATTCTAACCTATGAAGCATTTCATTTTTTAATGCCAGCACGTCCTATTTTTTGTGTGCAGTAATCTGTATTCACCCTCCGAGTGCACTGGCCTGGAGCCAGAGACCGGTCTCCCGTAGCCTCTTCTAAACCTGCAGCCAGTGCTCCAGGGCCTCAGGAAGGCCAGACACACCCCTGTGGCACTGTGAGGATTTACTGAATGAACACTCACACATGATACTAAAGTCATGAAAGCACTTATCTGAAGTAGAATACAAAGCTTACACAAATGCTAACCAAAGAAATTAATTTTATCTACTGCAAAAGGAGCCTAATTACATTAATATATGTGACCAAACTTTATCGTGAAGTCTACTTTTAAGGAAATAATTAGGCTGCCCAGGCTTAAAATACAGGGATTCTGTATCATGTCACTGATTTGTTCAATTAGATAAGAGGTTTCATTTAGGTAAGAAGAGCTGGGCGTGGTGGCGCACACCTGTAATCCCAGCCCTCGGGAAGCTGAGGCAGGAGGATCATTGAGAGTTTGAGACCAGCCTGGGCTACAAACTGAGCTCAAGGCCAGCCTGAACTGCGTAGTAAGATCCTGTCTCAAAAAGACCAAAAAAAGAAAAATAGGTGAGAAGGTTCCCAGCACCCAGTACAGCAATATCAAAAGGACAGAGGTCAGTGGTCAGTGTGGGTAACCAATCAATAGTTGCTCAACAAGTTACCATGATTATAAAATTGTAGCAAATGCTTGAAAAGCAAATTTTGAATAACCTTAAATGAAATTTGATCTTGGCCTTTTGTTTCCATACACTTAATCTTAAAGCAACAAATACCCCCATTTAAAATTTAAAAAGCTGTCAGCAACAGTTCAGTTACTTTGGTATTGAAAAACACTGTTAGTTTTCTCCTAGTTACTAATCTATACAACTATTCCCTTGATCAATAATCATATTTTGAAAACCATCTCATACTCTTCTGTGACATGAAGTTTAATTTGAAAACTAAGTAGGGGGTATATCATTTTAAAAATACAGCTGTTGGAAATCAACCAAAAATATTTTATGAAATAAAGTCCAGAGAAGGGAAGACATCAGGATTACTAGACTGTGGCATTCTCCCAAATACTGCATGAGCAGAGAAACATGGAAAAGTAACACAATTTGAGTGCCCTGAGTGCCATTTTAGTAATTCTCAATGTGAGAAGAACTTGTTGATTAACAACTGAAAGCCAAAATGATTCTTCATAATTAGAGTTACCATTGGACTAGACAAGAAATGCAAAACCACAAGGCTGTAGCCTCGAGTTGACAAACAGACCTCAGACAGCACTCTGACATCTGAAGCTTCTGCTACCTGGCAGCGTTCTTTAGCAGTGGTAAAGTTATTTTATCATTTAGAGTATATAAAGAGTTCGTTAAGAGGCCAATTCTAGTGCAGTACTTCCCAGGGGGAGAGAACAGTTTCACCCTTGTCTTCTATGTCTCCTTCTGCCTTGTCATTACGTTTGATGAATTTGCTCTTCTGCGTTATTCCTTGTCGCAGTCTAAAGTGAACGCCTGTCTCGGTTTTGCCAAAAGGTAGCCACATATTGTGATCAATAGTGAAAAGCAGACAGGAAGCCAAATTATATTGCTCTCGCGTCTGTCCCTCCATCTGTTAGAGTTTTAACACACAAGTAAAAAGTAGACCTCTGATTATACTAAAACTCTTTATTTTATATGTTACTGAGTATAATTTCTGTTATACAAATTAGTCTTTCTTCTAGGGTCAGTACACGTAGAACAGAATACTGTTTGACTTAGTTATGAAATATTTTGTTCTTGTTTATAAACCTTTTGCTTCCTCAGTGTGGGATGAAAATTTCCTATAATTGCACCAAACTTCTCCCGGTTGTAGTGTCTGACCGTAGCCTACTTTTAAATGACTTTGAATAATTAGCTCCATAAATTATCCACTATTATTCAGTAATTACAAAATAGAAACTTTATGAATGTGGGCTTCTAGGTTTTTTTTTTTTTTAATTTCAGGAGCTATCGTTGGATTCTGGGAGATCCACAGCCTCATGAGATAACAGTGTTTCCAGAGCAGAAATGCAGGCATGTCTTCTCTTTCAAAATGGGAACTGGGAGGTTCAAGCATGATCTTGTGTTTGCGAAACTGGGGTACAGCTAGAACCTGGACAGAATCCAAGCTGTGTGGTTCTGATCACGACAACCCCCCCCCACATCTCCCTTGCTCTCAGGCAGCACCATGACCTGAAACAATTCTGAGAAACAAGGGCTTCTCACAATATGCTGCTACAGTCACAAGGAAGAAGCACACAAAATGACCATTGTATCCTAATAAACGTCCAACATGGAGACAAAGAAATCCACAGAAATTTCTAGCTGACCATATGATAAAAAATGATTTAACATGCATTCTTAGTGATGAAGTTTGTGATTAAGTTCTCACTTGAAAATCTGCATATTCATACTACCTCTCCTCTTAATTATGGGAACATCAATGTTTACAATACATTAAAAACACTCCTTTTCTTTTATGCTGGCTCCGAAAATTCTAGTTTCTTTTATTCTTGCCATATGTAGTAGCAGAATATAGCCACAGGGTGGTATACCGTGCATATGTCACCAAGGCTTTTGTAACTCATGTGACCACTGAGTTACTCTTTCCCAGCTGTGCTCAAGGAGCGGGCATCAGACTGGCGGCTTTCTGAGTAATGAAAATGAAAACACAACTTCAAATCATGCAGGTCCGCTAATCTCCAATTATGTCTAACTGTACTGAACATCGCCAGCTTTGTTACTATTTCCTCTCTTTTGGCAAATTTCCCAAAGCAAAGTAGATGAACTAAAACCAGAAAGAAAATAGAGAAGAGGACATTTGTAAGGAATAGAATCAAACTACGTGGAAAGAGCTAAGTTCTGATCAACTCACAGGCGTTACAGTGACGTACTATCTTAGGGAGAATAAACACACTTGTGTGACACAACACTTGCCCACCTATTAACCTCGCTATATTAGCCTTTATTTGACACTAAAGAATAACATCATTAACTGGAGACCATACTCATATGTGAAATAAATCAGGCCTGCACGTGTAAACATCACACTGTTTCACTAGTATAAGAAGTAGAAAAAGTAAATAAAATGCAAAAGGTACAATAGATACTGTGAAAGGGAAAGAAGCTCCTAAGAAGGAAAGAACAACTGGAATGGGGAAAAGGAGAAAAGAAAGAAGGGAAATATATATATGTATATATACATGTACATATATACATACACACACGATAGCTAAGATAATTATTCTACTAATTTCTATTGGGTTATTGAAAATAAGTTAATGTTTAATTGTTTAATCAATTTTACATTCTTATATCTGATAATCTGAACAATTACTCTGAAGATAGCAATATGCAATATAATAACCATCGTTAATTTCCTAACTTATTTTGAAATTCTATATTGTTTTTATCACTCGTTTAAATTTTTATTCTCTTTAATAAAAAAAATAATGATAGCGCTGTGGTAGGAAATTTAATCTATTGCTTACTATTAATTTATTAGCAGTAATTATTTATAGTTACTAGTTTTAGAAATGTAATTGATATGATGATGTACCCAATTTTTAACATAAAAAATCAAAATCACACTTTAATTTTGGGTTTTACAAAATACCACCTTTTCTCTGGGAAACTTCCGGTTGCATCAGTGGAACCATTCCGAGAATGAGGGAAAGCAAATAACGAAATGATAGGCGTCTGGGTACTTTAGATCAAATCTCTAACAGGGCAGTGTTATTTGTACCATGAGCAGACAGCGGAACAACTCGTCAGTATTGCTTCATATGGATTTTCAGTTCCATTGAAGAAAACACGCGACAGTGGGCAGCGACTCAAGCATCTATCTGAGCGCCTGGGTCGGCGCGAGGACGCGCTGGGAACCATCGGCCCTGCCACTGCTCTGTCGGCCTACCCTGCAGGTCGGCCGGACAGCGGCCAGACCGCTTCCCTATCCCCTCACTCCTACCCTCCCAAGGAAAGCATGAGAAACTGCAGCTTTGTCTCCTCCTAGCAAGGAAGAGGAAGGAACCTGCTGAGAAACGCAGCAGGTACAGCTATGCCTGAAAATCTAACGGGTACATGAATCATCCGTGATTGGTCAGTTCCCCACCAAAGGGAAGCACCTTTGGAATGAAGAAGGAATTATGAAATAATTGATAATTAGGTTTATAATTTAGATGATTTAAAGCCAGTTTATTTTTCAGTGAGAATGCTGCTTCTTGGAAAAGCCAATGCAGGAGCACGAGCAGGCTAATTTAAATCTTACCCAATAGTGTCAGGGAGGTTGCCAGCTACAGCTTAGCTTGCCTTTAGGGCCATTTGCTAGCCATAGGTATTAGCACCGGGGGTCAGACCTATGACTAGTTCATGATGTTTTTTACTGTCTTCCATTGTGAAGTTAAAAACTGGGCAGAAGAGGCAGCAGCTATTGCTGTGCACATCTTAGGCTCATGACCTATGTGACTGAAGGCTCACACGTCTATCCCTGCAATACACACTTAAAGATCAGCGTCTCTGCAGAACCAGGCCCTTTGAAAACCACTGAAGCTGATCAGTAACCCGCGTCCAGTATGGGATTCAGCTTGCAGAGTTTACTTCAGTGAACATGTTTCCATCATCAGCTTGTTGGAAGTCAGCACTTAATACAATTTTCATCCAAAAGAATTGGCTGCTGTGTTTCTGAAAACCTACCTCTCTCACAGGACCTGCCAAGGTAGCCTGTTCCAGAACAATCACAGACATATCTGTTCCACCCGTCCCTGCACATGCCATTATTTTTGCAAGGATTGCTAAGGCACGGTTTTGCTGTTTCCCTGGAGCAGGAGGGCTTCACTCCGGCAGTACTTTGAACTTCAGCCATCTGCCGGATGTCTTTGCTCTGGCCGTCAATGAATAAATCCCGGATGCAGCCCACATAGCCGTAGTTGAGCAGAGCGGTCCACACTTCCGTGGGGAAGACGAGGCCAGCCTTATTTTCTGGCAGGCCTCCTAGGTACAGCTCGTCATCCAGATCCAGAATCTCACTCTCCCCAGGGGCAGTATAGGGTGTGCGCAGTGTGTTGACAGAAATGGTACCTGGTGTAAAGACAAGAGAACACGGAGGGTTTTCAGAGCACAAAGCCATCTCTGCATCACCTTTTGACTGTTTCATTTGCTTAAGGGCAACTCTGAGAGCATCCAGTGCTTATTATGCTTGCATGTCTGGGACTTCCACGTTGCATTAAGAAATTTGTGAAAAGAGAGTACTTATAAAATAAAACAGGAGATATCCAAAGGGGTTCCTTCGGACTCTGTGAATTAGAAGGAAAATGATAGGCAACCAGTAGTGTTTCTCAGTCTCTAAAAGCTCAGCCACTAAATAAATACACAAAAAACAGCATTGCACGTCACTCTCTGAAGCAGTCAACCTTCCTTGGTGACTCTTTTCAAAGCTAGTGCATATGTGCAAACCATGAAAAGACTGCATGTTCCTACTTTTAACTGACTTGCTTGTTTGGACTGGACACAATAGTCTGACAAATTATTTATGTCAAAATCTAACTTCTTCCCACTTAGCTGTATGCATAATATATTGATTACCTCTGTGAGCTGGAATTTCTTACCCATAATGTGGGCCTAATCATATGACTTACCTCAGAAAATACACTCTGTATATTAAGTAAAATAAAGTAGCGTCTGGATTATAAGGACCACTGTATAGAGGTTCGGTATTAAATTTCGGTGAAAAAAAAAAAAGTGAAACCAACTGCTTACTTCTTCTAAACCAAATTATGAACCTGAAACAATGTGGTTTTGTTTTTACTTCAAATGTTTGCGAGAAAAATCTATGTATCTATAAATATACAAGAACCTGGGACCTGAGTGAAATGATCAAATATTCATCTGCGTGGAAACATGAAAGGGTCACAAACACGTGGAATCCATGAGAAAAAGATAAAAAGAAATGCTAACAGCACATTCTTAGTAAACACTTAGATACATGTTGTCAGATTGCCAAAATCGCACCAACATTCAATCTCCAGAGCGACTCTCACACAGATGTGCATATACACATGTGGGCCCGTTGCCATGTTATTCAAGATTCATTTTGTAGATCTAAGTCATAATGCAAAGGAGGAAGAGTCCGGCGAGAAAGACAGAATCAGCAGAGGTCTGACGCTGGGTGGGAACAGGGGCAGAGAGCCGCAGAGACAAAGGGAAGGGGCCTGAGGGAGGCTGGAGACAGAGAGGGGTACGGAAATGAAGGTGGAGGGGCGGGCTGCGGGGTAGACACACTTCAGTTGCTCACAGAGCAACTACGCTCGCCCCAAGTGAGGCACACACCTGCCGGACCCCTCTGTGCCAGAAGGATCCGACCCCAACAGAAGGGCAGTCTGTGCGCAGGGCCACCCAGTGGGGTTGCTTTTAGTGACTGTGAAGGACAGAAAAGCCACTGACAGAAACAGCCCAGGTGGCCAAGTCATTAAGAGAACATTTGTCTCTCTAGACTTGCAGGAAAAGAAATGAAAAAAGCTCTTGGGAGAGAAACACTCGAAGGCACTGCTATTTTGGCATTCCAACAAGGGGAGTATAACTGGGTTTCTGAGAGGCAGCGGAAAGGAAAGGACCAATCGCTCCCTTCTAACGTACAGGTCGGGGTCTAGATGCAGACTCTCCCTTAGGAACTTACAATTCAGAAAACCCAATTTAGAAAAATATGAGGAATGTCTTGTGAAGAAATGAAAGACACGTAATACTGAGAGAATGGTGACTTTCTTAAATAGGATGATCTTTACATGCACTTTAAAGGATTGTTTCTGTGAAACTGTCTAAAATACCTAGGAAATGCATTAATAAATGGTCCCTAGCTGCTATGTTAAAATATGTGAGAAAGAATGAAGGCCAAGGACAAAAGGAAAGGTGGACTTTCGTCTTTGTTTCTGTGGGGCAGGGCTCACACCAGGGCATCACGCATGCTCAGCTTCCCCCGAGCTCCATCCCCAGCCCAAAGGCAGGGTTTTAAAGAGCACACACTGCCCTGATGTGGAAGGCACAGGACTGTATGCACAGAACAGAGGGGCTCACATCTGTAAGAAGCTGAAAGAGGGGCACCGTTGTCTTTCAACTGTTACAAGAAGGTTTCACAGAAGCGGCATAATCTCGGAGGATTTGGTACGGTTGGTAAATATTATTGAGAGGAACTGTGTCATGAGACACTGCATTTACAAGTTAACAATGACAAGAGTGAAGTTTATCTACCATCTGTATTTTCCCCCACAATCAGCTTTGTTTTACTCATGGAACAAGCCTGATCCTGCTCAGAAAGGAAAAAACCTCAGCAAACTAGTATATTACTGTGTATGATCCTTCTTCAGAAAGTAATTCTGACAACAACAGGGTGGGTTCCTGAGACAACAGAACTCATTAGCTGAAGCGGAGCCTTGCTCTCCCTTCCACACCCAGGCCTCGGCTGCAGACACGTGATCGAGAAGATCAGCCACCAGCAGCCACACTGCAAGGACGAAGGGCCTGGTGTCTAGGGTTTCGTTCATGGTGTGTTAGTGTCTGCTCTGAACAAAGTATTTTGGGCAAGTTCAGACACGTTTCTATGTATTTGTTCATTGTGATGGTTAGAGTAACATGATCCTTATAACTTTATTTTTTAGATTTTCTGATAATTCATAAATTAAAACCATAGTTTTCACGTAACCCTATGCACACTTACACATACACACACACATTCACCAAATCAAAAGTTTATCAGAAAAATATTAAATTCTACTGCCAGAAGGAACCAAATTATTATTATTATTTTTTTTTTTTTTGGTACTGTGAATTGAACTTAGGACCTTGAGCTTGGCAGGCAGGCACTTGTGCCTCTGAGCTATATCCCCAGCCCTAAAATATTTTATCTATTCATATATTTTCTAATTAAATGCTGGACCATCAAATGGGTTTCAAGTCAACTAACAAGGTAGAAGCCACCATTCAAAAAACTGCAACTGAAAAGGTACATAAATTATATTTCTCCCAGTGCTTTTCATTGTGTCTTTGAGAGACAATTTTAGTTCACATGGAAAGAAAAGGCAATAAAATAAGACAGAGAAAGAAAAAGGAATGTAACCGTAATTTCAATTAAAGTATAATCAGAGAGCAGTTAGAACTGTATTTGGCCGTGGGTTCAAAGATGAGAAGACGCACTGGCGAAGGCATGTACCAGGGGTCACTCCCTGGACCACTGTGAAAACAGACACAAGAGAATGAAGGAAACACACCTGAATGTCAAGGGAAGAGTTTTTTCTATATTTTACCTTATATTTTAGAAAATACAAAACAGAATCAAGTAAACAGGGCAGAGGTTAAGCTGCAATGGAAACAGTTATTTTCATATGTTGAAAATGTAGAAACTCCTTGAAACAATAATTAGATTTCCTCATTGAGTCAAACTGAGATAATTGCATTTTAGCTTATATACACATGCAAACAAATGTCTGAACTGCAATATTTCTGATAAGAGCTCTGAGTTTTAAATCACACTAATGATTTTACTATGGCTATGAATCAAGTGATATATTCACCTAAGCAAAGGAGCCACCTCAGAATCCGAATTAGTTTAAACCAATTTAACACACACACATGAGCTTAGTGAAGTGTAAACGTTAGGGCTCCCAAGCGCACGTTTCATTATGATTGAGTTATAAAGGCAGGGATTTCAAAGAACGCTCCAAATGAATATTGAAAACTTGTTCACTGATACAGACGAGTGAGTGGTTGCCGCAGATATCTATATCAATAGAAGATGAGAATTTTTCAATTGCTGAGATAAATAAACTATTAAAAGAGATTGTAAATCTGAGGCTATCATTGGGTTATTCTTAGTTCTCTAGGAATCAAAAATATTGCTATGTCCTCTGTGGATCCTTTCACACATTCTCTCCCTCCCAGAGCAGCTTCCTCTCTCCCTCTCTCTCTCTCTCCCTCTGTCACACACACACACACACACACACACACACACACAATTATAAATATACGAAGTTTCTGATAAATTAAATCAATACTTTACATACTGTTACATTTAACCTGTCAAAATTTATGGGTGGTATTCATACTGGGGAGTTTGCTTAGATTATTGTTTTATGCTTCAATGTTTAAGAACACAGGGACAGGGATCCAGCTCAGCGGCACAGCACCTGCCTGGTAAGCGTGAGGCTCTGAGTTAATTTCCCGATACCAGAAAAAAAAAAAAAAAACAAACAAGAAATATTTAAGAATACAAAGCAACGGGCTATGTTATTTTACTTTTTTAAAGGAATGAAATTGCAGTTCATATGTCCCTATTACTTTTAAAAATTTAATGTAAAAACACACATTACCTTGCGTTAACATTTAATCTTGTGCATATGAAAATGGATAAAAAGTGCACAAGCAGAAATATAATATTTAAGAATAATGAAAAACATAAATACTAAATTATCCTTTCTTATCCAACTGTACATAAATGGGAAATAAACTACCGAAAACAGCGCTTCGTTACAGACATGGCATTCAGCTCTATAATCGGATGCACTGTTAATGACCTCGCAGCTTCTTCTTATGGTTCCATTTTCCTGGGATATTCTATTTGCATAAAACCAGTTGACAAGGGGAGTAGAAGGGAAGATCAGATTTAAGATAAGTTGATTTGGTTTCTCGTTTTAAATTATGGCAAAAGTTTGAATTAGTGGGAGAAGAGGAGTGGGGAAGAATGTGTTGGGGTGGGAGATGCTTGTGACTGCTGGCAGGAAACTGAGCTGCATGCTGTAGCTGCACACACAAGCCGGCAAGCGCAGCAGGTAACAGTCGCTAGGCCTCACTGTGGCTTCTACACAGAGTGAGGAACTGGCAAGGTGGTCACTAGGGTTTCTTTCTGAACAGAATTTGAAATTACTGCTTAAAACATTTTTAAGTTAAGTGTCAATTTTGTCTATCCCTAACTACACTCCATCTTCTACTGTAGGAAAGTGATGGCACAAAGTTACAAATTTATTTTTCTACTTCATCCTCTATTAGCAAGTTAAAACTTTGTAAAAAAGCCTCAGACATAAAGCAGGATGCATCAAGAACAGGGTGTAGGGCTGGGGATATAGCTCACTGGTATAAGTGCCTGTCTGGCAAGTGTAAGGTCCTGAGTTCAATTCCTGGTACTGCAATAAATAAATAAATAAATAAATAAAGGATATCCCTGAGTTTAAAAAAAAAAAAGAGAGAATAAGGTGTAATGTAAAGTGTAAATTAAGTAATATTCATAAAATCATAACAAGAAACAATGATTTGAAAACCCCCGAAGTATTAACAGTGGGGGTTAGGGGGGATTCTCAGCAGGTAGTGGGTCCATTTCTTAATTCTTTGTAATTGTCTGTGTCTTTAAAGAAAAAAAAAATAGCGCCCAATAGTAGGACTGTAAAAAGAACAGAAGAAAACCACATTTGAAGACAAAAGAGTTTGATCTCAGCCTATGGTTTCTGCTTATTATTTTTTGTCAGCTTATCTGAATTTACCTGGAGCTGTGAACTCGAGGAATTACACTAATGTATGAAAAACTAAACCTTAGAATCTAATTTAAAACTTTAACATCTAGTGTTAGCACAGTTGGGGCGATAGGCACCTCCTACACTGTAGACACGACGACAAGAAGCAGTGACTTGGTGAAGAATGTATGTGCTAAAGAGAAAATTCATGTGTGTCACTGCTGGACTTTCTGAACATTTTCCTCAACAGCACACACGCATTCATATATTAAACACCATGTGTTCTGTACTGCGCATACACAAAACGTACACATTCATACCAAGCAATATTCACATATGAATTGTAAAATGATCGTACACAATGCTGGGGAACTGTAAATATCGATCAAGGAACATTGCATAATTATTAGTTTGCAGAAGTTCCACGGATTCCCAATCAGCATTTCACACCGAAGGTTTCTGAAGCCCAGCGTGGTCGGGGTACTGCCTATTTTCTGAGGGTGCCGGTGTTGCCACATTCCAGGGTCAGCCCACAAGACCAATGTATAAAGCAAGAATGATAAACTAAATGATCTCAATGACAAGTTACTTATCACGGGGCATAAAATTCTCTCCATGTAGCTCTGCCAGGACGGGATGCCAATTTAAAATGTATGTATTCATTTAGGAAGAAAATGTTCACTGTCACCCGAACGAGAACACATTTATATTTAAGTGGTCTGTGTTGGCCCTCCACTGCAATCAAAATTACACGGGAGTTCAGTCTTCATCAGAGGGGCATTTGGGGAGAAGAACCCAAATACAGAGGCACTCGGGAGGAAATGCGTGTAGCGTCGGCACAGGCTGTCTCGGCACTTTCTTCTCTGTGAGAATGGCCCTCCTGAAGCTGGACTGCAGAGAGATCAGTCCCCAGCCCCCAGGGCGGGACTTCCTGTGTGACGCCAGAGTGAGCGTCAGTGACCTCCTCTTGTGTAGATATGTTAATGCACCGAGACCTATCACGTGGGGGCCCAGCTGGGGACTGGCTGTGTAGCCCTCTTTGGCATGGGCTTCCCTCTCCCCACTCCCAGAAAATAAAAACTTTTTACCAGGTATTGTTATAAAAAAGCTGGTAACATCCCACTAAACAAATAGCCTAAAAATCTGTGCTCATAGTGTCATTGCAACTATACAAAATATGTGTACATTTTAACAAAGATAAAAGAAAATGTACAAAAAATATTTTGAGTATAAAGAAGACAACGAATGGCCTTTCTTCTTTAAATGTGTTTGGAATAAGTAAATATAAACAGTAGTTTAATAAAACAATATGAAAGTTCATGAAAAATATGACCTCATCTGTAGCCTGGTCAAAGGAAAGGTGAATTGCTGATAAGGCGCCTGAGTCTTCCTGAGGATGGGTAGAGCTATGGGCATAAACACAGAACAGGGCATACTTACAGAACGTGCCCAGAATGATCTTGATATATGCATACAGGCTAGGTGCCCAGCCCCGGGAGGAACATCTGCAGCCAGAGGGCAAGTTCAAATCGAGACCTACCGGATAAAAAGTCTGACGGTCTTTCAGGTAGAAACATCTAGTGTGGTGATTTGGGAATGAATTGGTATGTACAGAAATCGGAGCTGGTAATAGACAGTTGGAAAGAACTGCTCACACCAACAGTGATTACTACAAACCTCTAATTAGGTGCTCTGGAGAAAGCCTTATGCCTTCCCCACTATAATTTCTACTTCTTAAACTGGAACCCTATGACTTCAATTCAAATCTCAACAGCTTCTTAGTTGTTAAATGTAGGCTTACCCATGAATAACGGCTGATACAATCTGCTCCACCCTGCTGAACCCAAGAGAACTTGAGAAGGAAAATGAATTTTCTCTTTCATTTCAATGTGTAATGATACTTTGCAAAAAGAAAAAAAAAATAACTGGCAGTTGGCTGTAAAATCACTTGAGAGGATATCCTTGACTGAGCAAGAGTTTAACGCAACTTTAAACAATATTTCTGCCCCAAGAAAACAGTCATTAACCTCATCCTCATTGTAACACAATTCACACGTTAGCAAAATATCTGGGCAGTTGTTTTGTGTTGGGCTTGAGATCAGAAGAGGGAGAAAAAGAAAGTCTGGAAAGGGAGGAAGGGCTGGTGAGAAAATATGTAGGGTTTAAAATCTGCAAAATTGCCAGGCATGGTGGTACAACCTGCAATCCTAGCAACGGGGAGGCTGAGGCAGGAGGATCAAGGATCAACACAAGTTCCAGGCCAGCCTGAACTGCACAGTGAGATCCTGTTTCTGTCTCTGTCTCTGTCTCTGTCTCTGTCTCTGTCTGTTTCTCTCTCTCTCTCTCTCTCTCTCTCTCTCTCTCTCTCATACACACACACACACACACACACAATTTGCAAAGTTGGCAAAAGTAATAAGACTATTCAATCATGTTTTTTAACTGAGTAATTTAGGTTTTTCCTTTTAGTAGCAAGGCTATCCACAGAGCATGTCTACTCTTCGCAGCTTCTGAACTATCCCCTCAAACTCACTAATCCTGCCTGCACTTTGTGCAGCTTCCCACTTCACTGTGGGTCCGAACTTAGCATTTATAATTGGTTCGGCCCACTTGGCTCCTAGGTCACTGGTTGTAGACTGAGCAGGAAATCGTAGCAATCTACATTGTAAAGGGAAATAGCTGGAGTCAAGTAGAGTCAGATAAAGTGTGTGTGAAAATGCCTGTCTCCCTCAGCATGAAAGTGGGGGAGGTTAGAAATAGCCCAATACATTTAATTTTGCAAAAAAGAGTCAGCGTTAGAAAAGTATACAGGGGAAGGAAGCACTTCTCGTGGAATAAGGGGCCTACACACCCATTTCAGTAAACAGAAGACTGAAGGGAAGGGCACTGGAAAGAGGGCCACCCTGAGAGGGGGTTTCCGTCACCAGCCCCTTCTTCACAGGGCTGCACATTCGTCTGTGCTCAGAGGGAGTCGTCAACTTCCTTTTGGTTTAACTTTCCTTCTCCCTGTGTGCTTGTACAGGGCCTTATGAAAGAGCAGACATGAGAATGCTTGTTCTTTCAGAAGCCTGGCATTTTTGTACAAAGTTTACGCAGTTTTCTGACAATTATTTATCTTTCTCACTGCATTATTTCAGGTATCTGAGCTGGAAGGGCTGTGTGTGTTCACAAAAGGGCAGAACCTGACATCCTGTATTGTATAGGCTGTTTTCAAAGTGATTCAAACAAATTTTTATATTTCAATAATTGAATTTACAAGTGAAAGTGCTATTACTCTTTAAATTTAAAAACAATGATACTACTTTTTATGAGGAGATTTTTGACATCGTGCTGTTCATGTGTTTTTCTTCTTCATCCTAGATATGCATGGAGCAACTATGGTCCCAGAAATATCAGGAGCTAAGGGTTTAAAAATAAATAATGTATCTATTCATAGGCGGGTTTACCTTATAAATTGTGGAATATTAAAATTTCAGTAATGTCTATCAAATCTGACCTAAATATTATCTCTGATGAAAATAATCAATAGTTAAAGTAATGATCATTGCTTCATTATATTCTTTACTTATATAGTATGACCAACCAAATGGTCAGCAAGAGGAAGAATAATTTTAGGCCTAGATTCCCTCTCATTTAACTGCAAATATTTTGTAAATACTCAGCTATGGATCACCCCAAGGAGAAACTATACACATCCCTCATCACCACAAGGCAGAGGCAGCCCATATTCACTTGCTGTCCTGACAGGACTACGTTGTATGCAAAATAATTTTCATATAGCTTCTGAATGTTACTGATATGAAAAATAGATGAAAAATTTTCTCAAAATTCATAGTGTTAATGGGGCTATGAGTCTTAGCATTTCTTCAGTCCAAATCAGAAATATATTTTAAATAAAAGAAAAGCTAGTATAACCATTCATTCAAGCTGTAAAAGGCTGCTCTATAACAAAGCAATGTTGTGTGCAAATATTGAACTTAATTAAAATACTATATATAAAATATTAACAGCTGCGCTATTAAATTTGCATTAAACTCCCGTTAGCTGGGCCAATGTAATATGAACTCGTCCCTTTTTTATTTTTCAATTTAGTAAGGGCAGAACTTGGCTTTAAGAATGAACTTTGCTTCTTACACCATTTGTTTGAATTCACTAATCTGAAATATTAATCACATAAAGGTACTCACCATCAAACCATATAGTACAGTAACACAAATACAGAAACTTAATCTTTCTGCTAGAGTCTGAAAAAACCTCATGCCTTATTTTCTTAAATTGTAAATAAAACTGTTTTAGAGCATGGTTCTTTTTAAAGTCCCATGCAAAAATGTAGCTTTGTAAATTATAGGGGATAGTGTCAGTTTGACCTTCTCTGATGAGCGTATTAACAGAATCATTAACAAGTTATTGGTAATTTGGATGAGTTAAGTAACGTAAGCTGAGGAAAATATTTTATTGAGGTTGAATGTTAAGGTACCTATTGATAACTAGATCGCACTGTAGCAGAAAATGTCCACCCCAGCCAGTGTACTTCAGTTGCCCAGGGGAGAGTTCTCGTTCTAGTTCCCGAGGCTTCTGTCTCCTAGAAACGGTTGGTCAGGGCAATGCACAGCTGGTCACTGTGATGTTTATGGTAAGACCCAATCCCCAGGTGACAAGCCATTCTGCCTCTGTACTTCCTGCTTGCTCATCCCATATAAGCCCCAGACCACCGGAGATCAGGGCTTGACATTCTGGGAATGATCCTGATCGGTGTCCACTGGTGTAAATAAATCTGCCTCCAAGTCCTGGGGGTCATTTCAGTGTTTCTGCTGCTACAGCATCCATACTTTCCCCTGAGGAGTGATTTCACTGAAAAACTCAGAAGCTTTCCTCTTACATGTTTATGTGCATATATCATGTATGCATATACACATACATATAGCTACACATATGTAAACACACATGTGGTTCACATATAAAAAAGACTAGCAAAAATATCTGAAAGTATCTTGTTATTAACTGAACAATGAATAGTTTTATTTTCTTTCTATATTACTTCATATGTACTAATAATTTGACATTAGCCATGCATTACTTCCATATCATTAGAAAAATACTTCATTTCTGGATAAAGAAAATGTAATTGAGCTGAAGTTTGGTGCTTTTTGCTTTTCTGAATTTCCAAACAATGTCCATTTGTTAATCTGATCTGCTCTGTTTTATACCATTATAAAATCTGATGAACCTTTCTTCTAAAAGTCATTTTTAAAATTTAATTTATATAGACAGACAGACAGGTACAAAGGCAGACTACATCACCCACAGGCTGGTACTCAAAGCATCAAATCAGCCTATTTTCCTGTCCTCTTTTAAAACTCTTCTGTTGGAAAGTTCATAAGCAGCGAGTTAGCTCCAAACTGGCACAAGGCTGGCAAAATCCACAGCAGAGATTCACACTCTAGTATTATATACCCGAAACCTTAATGATCTCTTCTTTGCATAAATCAGAAAAAATTCTCACAAACTTCTTTTGAAAGAGAAAATTCCAGGAGATCAAATGAATCAGAAACAGAATTTCCGAGACATCTGAGCTTCACGAACAATGGCTTCTCCGCTTCCCTCCTCCGCCCCCCTCTAACTCCCTCCCTGTCCTCACATTTTCCATCTCTTTGATTCATTTCATGGGAAACATATTTCTAAAAACATAAACACGGTCTTCTTGACCAATAACAGAGGACGAAAAGCAAGAATAACAGGAAAACAGAAAACAGCTCCACAGCAGACAGGAAGTAAACAAGTGCCCGAGGGTTCTGGAAGGGTGGCTGGAGAGCAGCCCGGGGCTTCAGTGTAGTCCTGGGGAAGCGGACCGTAGTCAGAAACTAGGTGTCATGTGGTCTGTACCCCAAGTCTGATGAACCATCAGAGTCATCTGGAAGGTTTCATAAAAACACTGAATCTCCAGTTCCATCATAGTTGACCCTCCTTTACTGGGTTAGAGATGGGTCTTTACTAGTTATTGTGTTATACATGAAGAAACTCAAGCTCAAGAAAGTATGTCTCAGCCAGACTCACATTGTGTTTAGTAGACTATCTAGTGTAGGCTGTTCTATTTAAGCAAATAAAAGAGAATGGAGGAAAGACAGATGGGGTATGGCTTAGCAGAGGTCTAAATCCAGGTGTCCTCTATCATAAGAAGGTCATTCCATTTATGAATGAGATGGGCAGAATTGAGTAAAAGGGCTGAATCTGTCTCTTTGTCTTCGCTACTTTTGTTTCCCTTCCTTGGCCTCTCCCTACCTTTCTCTTTTCTCTCAGAATCCCCACCAACGTCACTTCCTCTGCTAGTATGGCCTGTGTGATTTTTTCGCTCGAAGCTCCCACTCTAATCCCCCTTAGCAACTCTCAGATTTCAGTGTAAATGTAACTTCTTCGGGACATCTTCCCGCGCCACCCTGTCCTTCCCCCTGAGAGGAATAACTGCCTGTTGTTACAGTGCCAAACACCTTTCCAACATGGAATGCTGTGGGCAAGGCAGCGGAGCTTTGAATGTTTCTTTATTGATTAAAGTGGTTTCAATAGCACCGATCTTCCCTGGGTAGAAGCACGCCGTGTCAAATTAAGGATTGCATTGTGGATCATCCTAGTAGTGTGCGTGTTTTATATTTGCCATTGAAGTACTTCCAAACACCCAAAGACATAAGAGACAGTTGAGTGAAGTTTCTCACTTGCAAATTCAAGATCAAGTCTCTTGCAAGATCTGGCAGTGGTTACCCAGGGAACGTTTGCATATGAAGCTGTTCTGGGGTCCATTAGAACACTTGGGTTTTGACACTCACTTAGGATGACTAATTAGCTCTTTCAGATTTTTATAGGAGGTGAAACAGAAACAATAGCACAATTTTCTTTTTTTTTTTTTTTTTTTTTTTCGGTACTGGGGATCGAACTCAGGACCCTGCGCTTGCTAGGCAGGTGCTTATTCCACTGAGCTATATCCCCAGCCCTATAGCACAATTTTCTTTACTCTAAAAATGAAATGCAGGAAATCTTTACTATGTTTTGGTTTTAACTTGTAGGAGTGTAAGATGGTACAGTAGATATACAGCACAGAAGAAAGGTAAGTTACCTGACCGTCCATCTCTCTGGAAGTCCACATGATACCATTCCCCATCATTCACTTTCTTCTGCAGGGCTTTTATTTTTATGGTACCTGACCCCATGTCCAGGAGGAGGTAGAGGTGACCGTCGAGCATCTCGATAGCGAAGAAGTCCACCTTTATCATCTGTGGATGCTTGGCGTCCCTTTGGTGTCTTGGCTTGCCATGGCTAAATAAGATCAGGCCATTCGGCTCTGTCGTACGGAAGTCAAACGATATGGAGCCTGTTTTCTTTGCGTTCCATTTCGGCAAAGAGATGAAAGACTCTGGGGTTTCAAAGGTGATTGGGTCTAAAGTTGCAACATTTTCACATTTAAAAGCCACCACTCCGTGGATCTTCATTTTAGGGTCACCTTGCTTGGCAAGTCGTGATAATTCCAGCCTTACATCATTATTTTTGTATACAACCTGTGGGCAGAGGACAGTAGTCAGAAAACAGACTCTGAATTTTAATACATGCAGCTTTTTATCCGTTGTGTAACGTGCACATAGATGACCAAAAGCACAAAACATTACTCAATTTTGTCGTATAAAGAAGTTATACAACTTGAGTTTTAGTAAACAAAACTCAGGTAGCAATTCATTGAACAGTCACCATACCAACTTAATTTGATTCAAATAATACTTGTGTAGGTGTGTATGCACATGGGCTGTTTTAAATTCAAACATGTAAATAAACCTATACAGATATTTCATTATCATGTCTACATTAGCATGTGAAAACTAGAGTTCATAGCAGCTGCTTGTTCCATTAGTGGGCTATTACACTTTTAGGAGTAAATATAAGCACTGAGGTCATTCAGCTTTTCCATCACCGAAGAAATTAAAGTCGAAGTTTCCGTATGCCCACCCCCTAAAGGGTTAGGTCTCTTCCACAGTCTAGGTATTCACTGTGCTTATTTCCTTTGCAAAATGCATGGCAAGTTCATGTGGAAAGCAGTCTGCAATTTCTCAGTAAATCCTCAAAAGATACCTCATGTGCAGAAGCTCCCTCTTGCCCTGGCCCACATTAACAACTAATTGAATCTTGCGGTAATGTGGAATCACCACATGAGGGACACTGTGTTTACTCTAAATGCACTCTGTGTTCCTGGTGTTTCATTTTACTTTTAATTTATGCAAATGTGCAAGCTGCCGTGTGCTCTCATTTTTCCAAGGCACCTCCACCTTGCGTGGCCGGGGCGTGCTGACCGGGGTTGAGAGCCCTGGAGCTGCTGTACTCCAAGTCACACACTGCGGACACTCGCCTGCAGGCCTCATGGTATCATATGGCACTACAATATCACGCGTGATAAATTCATAATTACTTTGACCTAGCATAAAGACAGAGTCATATCTTTTCTCTACAAAATGCATACAGTAGACAGTCACATTTGTACAATACACAACCCATACTGACTTAAGGGTGAATTAATTATCTGTGTCCAGACATACATGCTTTCAAGAAGGGCCCAAAGATTTCACAGGAGTGACTATTTTCAGATTCTAAATTCATTTATTCACACACAAAAATATATTTATATAACAGGCAAAATAAGACAGCCTGTATCTGATTGATTAGTGGTATGATGTCACCTGAGTCAGCCCAGTAGCTATTTCCTTCAAACGTGTGGCCGACTGACCCAAGACAGGATTTGTTAGTTCCAGCTGAGGAGCTTCTTGACATAATTTGTTAGTATATGCTTGTTTTTCAGTGATTAAGGGCGAAAGCTCTGGTAGTAGACTCCCTGAGTTTAAATTCCAGGTTAAAAACTGCATAGTGTGATCTCCTAAAGCGTGTTTGTTTTCCTTAAGAGGAAGTAGTACTTCACATGATGATTATCATGATTAAACAAGCAAGTGGGTGCACACGAGAGAATCTCCAAGCAGGCAATAAACCCAATGCCAGCTGCATTCTGGGATTTGGGAAAGTGTCAAGCATATGAAAGTCCCTGATAATATATATCATTAACTCTTCATCATAATCTAACAGAGACTTAAATTCTACAGTTATCCATTATAGGAAAATGCTTAGAAATTAAGCCTGTACATACAATCGATTTTCATACTTGATTCTCAGCAACTATGGGAGTCGTATCCTTCCAATGCTGAGCTTGCCATTTCGGTTTTCCTTTATCTTAAAGCAGGATTATTACACAGAGCAGCGTATCCCTTATTCTTTGAGTAAATATGACAATGACTTAACACACGTCTATTGACAACAACAGAAGAGAAAATGAACTCAAGCCATAACAAAAAGGGAATTACAAATTAATTCTTAAGAATACTGTCTTGAAAACAGAAAGAGCTGTTAAGCCTTAGGAAAGTAAACTTTGGATCGTCTCTCTCTGGAGATTTTTAGAAGTGGAGAAACTGCTTTTCATGGGTGATTCTCCAAGTTTTAGAACCTCATAGGGATTCTATGCTGCCTTGTCATCAATTTTTCTAAATTTTTCTGGCAGCTTACGTTTTAATCCTTGGAGATCCTTTGGACATATCTATGGACTGGAAATTAATATTTTGTGACCCAAAAGGTGATACTTCTGTTGGCCTGTGTCCCCCATGCAGTTGAACCACTGGGTTTTTCCGACATGACAAAGTGGGTGTACGGTGTTATACATATTTACATGGTCTCATGAATCTTATATACGCAACTACAAAGTGGAAGGGCGTGGGGTTAGTGCAACTGTGAGCGAAGTTATCAGCAGGAGATTTAAAAATCTTATGAATGAATTGAGGGTCTTGGAGATGTGGAGATTCAGGTACAGAAAAGTTGGTATAATTCCTGTCTTCCCATTATTCTGGGTTAGCCATGTAAGTCTCTCCCTCTCTTACACATAAGGAAAGAGCCTCTGCCAGAATCTGTCTGTTTTAGAGGCAGGATATTTGATCACTATAGGCCAACACCAAGATCACCACCTCCCACGAAGTACACACTCAACAGATATTTACTAAAAGTTGAATAAAACTTTTTATTCACTCTTTTCAATCTAAGTTTCTGATTATGCACATTTGTTTTCAAGAATAACAGACAAACAGTGAAAGTACAGCATAATGTTATCTTGTGAAGCAATCTCAACCTAACCACTATTTCTGCTCTACTTCTCTAGGAAAATGTGTAATGTCTGTTCATATCCAGTTTGTAAGTGGCAAGCTGAGCTAAGCGTGAGGAAACATGTTCCAATTCATCTTGGGTGTAAATTATGTTCTGAGTAAAAAAGGCCTGACTTACAACTCTTCACAGGTGGAATCATTTTCCAGGAAAAACTATCTGGAGGAGAACAGTGTAGAATTTTTCTTATCATTTTGTATTCCTTGAAAGTCTACTCTACAAAACAGAAAACAATTTTGGATAGATAGATTTATAGCTCTCCAATTTAAAGTACTACTTCATGTGGCCTAGATTTCATAATTACTCTACTTTTCTAAGGTTAGACTTACTCTTAAAATGACCTGAATCCAGTTCAGTTAGAACAATAAGTAGCTGTAAGCATTCCTGGTCTTGCTAGAGTTTAAGTGAAAGCTATTCTTGCTTCATTCTAAAGTACTGTGACACCCAATCCTGTGATTCTTTACAGTTATTCATATTTCATGAATGTAGACCATTGTAATTTAAGTTCCACTCTTGAACAAATCCATATTTTTTCTATGAATATGTATCATTGGTACTGCTGTATAGAGATTGGTTGTATTTATAGAACTAAGGTATCTTTGGGGATCCTGATTTGTTTTGAAAAGCAATTCAAAATGTTGAATTTCCCCTCCCCATTTCATGCATGTCTATCGTTAGTATCAAAGGGACAGCGACATAAAACTTGCTCTCACTTTTTTGTTGTTTTTGCTTTATTGTATTTGTTTTGTTTTTAACTTCCAGGTAATTTCAGCCTTGCTACAATGACCTTTTCCTTTCCTTTCAATATTTGTTAAGAGTTAGAAAAGCATCCCCCAACTTTAATGAGCAGGAACCAGGAGTAACACAGCCCATGGGAAGTCAGGAGACATTTTTCAAATGAGAAAGGGATCGAGAGATGGAGAAAAGGTGAAAGAAGGGGCACAAAGGTGATATGGCAACGCTGCTGCTCGGAAAGGTGGGTCTTCCTGCAAGCGCGATGGGGCCCGGAGATGGAGGGAGCAGGGAGGAGAGGAGGAGAATGAAGGTGTGTTGTGGGCACGCACCAGTTCCCCACCATAACGTGAACAGTATGTACTGCAAATGCGCACTATTAGAAATTCAAACTTTAAACGAATCAAAGTTAAAGAAGAAAGAGTAGCTTGTCTGTGTTTCTATATTCCCGGGCTTTACGCTTGAGGTAGATATTGGATATGATACTTGATCTTGGTAAGAACCCCCAACATGCAACAATCCAGGGGACACAAGGTAAAGGACCTAAGTTTGACAGTGTGTATATAAGCGGGGTTCACTCTGCATGCTGCTGAGTGACCTGAGTGGTCAGTTTCCTAAGTTCTGAATGCAACATCTAGAAAAGAAAGTCAGGTTTTATCTATGAACTCTTCAACATTTTCTTTCTCTCTTAGACTGTAATTTGGGGCAAAGTAAAGGACACTGTACTATTATTTCTCTTTTTATGACTTCTTCTGATTGTGGCTTTTGATGCCAGACGTTACTCTCTACTTTGAGGTATACTGAAACACTAATCCAGTAGGAAAGAGAGAGAGAGTTCACCTCGTCTTAAGGGTCCTGGACCAGCCAAAGGTTCTCCCTCAGGTCTGAGCCAATGGCACAGAAGCCCAGGTGGCTGAAGATAAGGCTATTCCCGCGGAGAGTAGGAGTATGTGAAATAAACATTCCGGTGGGAAAACACTGACCGCGCAGATAACAACTTGTTAAAATAAAGATGTGCGTGAGTGTAGACATTTTAATGAGATTCTTGAACTAACATGCACCGATGAGGAGTTTTCATACCTTCACTGTGACGGTCTGTGAAATGAAATGAGCAATGATTATGGAGTCGAACAGCGATGTACGCTTTGTTACGACGACCCTGGAGGGCACATGAGTGACTCGCTGCAGTGTGCTTCGGTTTGCTATTTCATACCGAACAATGACAACTTTAAGGCTAAGGGTCTGCTTCTCAAACCAGACTGCAGACAGAGTCCATGTCACTCACTTGTAAACCTGTGACCTTGTGCAAGTTCCAACCCTTGCTGAAGCTCAGTGCTTTTTTTCTGTAAAATGAGGTAATAATATCTACCATATTAGGATTATTGAAAATAATAACATTGTTCTACTTAATCAGCAAATATGTAGAGCCAGAGTTTTTAAATGTCTTTCATCACAACCAGGTTTAGTGCTCTGCGTGAACATCTGAGGGTGTTAACTTCAAATTTTGTTTCAGGAGGAAATTTCTTAGTTTTTGGTACAGCTGCTAAGTAGATTCCCAAACAATGATGTGCCACAAAGACAAAGGATGACTTTTTAGGAAACATAGGCATTATGAAATAATTAATACTGGGCTGGGGATATAGTTCCGTGGAATAAGTGCCTGCCTGGCAAGCACAAGGTCCTGAGTTTGATCCCAAGGGCCGTAAAAAAGAAATAAAATAAAATCAATAGCATTGTTCCTTCCGCCTGTCCTTACTAAAGCACCTGTAAGTGAAACAAAGGTTACAGTGCAGCAGAGGAAGTTATCACCTGTCTATCAATTAAAATGGCCCCTCAAATTGGCTTAGGGAGCGCTGTTTCTCTGGGTCTAGGATGATAAGTAGTCCTTCAACAGATATAGGGCATAACATCTAAGATTTAACAGACATCGTAAAAAGAAGCTTGCAGAATTGGAGAATTATTAAGGGATGTTGTTATAGTTTTCATTTTTGTTTATGTTAAGTGCATTTAGTATTTCATTAAGATAAAGTGATAATATTCCTCTCAAATGGCTCAATTTACTTTTTCTTCTATTTATGATCTCTCCATGTATCATCTCTTTGCAGCAGTGCATTTATATCAAAGTACAACCAAAAGACAGGCCGTATGTGAAAAGCAGGGGTCGCCCCAAGGAGCAAATGAATTGCACCTGCTTTGGATGACCTCAGGAGTAGCTCAACCAGAAATAAAAGATATTGCAAATTTCGACTCTCAAGTTATTAATGTATTTGCTATCCTGAAATTATTATATAGCTGACATGCTCCATTCAGTTAGATAAGCTTTTGGCAGCACATACTAAGGCCAAGTGGTTAGAAAAGCCCAAGATTGGTCATTCCCTATGCACATGTCCAGCCCAGGAGAACACAGTGCCTCAGTGTAGACAAGTTTGGTTTCTCTTAAATACTTGGTATTTGTATACACTGACAACATGTGGTCACAAGCACACACTGTTTACCTACTACCAGAGATAAATATGATTTTATGTAATATCTCAAGTCCAGTGTCATTGATGTCCATAAAATATATACATGTATTATTATTACATTGGTGGATCTCTCCATAGATAAGTAAATATCAAATACATAACAAAGTATAAATACAAAATTAGTATTTGATATTTTCCCAAACTGGAGAATTCTTGCTTCAAACATTCATATGGTTCTAGTTATTTGTTATCACAGATGTCTTGGATGAAAAGCACATTTTAGCACTTACAAGGTGTGCACATTCCAAAGGAAGAAAGGCCTTTTGCCAAAAAGTCTTTTTTAATTAAGTGGAAGTATAAAAGTACATATTTTTCCTAGTTCCTGTCTCATGAAGACACAATTGTAAAATCAAAGTAGAACAAAAACATTCATTCTTCTTTTTCAGCTTCACACTCATTATTGTTTTATTCTTTACTGAAAGTCAAGTTTCTTGTGCAATTCACTTTCTTGCAACAAGGACCTGAGGCAGAATGTGCTTCTAATCAAAACATAAAACTAAATAATGTTTGTTGGATTTGATGACCAAGGGACTGGGAGCACTTCAGCTTTTCTAGGAACGTCACATCTCAGAATTCTCGCCCAGGACAGCACAGCAATCTGCAGCATGCAGGAGGGAGGGGCAGTGACAGGGAGGGGCTGCAGGAAGTGGAGAAGCCCAGTGAAAAGTGCCCCATACACTCTGAAAAATAATACTGAGGACTGAGGCAATTTAACTTCAAGGTGTGGCGCATAAAGAAAGTCTGAAAGCTGGAGATACAGCTTGGTGGAATAAGTGCCTGCCTGGTAAGTGCAAGGTCCTGAGTTTGATTCCTGGTACTGCCAAAATAAAAAGGTCTGAAAAATAAGTGGATTTTTCTGGGGGTATCAAGAATCAAACTCAGGACCCTGTGCTTGCCAGGTAACCACTGTGCCACTGAGCTATATACCTGGCTACCTAAACATTTTTTTGAGAGGAGAAAGTCTGTGCTTTTTCCTTTAAGCAAATCCTGTTCCGAGATCAGTGCAGATTAAATCTTCACATTCTCCAATCCAAAATAAAACTAGTCAAGAAATATAAAAACATTAACTGTTCCTTTCAATGAACTATTAGACACCAGCAGTAGTTATCCCAGCTCTCCGTATATTTAGTCCCTTCCTTCTTTCTTTTCTTCTTTTCTCCTTTTATTTTTCTTTTTGACCAATTTTGCACTCGTATCTGGTAATCTGAACAAATAATTTGAAGACAACAATATGAAATATAACAACCATTGGTGAATTCCTACCATCTTGTCTAGGGAAACTCTGTATCCTGTCTAATTTCTTTGTTTATATTTTTTATTCTCTTCAATGGTTTGATAAATCTTGCATTCTCACATCTGGTCATCTGAGCAACTTCGTTGAAGATAACAATGTGTAACAGCCACTGTTAATCCCTATCAGTTTGCTCTGAAACCCTGTATGATTTTTATTGTTTTCATCTTGTTTTGTTTATGTCTGTTGTTGGTATTTTGCTCTTGTTCTTTTTTTATCATTCTCTTTAAAATAAAGAAATATAAAAAATGACAAAGGCATCATTTCTCAATTAAGCCTTCTCAATAAAGGTAAAACAAAAAAATCACTTAAAATGTGCAGAGGAAAAAACAATCTCTATGTACAATGTTTAGAAAAGTGTTTTTCTAGTCCCAGTTAAATCCTATCAAATATATCCTGTTTATACAATAAGGGGAAAAAAATTCCCTCCCACTCTATCTTTTCATTCCACAAGTCAATAAAGCGCCTGAAGGCATGTAGATAAGAGTTAGTGTCACCTAACAAAAGCCACGGAAGTTAAAAAACTGAATTACCCCTGGGTTATCAGTTCAATTCAATGAAGCTTTTGGCAGCAGCCAAAAATGAAACAAACAAAAACAAAACTTCAGTTCTAGCAAATAGTAGCATCGATATTTCTCTTCTTCATGGTTCTAGAAGGTCTTTTGAAAATATTAGAAAACAAAAGACAAATTTCAGTACCGTGGGGTTTGAGTAGCAGATTTTTTTTTAATGCAGGCAGCACATTTGACCAATGTTCTTTCTTCAGAAAATCAAAGGGACTATCCAATTCAGCATCAATCTCTGCTCGTGAAAAAGTATCCCACACCTCAGTGCGCTTTTATTTTTCCTTTTTTTCTTTTCTGATGAAAACAGTTGAAAGACCAGTGGACTACCTCTAGCACAGGCTGGGTCCGAGAGGTCCCTGCACAGTTACAAGCACAGGCTGCCCTCTTTTCCACAGAAAGGGTGCTGCAGGGGAAACCCAGACTTACCCAGTGCTGCACTGCCTTCACAGTAAGCTGTTGCTCAATTAGGCAGTGAAAACTGAAGGAAAAAAAAAAAAAACTTGCAGTGATTTCCCTGCACTGATGCTGCTTAGTAAAACTCTGAAAAAGTTGACCAGAAACAGTAAACTGAAATATTTACTGTTATTTTGAAAGCGATGAAGATGATCTTGCAGAATATAAAAAACTGTCAGTGGGGATTTCAAGCTATTTCAAGCCAGTGGATGCTGGCAATACGGGCAGTGCATGGCTGCTTTATCCAAAAACTTTTTAATCTTCTGCCTGTCTCAATGAGGAACTGTAGCCACGATCACTGATGTAAGAGAATGTATCTTCCAATGAAGCAAGAGCAGCACCTTTGAACTTGGAATGACAAAGGGATGACACCAAGGCTCATATCTAGATTGATCAGTAAGCACTCTGTTACACACCCAGCCTCACCGACTGAATACAATTTCTTCTTCCACCTGACTTCACATTTTGCATTAGGAGTTAGTCATGATTAAGTATAAAATATACCATCTATTTTATGTATTTGTATTTAAAGTGTGTGTGTGTGTGTGTGTGTAAGTACACAAAACACGAACTACCATTCCTACAAAGTCTGTCTTTTCCTTGTGGCTATGAAATGGCAGCAAAAACTGAATACTTCAGACAATGTTCTGACATCTGAAAGTAGGGTTTTTTTATGCTTATCACTTTTAAGCGTAGAAGACTTCCCTTAGATTCATAAACACAATATTTTCATGTCAAACAAGTATTTCTTGGTTACATTTACTTCTGTGTGTAACTTTTTAATATATTTGAACATGTTTTGTCTTCTGTTAAATGTGAACATTCAAACCGATCCCACACAATGGCCACTTATTTTAATTTGGAAGAATTTTGAAAAATTATTCCTTCCATTAATGTGTAAGGTTTGCCTCATATTAAATATTTACATATGCAGGGGTCTATTATGAACAGTCTATCCAGGCTTACTGATGTGTCTTGATCTTGGTTTAGTGCCATGTCATAGTTTTATCATACATCATAATATGTTAAGCCATTTCCATTAATATGTGCATGTTATTTTATACAGAGGTATTTGTTTTCTATATGGATATGGCAAAAATGTACTAAAACCCCTCAAGGCATTCTGATAATAGCCTTCTGATATGTAGCAAGTTATACATTCAAATCCACTTAAAGTGACTTCCGAAGAGAAAAAGGTGATTATATTTTTCTCAGAATTGCATTCTAGTTATAGTTATTGGGAAAGTTAACATCCACAAAGAAACATGATTTTGATTTTAATTCATCAGAGATCTGGTCTCATGCTTGAAAAATACTTCATTAGCTGAGGAGAGCCATACAACTACAGAGAGAAGTAAGGTCTGGAGAGAAACTGAATGTAATGGTAAGCACGTATATTCCATTCCAGTACACACCAGCCCTGGTGGCCTCTTTCCGTAAAATGTCAGGAACACACTGGTACACTGGAGGTAACTGGTGGCGGAGTGAGTGTCTCCACTGTAGTCACAGCTCTCTTCAGGGGGTGAGGTCATTTGCCAAGGTCACGGAGCAAGTTCAGTCCAGAATCAGTGAAAAGAAGACAAGATCTAAATGTCTGTCACCAGGGCCTAGACAGTGGTTTAATTTGTTTTCTTTCTTTGGGATTGTTTTCCCAAAAATCTATCACCAATAAAAACAACAGGAGTCTGTTCACCCTCCTCAACCTAAGACCTCAGGAGCAGGTCACCCGATCTATGGGTCACCCACACTGCGGCGCCCCTCTCCGCTCCTGGCCACAGCCTGAACCACTCACTGGCGCCTTCTTCGAGGCAGAAGGCATAGGAGCAGCGGCCGCCTATGAAGGCAGCCAGCACTGCTGGTCTGAGCAGCTACAAAGAACAGATTCTCCAGGCAGAGCTGCTCCGGAGAGGCCAGCGCAAAGCTGCCCTGCAACTCACATATCTGACAAATGCGGCACTGTGTTTATATCTATGGTAATGTTTACATTCCAACACGCCCATGTCCGAATAACTGCACTAATACTGAACTTCCCGCGCTGCCTTCAGCAATTTCTTTACTCCCTCTGAAGCATCCCCCCTCTTTATCAAAGGAAATACTAATATTGCACTCCACTCTGCCTGTCAAGCATGTGTATTACCAGCTCTCGACACTGGACACCAAGTAAAGAGTAGCGGGGTATGACTGTAAATGCCTAAAGTCTTAAATGCTAAGCTTTTAAATGTGTAAGTGTAGAGTGCTGATTATTTACATAAGTAAGTGACTACATTTCTGAAACTCAAAGGAACACCCCATAGAGTAATTAATCACCCACAAATATTCACATTTACATGAATACTTCTGAAATTTAAAAGTGTTTTGTGTGTTATGAACTCTATCTAAATTTTGAAAGATTTCACAAATGAAGTAATAAATAGTATTTATTATGTCAATCACATAAAATTATGAAAGGCATCTAAATGACGGCCTGAAGTAGCCTCTGCAATTACACTAACTTGAGAGAAAAACAGAATTACACAAATAGATGTTTTAGTGAGCTTACTGTATTGAGTCTTTTCTGAGTTTGCTGAAAAATTGAGCATATGTAACTGTTGTTCATTCTTAACTTAAAAACCCTAAAAAGTATACAGACTGCAGAATGGGAACTGTTGCTTTTCAATTATAACTGCTAAGTACTGGGGTATTTCTTCTTAATGTATTCTTTAATTACTTCCTTCGGAAGGTCCCAAGTGCTTCAGATGTCAGATGGGTTGCGCCTTTTGCCAGGGGTGGCTTAGTTAACTGTTTGTTTAATGAATGGGGTTTTATGTGCAGCTGAATTCCTCATGGCACACGTTAGGAAATTCTTGGCAGCATCTGAATTGGAGAACTGAGAAACATATCGGCTCTACAGAAGCCCAATACGCTCCCAGGCAGGAGCAGAGCTTCTGCCAAGGAAAATTCACTACAGTAAAAATAAAAAGGCCAAACTCCCACAAAATCCCGGGAAAACTGATTTTGCTTTCAGGATTAACTGAATGCTGCTTTCAGGCAGACCAGGTAGCCAAATAATGGAAAGTGGCAAAGGCCTTACAGCGTTAGGCGAGAGACAGGCAGGGCAGCGCCTTGCCTTGGAGGAGCACAGCCTGCATACATTCTCTTGGTCAGAAAATCTCAATCAGCTGCCTCAAAGAATGTAACACTCCCTGGGAGCTTCTCACATGTATCTAACTTGCGGATATTTCCAAGTTATTTAAAGGCCTCATTCTATTTCATTTCAATTAAGAACCAGTCGCTAAATGAATATTTTTAAATGTCTAAGTATCATAGATGAAGGGTGCGGATACCCACATTTTTTCAATAGTTGGACCAGACACAGTGTAAACAGGAGCAAGCAAAGTAAATGCTGCTCTGAGGTCTTTGGAACAGAAAACTTCCTTGACATGTTATCCAGTCTCCAAAAAGTCCCAAAGCCTTTCACAGATGATGTTTTTATTCATTTGGTGATACTGTACAACAGGAAGACATTGGAGAAGGTTCTGAAAATTAAACAGTAGTCTGAGAAAATAAGGATGAGAGCATAAGTATCTGCCAGCAATGTAGTATGGGGCGCAGCGGCCCCTTGGATGAGAACGTGAGTATCTGCCCGCAATGTAGTATGGGGCGCAGTGGCCCCTTGGCCCTGACTGCAGAGTATGCCACCTATTTCTGTGCAGGACACAGGCTGCAGCCCTCCTGCCTTCCCAGCAGAACTGGCATCAATGCACTGGGCCAGCCCACGGCAAGGCCCACCCTCCCCAGAAGAGCGGTTGCCTGAGTCAGTCCTGTGTCCTTCCTCCTTTTTGAAGTGCAGCTTCTTCTGCCGCTGGGTTACCCTCTGCGTTCCTGGCTGGCTGGCCCCTGGCACCCCATCTGCGCCATTCTCCTGTTCTATTCAGAAGTGGAGATGGCTGTGCCCATCAGCGCAGAGACGCTGACCCAAAGCCGGCTGGGCCTCCTGCTGGGCTACCAAATAAACAGACAGGTGTCCTCCGGGGCAGGCCTGGCCACTTAGCTCGCTCCTGCTCGGGCTCTGTGCTGAGCAGATCCTTGGCAAGCAGTCTGTGGGGCTGCTCACCACATTCACCTTACCTCACAGCCTTCTCATGAAGTGGGCATTTTTTAGTCCTACACTGGAGCTCAGAGAATTTAAATATCCAAATTATACAGCGGATAGAGGACCAAGTTGCATAAAGCTCCACATTTAACCTGACTGCAGATTCATAAACAAAGTTTTAGCACATGCTCCCCACCACCCTGGAGGACACTGGATGAGCCGCTGTGTACTTAGTAGCGGTCACGGGAACACGTTCTCCACCGTCACCGTGTCGTTACCATGTGCAGGTAAAGGGCACTGTGCCTCTTTTTTCTTTCTCCCCCACATGGTACATTTGAGGAAGTGTTTCTCCTGGCACTACTGGGTCAAAAAAGGTCTTAGGTTTCATCCTGCTTTCTTTCCCCTACATGTGGGGATTTCTGGGGCTCCTGTGGTCACCCCAGGGCCATGTCACAGCACTTTTGATGTCACAGTTTCTTCTTTATTCTCAGAACAAAATCACCAGTCCATGTTTTCAAGGGCCTACAGAACTTGTTTTGAATTTTGAAAGTTCCTTAACTAAGATTTCTAAGTTAACTTATTGTTCGAAAATAAAAAGTGAGATTTAACACAAGTCGGAATGATATTGTGAGTCAGTCTCTAGGGCTTTATAGTTATATGTAGCTACTACAGCTTCCTTTAGATAGTTAGAGCTAGAGTTGTGCCACCTGCAGAGAGGTTGAATTCGTTTTGTTTTTCCGCTATAATTGATGAAATCCAACACTACAGGACCAGAGCAAGGATGAGGTGGATGAGGTACTTATTTTGGGTACAAAATATAAAAGGAGATGCTAGAAACTCAGTGATCAAAATGAACAATATTTCAATGAGGTATTTAAAAACAATAAAAAGTCCATGATGAACAAAATATTAGTATTTTTAAATAAGACTTGGATAAGTATTATCATTTTTTCCTTTTTTTCTCAAGGTTTACAAAGGCCTGATTTAGCACCATGATATAACATTTTTCTAGGATTAAAGAACAAAATCTGATGAATCTGGTGGAAATGTGTTTATTAACACAAGTGCCAGTAACTAGGAATAGTTTTGGGGGGGTTGCCATCATCAGTGTCAATACAACTAGAAGCAGAATGCACCAGCAACTTTCACACAGGACCAGTCATCAACAAAGGGTAACAACAGCAAACAGAACATTTAGTTTGTGCCGTAAACACTTGGCTCATTGAATCCTCATGACACCTCCTGAGACAGAACAAGCCTCCGCCACAGAATTCTCAGTAACACATTCTTTAGAACACACAGCTGTGAAGCTGTGCAGCCCAGACACTGATAACATTGGAGGCCCCATTTCACAGATGAGAACACTGAGCTCCCACATCCATTATGTAGCAGAATCAAATTCCAAATGCAAGTCAGGATCTTGCTCTTAACCAGTTCAGAGAAGCAACCCAAGTCCCTCAAGTATCAAGTAACCTAACCGTATTCTTAGCTCAGTCAGTTCCACTATGCAGTTCACATTCATAATTGTCCCTAAGAATAAAGACCAGGCATGAGTTTCATGGGAACAAGTCAAAATTCAAAACACACACATATGCGCGCACACACACCCCATATTCAGTGTCTGGCCACTGAAATGACTTCTCAGAGTCAATCATACTGGCCTAAGAACTGCAGTACATCTCCAACATCCACCAATCAGTGTACAAAGCAAATGTAAAAATTGGGTTTAATTATGCAAGTGTTTATTTCACAAAACTTTGATGAATAAATAAAGGTCAATTCAACAACTCACAGCCCCTGGAAAGTCAGCAGAATCCGGCCTCAGCCTCCACCCCTGCAGATGGACAGTCCCCTACAGTGCAGAGGTAACACCCTTGCAGCAAGCAGCCACAGTGATGAAAATGGAATACAGTATATACATCCGACCTCATGATAAATAGCATTACAATTACATAATAAACCAGAGCCTGTGGTGGGTTATGGACAGAAGAACAGGGATTCAGAATAAAGCCTCACGGCCTTATTTAATAAACTGAGCTTCTCACATAACTCATCACCGAATCATGCCGTGATGCATATGTGGATTTCGGGTTACCTTATTTACTACTAAAGTAGGAAGCAAATGAAATAAAGTAAAAAAGGGTCAGTGGTCCTACAGTCGAATATTTACTATGGATGTTCTCGGGCACTGACAAGAAGATGGTGTCAAACCGGGAATACACTGGGACCAAGATAGAGGGAACAAGCTTGGCTCTTGGAAACCCTCCAGAGAGGAAGAAAGGGTTGAGAGGTGGGCTGGCAGCAAAACACTGAGAGGAAGAATCCAGTGCCAAGAAATCCAGAAGTAAAGTATAACAGGCTTTTATTCCCCACGAAATGGGGGGTGTTTCCCTAGCAGTGGTAAGTAGGTCAGGGCTGCTCATCATGCCTTGATAATTGGTATTCATAATCCAGTGTAGAACTCATTTTTTATACATGTGGTAAATCCAGTAAACTGCTCCTCCTCCCCTCTTAATGCTAGTGTATCATTCAGGAACACATTTGCTTTTTATGGATTTGGAGGTGTTTTCAAGCCTAGATTGTTACAAAACAGCCCCCAAGGTAGCCCGGCAAGCAAGCCATTGCTTTGCTGAATGACTGAAGCACTACGGCACACTGCCCTAGGCAGACATAAATCAGCGATTGGAAAAAGTGGTCACAACAGTCTGTGATGAATTACAGCAGCCTCTGTTCTTGACCATGGAAGAGATCACTGGGTAAAGACTTTTTATGATAATCAGGTCTAAGTTTATATTCCTCACTGGAAAGTCTACTGGAAAAAGCTAAGTTTTGACTTGTCATAGTTTTAACTGGAGGCCTGAGATTCTGATTCTGAAAGAATCAGTCAACATCAGGAAGCCTCTGAAGAAAATACTAGCTAGGTTGGACAATATAAAATATTGCCCACTGTGATGGTTAAAGGAATAGATGGTAATTGCTTCAAAAAGTAGAATATACATGCCTATTCAGAAGACCAGGTATGCACAGGAAAAGGTCAACATTAAGTCAGGAATTTGAAGAATTGTATTCAGTCCTCTGGGCCTGGAAAAAACAAGTGGATTCCACATTCTTAGCTACAATGGGCTAAAACTTGTTAGAGGCCCCACCTGTGCATCTTTATCCTCCCTAATCTTAATTACCCCAATCAACTTTTGTCTCACACAGTATCTTTTTTCTCATTCCTGGATTGGGCTAAAGACATACCAGCAATGTACAGGGCTGCTTGATTTTGCATCTGAAATTATTACGTCCATGATAGACAAAAGACAAGAATTTATAGGTTTTGTTTGTAAAATCCACACTTTGAGAGGAAAAGTAAACATCTGAAAGGCTTTGTGCACTCTGAAATTTCAATAGACTAGGAGGCGGCACATAACTCAAATCACTTGAGGGCCATCTCTGTTATACACAAAGAGCAAGTCATTCAAGCGCTTAGGGAGAGTCTAGAAAAGAGGAAAGTCAAAGCAAGTGGGTAGCAGGAGGCACTTGTCTGCCCCGAAGAAGCTTTAAGAAAGCAAACTGGGCCAGGACTAGAGAACTCAGGAAATATTGGTGCTGGTGCTGCAGGCACCTGGGGATCTGAAACTCTCTCAGCCAAGCCCTGATTTTTCTCAAGGTGCTCTGTGCATGCACCGAGGCTGGCAGGCAGGCATGGTAAAGGCAGAAGGAAGCCTCAAAGACCCCAGCTGTGGCAGAGAAGGTCAGGGGATCTCCAGGCAGAGAGATGGTAGGAGGCCAAGGGCTAGGAGAGGCCTGGAGCCCAAAGTGCCAACGGGCATAATGCTGCACACTGACTGCGCAGTGACCAGCCGGGTCCTTTTGTGTTTAACAAGTCATAGATATCACGTATGCCAAATTAGTCTGAAGGAATACTTTCCAGCGCGCTCTTCCTAAAAAGCCACATTTATACTGCTTTCATTAGTGCAAGATTTCCTTCGTGTGCATCTGACTGGGCTCTTCCTGCTTCTGCACAGACTTCTTCAACCCGCTTCTGCACAGACTTCTTCAACCCGTTTCTGAGGTGATTTTATTAATTTCAAAATTAATGATTACACTAAGTATGACTGACATTGATTACTCGGGTATGTAGCAGTCAGTAGACAGGGTGGCCGTTACTGCTGCTTATGACAGTGATCACACAGTATGCAACTTCGGTGTCTCCATTTTCAAACACAGTAACCAATCCCAGAAAGGTTAGACACTTTTCCTAAAGCGGTACCGGGGTAAACACGCCACTGCAGGGCTGGGGATATAGCTCAGTGGAATAAGCGCTTGCCTAGCAAGCGCAGGGTCCTGAGTTCGATCACCAGTACCGCAAAAAAAAAAAAAAAAAAAAAAAAACACGCCACTGCAGTACATCACACCAGAGCACAGCAAGCACGTTCGAAGAGGTGAGATGACCCTGACCGCCTGTGAGGAAATGACGTCTGCGGAGAGAGACAGACAGACAGAGACGGAGCCAGACAGAGAGATGAGCGACACAGAGCTCTCGCAGCCCACCAGCGAGCTTCAGGGTGACTCATCCGGTCGGCAGACAGAGCCAGCCGGGTGTGCAGCGAGGGTCAAGAGCCTGAGCAATTTCAGCCCTGGGTTCAGCTCTCCCATTAATTATGTGGATTTCAAAAAGATACCTCCTCAGTTTTCTCATGTTTTTCAGTTGGGATAAACATTGTCTTATTTTCTGCTCAGGATTGTAAGCATTTCTAGTTCTGTATTAACTGATATAGAATAGGGTGATGTACACATGTATTTCAAAGTGAATGTAAAATGTAATATTATACTCTTATCTCAAATTATATCAGCTATCAGGATGGGGAGCAAGCCAATGTCAGCCTGTGGACTCTGCGTCAGCAGCTGGGCCAGCTAAGGAATAAGCCATGAGAAAAAGACAGAGCTCCTGGCTTTGCGGTGCCCCCGCATGAAGAAGGACATCAGGAACACACAGAGCTGGTTACAGCGAATGTGGCAAGACCGATGGAAGGTAATGCCGAACTCTGAAGTGAGGCGCGTTATTATCTGTGTCCAGGTTTCAGTGGGATTTGGATAGGCAATTTCTCTTTCCCAGGCTTGTATGATGGTGACTAACTTTGAAATTGGTTTAAAGAGAGAAATATAAACATCTCAGCAGGTATGAGGTGAATATTACATAACTACAGGGAAGTCAACACATGTAAGAGCTTAGAATTAACATAATTATATTTTTCACTTATTACAAGCAAGTAAAAAATAATAATGAAGCAACTCTGATTAGGCTCTAAAACTGAAAATTAAAATATGTATGGAGAATTTCAGCGTGCTTACCAATCTGGGCTTCCCTCTTGTGTAATAACAACAGCTGCCACTTGCTGGATATTTTATATATACCAGGCATCGTATAAAGAAATGTGTAGTCAGTCCTGGCCATTATTTTTCTCGATAGGACGCTGTGCTGAGTAGAATTCTTAGCCCAACTTCACAGATAGAAGAAACAGAGTCACAAAGTTTGAGTGGCTGAATCCAGTGACAGCACAGTCACAGAGCTGGCAGGTGGGAGACAGAAGCCCAGCTGTTCCACAGCTCTCTCCAAGTTCTCAGCTATTATTATTCCACTTCCTGTAGATCAGGGGAATTTACAAACTACAAAGAAAAATAAAGTGGGGGCACATCGCTGTAAAAGCTACTTCTGAAGTTTCGGGTGCACGTCTCAACTGTGGTCTGCAGCTGTGCACACAAAACATGACTGCTCGTTAAGCCACAGGCCAAGCGTACGAGTTAACTTCCCTGTAAACTCCTCCAGTATTTCCTGGACGTAAGACAACACAGAGCGCTGCAGCGAGTCGACCAACAGGTGGCGCCTCCCTGACTCGCACGGAGTACAGTATGGGTGGCCCACAAGGAAGGACTGTTCCCAGGACAACGCATCCTCAAGGAAGGGTAACTCACCAGGGGCTTTCCCACAAAAGTTCGCTGCGGATTTGATTGCTTCTGTTGTGACATACTCAGATGAACTGCATTTATAGATGTGGCCTCATATCATCAGAAAGAGAACACATGTCTCACTGAACTATCTTTTGTTGTTTGCTCTTTTGCATATATGAGCAAAACCTCCAACGGTTTTTCTTAGGATAGGTGCAAAGCTCTGGGCCTTAGAAGACCTTCCTCCACTGACAGCAAATTTGTGTTTACTCCGAATAACAGCCCCTCACACCGCTCTTCCAGCATTTCAGTAAATGGACACTAAAAATTACTGCAGAGCCCAGCACTCCTGCAGGCTGAGGCAGGGAGGTTGTAAACTCAAGCCCAACTCAGCAACTTGGTCAGATCCTGCCTCAAAATAAGAAACAGAAAGGGCTGGAAGGAAGCTCAATGAGAAAGTCTTGAGATAACTGCCAGTACCACAAAAAAAATAACAGTAGAAATGCCATGCATTTAAAAATGGCTGGAAAAGGTTGCAGCCCAAGATGTTTTTTAACCAATAGAAATAGAATCCACTGGTGGGCATTTTACAGTCACTTAAATTTTCAGATAATTGTAAGAAGATGCCCCTCAAACTGCTTGAGAGATTGGTTTTTGTCAAGAAAAATGATCTGAAGTGAAATTTGGATATGCACCAAAAGCTTCAGTCTTCAAGGACTTTTCAATTTCTTCCAGTTTGCAAGTTTCGAAACTGAACAGTTCAGCATATCTCTAATAAAAAATCATCTCCCAAGGCTCCTTTTCTATGCAGGCAAAATCAAATTAACTTCAAACAGAAGAGGTTAGATGCATGCATAAAGGAAGTATCAAACTGTAACATCATCTCATGCCAGTTCTCTAAGGTCTCCTAATATCTACCCAGGAGAGAAACCCAAATATTAACTTCTACCAAAATCACTCTGAAAATAAAGCATGGTTTTCAATACAGAATGGTTCTAGATGAATTCTTCCATGACACCATCAGCATTTCCATCGATAACACTATCATTCTCCAAACTTTTGCTCTAAGAAAAATGACAACCACCAAGATTTCAGTCTCCATCCCTACCCCACAAACTGTGCATGCCTCTCACCATGATCACTGGGCTTATGAGAGTTAGGGGCCCCCAGGCATTGGCTGCTGTGTCTTCTCAGTGCCTAGGCCTGCTGGGAGAATCCACGGCCTCCCATGCAAAGATGCACCCCTCTCCTACTCTCTCACAGTGTACTTGCATGGAAGTGTTGGGGAAATCCTTCACCACAACACTTCAGCCTATATGATATACCACCATGTGAGGTAGAAATGGTTGCCAGAGTCATATTTTAAAGATTTAATCTCTGGTGTTTTCTATGAACTGATGTCTACATCCAATGTTTTGGTGGTTTGTAAGGTGCATTTTGGTGATGGTATGATTGATTTTTTTTTTTTTTTGGTACCAGGAATCGAACTCACAATCTTGTGCTTGCCAGGCAGGCACTGTGCCACTGAGCTGTGTCTCTGGCCCTTGCATGGTTGATTTTTGAGATTCGGTGCTTTTCCCGAACATGGAAGCATCCTACTGCGATCACGTTTGGCAGGGGTGCTCAGTAACTGAGCCGTATCTAAGTGTGACACAGAATGAATGCAGTCTATGTGCATCACTGACCAAGCAGCCCCGAAACTCAGGTCACAGGGTGAGCCCTGATGCTGGTTTGGGCTCCATGTGGGCTGGCAGAGGGCCCTGGGAAAGACACACGGAGCTAGGTGGAGGTCCTTCCGAGAGGCAGAAGCACTGGGCGGGCACCTGCTTCCTCTGTGCCAGCCCTGCCTGCTCCTCAGGGATGCCTCAGTGCGGCTACAGTTCTAGGTGCCGCAGAATGCTCAGACCTCCTCATTGTTCAATTTTACAAATGGCAGAATGGAGTAACTTCTAGAAAATGATCGGTTTAGTCTATGGCCATGAAACCCTGAACACGCCCGCTCTCATCTGATCTTGGAAGCTAAGCAGGGTCGGCCTGGTTAGTACTTCAGTGGGAGAGAACTATCAATCTGTAAAACTGAGGAAAGCCAAGAAGCTTTCTTCTCCTGTCCTGACTTCAGGTTGCCCGGAAGACTCTGCCTGAGGCACAGTCCACAGGGCAGGGCCCACAGCTGTGCTGCCTGCCATTTCCCCACGCTGCCCTGACGCACCACATCCGGGCTGTGGAACACGTTCAATAAACACAAATTCAAGGCACCGGTAGCTGTGCTTTCCTTTAACAACAGGCCCATTTCATCAGCAACTTTTCTCTTTGAAAGTAAAACATGATTTCACACAGCCAGAAATTCAATAGCACTGAATGGTACTGAGGAAGGCCCCGACTCATTAAAGGTGTAGTTCCAAGCCACAAACGTGGTCTACAGCCAATCCAGGAAGACGATGCTCATCTCTAAGATGTATAGAAGAGGAAATAATTTGTTTATCAGCAAGAGGAATTAAAAGTGCACGGAGCGTGATTAGATTAGCATCAATTATCATTTTTCATGTGTAACTTTTCAGAAAAGGTTTATTTTCTATAGAAGTATAGACCTGAACTGAGTTTGTGGTCTGGGGCTACCTACACCTAAGTCTTCAGTGCTATGTTTCAAGACTTGTAATGGGTGTCTGTGACTGCAAGTGGTACGGAACACTGTACACACTGTATTTTGTCCGGTCATATCCACAATAGTTTAGTTTATGCATTAAACTCTGTAGACTGTAGGTTAACAAAACTAAGTAACAGTAAAATGGGGCAATTATAGTGATTATGCCCTAGTAAAAGTTATGTGAACATAGCTCTCTCTCTCTCTCTCTCTCTCTCTCTCTCTCTCTCTCCCCCCCCCCCCTTTTCTTGCAAAACATCATGCTGTACTGCACTCATCCGTCATCTTCCTGTGATGGTGTGAGATTACATTTATAAGAAAGACCTTATGGTTTTCATCCACAAACCTTAATTGCTAGCATCGCTACTCCTGTGCTTTGGGGTCACTGCAGTGTACAGTAAGAATTCCGTGCACACCAGTACTGCAGCACTAAGGCAGCTGCTCTAATAACTGAGAGGATGAGAAACTGAGAACTGGGCAGGTGGTAAATACAGATGAACACAGTGGACAAAAAGATGGTCCACGCCCTCGTGGGATTCACTAGGTAGCACAAGGTGTCCTCGTGCTACTCAGGGAGCTGTGCAATTTCATCTTATGAATTATTTATTTTTGGAATTTTCTTTGTAATATATTTAGACTGTGGTTGACCATGAGTAACTGAAATCAAGGAAAATAAAATCTGGTCTATTGCATTCAGGGTCATTGATTTTGTGGCAGCTTCGGACAGTTTTATATACTCTGGGCTCCAAAACAAAACAAAAGCTAAAGAAACCTAAAATTTCTTTTTATACTTGCATGGCAAACTATCACCACATCCCTGGCTGCCTTCTTATTTGATCAAGCATCGGCTCTCCGCATTACATTATGTTGTACATTGCAGACCTCCACAGCAGTCTTGATTTCAAGTTGCTTAAATAAATATTTTACTTGCAAATTCTGCACCCTCACCTTCACTAATGATCACACGCACACGCACACGCGCACGCGCACAGATTTCTGTTCATACACTCTATGTAAGTAGAGGTAGGCCCTGCTCTGCAAACACTGTCTCTGCACACACCTTGGTCAGGGCGTAGAATGCATCATCATCTCTTTTGAAAGCATGTCGGTTCCTCTCTTCTGAAAAGGAGACTGCGTTGGTTCACCCTGTAACTTCCTCATACTGCTTTCTCTGGCCCCTTCGCTGTGCCCGCCTCCTCTACGCTTAAAGTGCCCTCCTTTCAAGCTGTGACACCTAAAAACTGTACCGCTAGGGTGCAACTTACACTGCTGCTAACCCCCTCTGCCTTTAATAACGCCTGTGCTCTGGCCGGCAGTCAGACCCTCTCTCCAAACTTGCATCTGTACTCGCACACTCGCTCGCAAATGACAGACTGCTATGTACTGGTTGTGAATATTCTACGCTGTTATTACATTTCCTAATAACAACGCTTTTTACTTCGAGAACACTCTCTATGAGATGCTTCACAGAAAGAAATCAATGAATAAGTAATACTGGCTGATGGGCAGTTCTGAGAAGGATGTAGGGAAACAAGAGGTGCAATTATAGTGTGTTCATTTATCTCCTTGTTACCAGCACAGAAGATTTAGAATCCGAAGTAAAATGCTGGGATTCTGTGAATATAAAATAAGTCCCTTCTACTATAATAGATAACTATGATCTACATACACACTACCTGAGAGCTTATCTATACAGAGGTAATTAGTACAAGTGAAACTTCTGAATAAACCTTCATGATTGATTTTGCTTTACCACTCACACCCAGTGGCAAATACATTTTAGTTCCTAAGATTTCATGATGAACAGAATTCCAGTTTTTCCTTCTTCAAGCTAAATGTTTAGCTGAAAAATATTATTAATCAATTTTTCACTATGTGACCAAGAAGAATATTTTGTAAAAATATCAATGTGAGAATATTCGGGGAATTATACTCATTGACATAATTGATAACTTGGAACTTAGATAAAATTCAGGTATAGCATAGTCAAGGTACTAGAACATGACTGGTAGGGACAGACAGGCAGAGAGACAGACAGAGAGATGATATGTGTAAAGAGTATATACAATATATCAGTAGGATATGGTACCCTGTAATACAGTGATCTGAAGAGTAAAACTAAATATTTGTCATAGCAGTATAAAATAGTGATCTTTCTTCTGGTGGCCCTGAGATTTTGAGAGGAGGATGAATATATTTATATTAATTAATAGGTTTATCTATAGTGTACAGCATTATGATTATATTTGTGGATATATACCTATTATAAAATCTTTTCTGAGCAAAGAAAATGATATTTAAATGTAGGTTATAGGGTAGGAAATTGACCTCTAAATTGAGCAAAGAAAGAATTAAGTGTTCCTAATTTTATAAAATCATCTCAAATGCTAAAATTTGCTGTGACTTTCCCTGCAGGCTGACACACACTATTACCAGGAACACACTTGTCCTGAACGTCTCCAACTCTAACAAAGAATCCAGTGGCCTAGATGTTCTTATACTTTCTAGTCTCAGAGCCCTTTATCAAAACTAATCTTTTTTATCTCCTAAATCATCTTTTTTTCTTATTTTCATGTCAGGAGTACGGTGTGCAGAGCTGGGCCTGAACCACTTCTGCACTGTCTACCTGGGAAAGGTCAGGTCTATAGTGGCTAATGGGACTACTCAGGAGGCTTGCTCAGAAGCTGCATTTGCATAGCAAGCCCTTTTTGAAATTTTTATTTCGAGTTAATTGTAGATCTCTATGCAGATGCATGAGAAATGCAGAGAGATCCAGGGCACTCATCACTAACTTCAGTAACGTCTCTCAAAATTCAGGTACAACATCACGACCAGGATATTGACCATCTATCTTAACTGTATTTCCATATTTTTGTATTTATTCATTTGTATATGCATAGCTGAGCACAGGTGTTGTATTGTGCTGTTTCATTTTGTTTTGTTTTGTTTTGTTTGAGAGAGGACCTCATTATGTAGTTCAGGCTGGCCTTAAATTCACTTGTGCAGCTCAGGCTGGCCTCAAACTCACGGAGATCCTCCTGCTTCAGCCTTCCAATTGCTAGGATTACAGGTGGGCACCACCATGCCCGGCAAGCATATGTGCATTTAGTTCTATATAATTTGACTGTATTTCTATGTTTTTCTATCTATCCTCACAGACACTATAAAATCTTACTATATTATAATTGACAGTAAATAAAAATAGTAAAATATACTAAAAGGTTTATTATTTATATCATAAATCTAGGCAGGTGAGACAGGATGAAGATCATTTACACCAAGTAATTGTTTTTTGGCGGTACCGGGGATCGAACTCGGGACCCTGCGCTTGCTAAGCAGGCGCTTATTCCACTGAGCTATATCCCCGGCCCTACACCAAGTAATTGTCTTACTAATGACCAGTGCATCTTATCCGGGGTTGCGATTAGCTTTGCTTTGTTCTTTCTCCCGCTCGCCTTATACGAGGCACAGAGAGGACCCTACATTAGACTCCTAAAGAGATCAAAACGTCACACAGACCTGCAGTCCAGCTTGGAGGCAGGGTGTGGAGAGGCTCTGGGGTCTTGTGTGACTACAACACACCACATAGGGTTGGCACTGGTGTCACTCAAGGTTTCCATAGATCTGTGAAATCTGAATGGGACGCTATAAGAAAATAAGACTGAGTAAGCAAACATGGTCTCATCAATGTCCACCAATTCAAAGTTCAGGTACATCGCTGCCTGAGGTTCACACAGGAAAAATAATGGTCACGAAAGCTGTCGTGAGAAGCTTACATTTTCTGACAAGTCTTTTAAAGCAGTATCCATGTGTTCTTCCAGTTAGATATTTGCTTTATATTTCTCTTTACACTGTTCTTTTCTCATGAGGTCTCAGAATAGGTCTTATTTTTCTTGATAGTTCTTTCAGATTTTAGACTAGCTATTGCATATAATAAATATTCAAAACTCTTTATGGAACTGTCTAAAATTCTTATTTCCCTAAGAAAAATCATAGTTTAAAGGACAGTAGTTTCATAACAGACCTGAAAAATATACATTCAGAAATAACAATAATCCAAAGTATGCACACTTATTTATGTTGCCTGTGTGCATTACCAGTATCCATTCCTCCTGTGAAAGCCCCTCCTGAGGCCCACACACAGAGCAAGTCAACCCGCTTCACTGTCTTTAGAACAGGAGTTTACGAAAATGATCTCAGATTAACTCAACACATTGGCATCAATTAACTAAGAGCTGAAAATATGTATGTTTATTTCTGCTTATTACTTGACTAACATAGGAAAACACATCACTGTTATTTTTTTTAGAAGTAGTACCGAGAGGGGCAGCTTACAACAAACCCAACTCATCGATTTCTGCAGGATGTACTGGAGCAGAGAGACAGAGGCTGGCAGGGCACGTGCCAGGTGAAGTGAGGCTGAGGGACACACGCGTGTGCCCTGGACAAAGGGCCACCAGAGCGGCCTGCAGTACCTTTGGGGGTCTGAAACCTGAGGCTCCCTTCTCCCCACAGGAGGGGCCGGCTCCCTGGGAACTGCGTGCCTCACTTGGATCAGAAGGGCTTGGTGTGGGCTGACGTTCAACAGCCGCACCAACTGCTAGAATACTTCTGAGTCTGAACTCCTATTAATGAAAATTATGAAACGGAATTCAGGTAATTTGGCAGAGTCCCAAGGAAACTCTCACAATGATCACATGTGAATAAATACTTGGAGGGCTCTATACAGAATCTTGAAAATATCATAAATACTTGAAAATGACCTTTGTTTTTATCTCTTTTTAAATTTCATTTTTGTCAACATGTGTTTGTAGCACATAAAGTTTACATTCCGGTGCAGCATGGGTACATGTATGTAAGTACCGTACGCTCTTGCTGATGACCAACTCAAGTGGAATTTCACCACTGCTCTAAGATACCCTTTTCCCGAAGGCCTTGATTGTGCTTCTGTGTGACTTTATGGTGCCCAGCGTGTTGCCTTGGGCCCGACCCCGAATAACACAATGTTCTTGGATCAAGTAATTCCTTTGTTATCCCCTTTTCTCCCCTTTCCCCCCTCGTCTCCTGCTCCCCTTCCCGTCTGAGAGAGGTCTAGCTCCCCAGTTCCTATTGTCTGTCTCTTATGATCCTCTTTACTTACAACTTGGGTTTCTCATGTAAAAGAAACCTTGCAACAGTCAAATTTGTGTGTATAAATGGTTTCACTTAACATCCGGGTCTCAAGGTGCCGCCATTTCGCGCCAAGTGACTCCCGTTCACCTGATGACGGAGGAGTGCTGCATTCCATGCGAACGCCACATAAAAGATAACCTTTTAAGGAAAGTTTTCTATGCTATAAAAATGAGTAGAGTTATATTTTGGATTCGGGGTTTATCCTATAGAGTTGCTATGTATAAGAGAGAAGTATGAACTTTTATGACTACATAGAAATTCCAAAGTAGCAGGATTTCTGCCTATTTTATCTGCAATAGTTATTAAATCTCAAACGCTGTCACATAGCAGGCAACCACATAATATACGCTTAGTGAACTATGATTCAAAGGAAAACTGTTTGCCATGGAAAGATTCTTTGTCCTACAGTTTATTTTTACAAGTTTTTAATTTCCATGTTAAAATATTGTATTTTTCATTTTCATGTAAAAGTTTTCAGTCCTGTCTATGAACGCCACCAGCCTAGTAATGATTGAAATAATAAGACTTGTATTCCTGGTCTCACTTTTATGAATAGCTTTTCTCTTCAACAGTTAAATATCAAATAAACTACAACCAGCTCTATTTCACTTTCTCGTTAGATACACAGCTGATCTGAGAGATAAACACATAGTCCACTGAGAAAAAACTAAGGAGCTGAATTTAGTTACTGATTTCAACAGAAAAGTATATGCTGACTCCTTAAATAAACTTTTTATGTGAAATTCTTTAGGTACAAAGGTAGCTAATAAAAAATTGTTTTAAATTGCAGCTGAGATTTTAGAAAGATATCAAGAGAAATGTCACAATTATAAGGAAAGCGGAATATAGCTTTTATGGGGGTCTCTCAAGATCATCAAAAACGTTAAGACATCCAGACAGGAATGACAGACTCCAGGTTATATTTAAGGGTAACTACTTTATCCAAGCACATTTTGGTGTTTAGGGACAGGCCTAAGACAACATGCTAGGTACTATAAACTAGGTAGACACAGAAACACAGTCAAGGCCTTAGTGGGAAGGATATATTTTTTAAAAATAGTGTAATTTCTCTTTAGTTGATCATCACCAAGAGAATATGGTTTTTGTGATGAAAAATAGACATAAATTGATGTCAAAGTATTTGACAACATACAAGCCACCTGTTTACAACAACTTGATTTTCTGATTACTCAGAAAGGTTTGTTTGATCTTCAGGAAGTTTTCTAAGCTTGCAGGGCTATAAGATTGCTTCAGGTAACCTGCAGATTTGATTTTCAATATCGGCTTCATAATGGTTAACAAAATAGAGGCAACATAGGTGATAAGCTGATCACTTAATAGAAGAAAACAAACTAACAAAAATAGTAAAAAGGAAATACAAGCAAAAAGAACGAGAAGAACACTAGCAGAACTAACAGAGTCCAAAGGTCATCTCAGTTCTTTACTAACTACATTTTGGGATCTTCCAGATAAAGGAAGTCAAGATGTCTCCTACGGTGTGAGTTGAATCGATTTTTGAAGTACATGATATAGGTATATCCTGATGAACAGGTCCAGTAGCTTCCTGTTTCCCACTGAATCATGAGATTAAATTCCTCAACGGTTCTCATGATGGTCATTATAACTGAGCCCAGGAACCTTACTAACGCCACACTGCCATTCACTTCCAGCTGCTCAAACTTGTAGTAATCTTTGGTTCTCTCTTCATGTCTTTATATTCCCCGTGCATTCTTCCCTCTCTCCTTCTTCTTTGACATGATTTATTCTTTCATTTGGTGATTCTACCTTCTCCTTCCCATCTGCCAGCCTCGCTGACCTGTTCACCTTTCAGAATTTGCTGTTACATCGAGTCTGAGAACACATCCCTAAGACCCTCACCTAGGTCCCCTCAGCTCCCAGGGTTGACCTCATGTCAGAGAGCACACCCTGCCGGTCCACACCCACCCAGCACTTATGCTTATTGAGCTTGGCGATTAGGCGTGATAACCCGAGTGTTACAGTGCCCAGTGCGGTATCTGGGGTACAGCAACACTCAGCAAGGGCCTGGAGGCTGAGCAAACAGCCACGCCTGATTGATAAAGGACTGAAAACATTATGCTCCAGATTCACGCTGCTCAGCAATTCCTTCTCCTCAAAGTAAATTCTTCAAAGTTCTTCATAGTTTGAGATCCAGAACAAGTGTCACAGTACTCACCAATTCCTCAACTACCAGAATTTGTGCTTGCTTCTGACATCTGTAAAAATAAAGGCAGTGATACAACACTGAAAGTCTTGTATGCCTCTCACGGACTGCATGAAGTTTTAAATCTCTCATCCTTCTTCTTCACATTGGCCTCAAATGATAGCTAATTACTGGAGCCGAGTAAACATTAAAGCAAACTCATGGGACTTCAAATATTGTAATGTTTCTTTCCCCTTTGTAAGGAAACGGAATAGGATCCTTTACTATGTACACAGCATTAATACATTGTTCAAATATTCCAATTTTAAGTTTTGGACAGAGAATGTTTTGGATGGGGGTAAAAATTATATATTCAAGTTGATCTAGAAATAATTTCTCTATCACTCTCCAAAGTCCATGATTTCAAAAATATATCGAACTAAAAAAGTTATTTTACTTTTGACCAAGGCAGGCCAACAATGTCTTTAACATTCACTATGTTAAACAGAGAAAACAAGTTGTTTGGTTACTCAGCTGCTTCCATATTTCTAGGTCAGTCTTGATCAAATATCCTCTTCCTTGTGCTCCATAAATACGCTTCTAGTCATCCTCCTAACCGTCCTGACTTTATTGGTTTAGAAAAGGTCATCACTGCAAATGTTGCTTCTTACCAACCCACTAAGGTTTCCCTTTTATGTGTAACAATTTCAAACTTCTTTTAGCTCCCTTTCTGAAAGAGGAAGGAACAAACGGACAGCTACTGGCAGAGAGAGCACGATGAGCTGTTTTCTATTTTCACATCAAATGACTTGAAAATGTGCAGGTGGTAGAACAGGGAATAACCAGTTTCCTTCTCTTACGTAAAGGTTTGCTATAGGCTAAGGCTGGGAAGCTTACAGGAAGGGGCCATCTGGGCTTGAAATATACGGTCTGACTGAAAAGTGTCACTATAGTCTGGTGTGTTGTTTTAAATGCTGCAATACAGCAAACCCATATTAATGATGTAAATATGAGAAAGAGTTCTCAATCTTTAACCCTACATAGAAATAAAAGGTCAATGCTTCAAACAAAAGCAGTACATGAGGTCTTCTACGTTCTGGAACCTGACATATAGTCACAAGTGGTCACTGAAGTTAAAGCTGTGTTTCTTAAATGTGAATAATAATGTGTTCAAACTTTCAAAGGAGAGTTTCACCAATAAATCTGCAATTCCTTGTTTTCTTCCAACAAAAGTTTAAGCACACTGATTTGAGAACTATTACCGTTATTAAGAACATAATTTCTAGTGTCAGATCTGGGTGCAAGTCCTCTGTGACACTCAATAACTGAACAGCTTTAAAGCAACTTAATTAAACTCTCTAGACCTTCCTTTCTTTAACCTTTCTTTTCTGATTTAAAAAGCTGACCCTTCCATGAAATAAGTCAGACACCAACTGATAAATGCAGTATGACTGCAATTACTTCGGGTACCTAAAGGAGCCCGACCCAGAGAAGCAGAAGACAGAGTGATGCCTGCACATGTGGCTGGGAGGAGAAATGCGGCTTTGTCATTTCATGGGGGCAAAATTTCTGTCTCACAAGATAAAATTCTGGAGATCTGTGGCAGAACATTTTGAGCAGCATTATCACGTTTGTGTTCTTAAAAGTGGTAAGGTAGCAGACAGAGACCAGCTTTCTTAGCGATTAAAAACAACACCTGCCCAGTGAGACTGTAACAAAGGTCTTTTTTAGAAGAGCATAAAGTACTTCTCCCAGTACATAGTATAGTCGATGTTCTTTATAAATAGCACCTATTGAAAATCTAATAATACAAATTATCAAAAATAGCAAGCACATAGAAATTTCTACTGACTCAGTGAACAGTTTTCTTTTCTCATTCGCTGGCTTGGCTGGTTATTGGTGAGGCCTCCGTGAAGAGAGTCATTGTTCTCATTTAAACGATGCATGCAAGTGGCCAACTTTCATGACTGTTGTGACCTTGTTCTTATAGTGCAGCTGTAAGTGGTAACTTGGAGAAGCTCCATCCTCCCCATGGGTGCTGAGCTATATCTGGTAGCATCTACTTGGGTATTCTGGTAGGCAACAAGGACTTCTAAACACATAATGAAAGCAGGGCCCTACAGACTTTTTGATGCAGAAGATGGGCTGGTGACATCTCTATGGTTTGGGGCCAGAGACCAAAGGACTTCTCAAACTGCTTCCCATCTCTACTTTTATGGTACATCTTCTCACTGCATTTGTGCTACCTATATTAGCCTTTTTTGGTATTTTTGAAATAGCCTTGATCTGCTCACGGAAGGTTTCTACTTACTGCTGTCTGCATAGAATGATCCTTCTCAGCACAGACACATGGGTCTGTCCCTTACCCCTACCAGGTTTTGCTTACAGTGCCTGCTCAGTCCTCTGTGACCACCTCACAGAAAATCACAACAGTCATCCTCTTTGATCCCAGGAGCATCTACCTAATATTTTTCTCAAATCACATAATTGCCACAGATACAATTACATATTGTATAAAGTGTATATATAGAGAGATATATTACTTAGAGATAAATTATATATAATATAGAGATAAATTATATATATTTTTTCAATAGTGTTGGAAATGAAATCCAGGACTTGTGTGTGCTAGGCAAGCACTTGAGCTATGATTGCAGCCCAATAAATTGTACACTTTAAAATTTTGTCTGATCTCTGATTCCTTCCAATACAGCATAAGCTCCACAAAAGAAGGATTTTTTCCTGTTATTCACTATTGTTTACTAATGTAAAGCTGTGTCTGATACACCCTACGTACACATTATGGATTTTTTTAATGAAAGAGTATATGGGCTCAAGCCTTACTTAATGCAAAAAAAAAAAAAGTCAATGATAGTCTAACTAAAAGTGCTCTCCTCACAAAGGCAGTATCTAAGAAAAATTAGCTGTTGGCCCCACAAGCACTTATCGAATTATTTTGCATTCAATGCAAGTGATTTTCCGCCTCAGTGAAAGTGAGAGTTCATGTATCTGTTTCTCTATTATTTTCTTAATTGGAGGTGGAAAACACAGAAGCTAAGGTTCCAACAGTTGTTGAAAACAACTTGGGAACTTGGGAGTCACAGGAGCATATTTAATAAAATATGATGTATTCATTTATGAGAACACCAATCACCTGCTGTAGTAAATTGTCCTTGTAAAAATACTCCTTAGATTCTTAGTTTATGCTGGAAAATCAAGTATGTAATTATAAATATCATTATTACATTTTTCACCGAGGCCAGTACATGGCTTCCATCCTGCATTAGGAGAGAGACCGTCCAAAGGAAGTGTGCTCTGGAAGAATTTATGACAGTGAGCCATAAGGCTTGAGTTGCAATGCCAAATTTTGTTCCTACACAGCTCCCCGACATTGGACAAAAACAGCCTTTCTGTGTCTGGCCCTGCTGGTTCTACATCACTAGGAAAATCTACCTAACTTCTCTGGCCCTCAGTTGTCTTATTGACAAAATGATTGGAGTTACTAACTAAAAAATCAGAGCATGCCAGATGGAACGAAGAGGTTCAAACACTGTGTTTAATTTTATATGTTTAAATGTGCAGTAGGACTGAAAAGTATAGTAACATATCATAATTGGGATTTCATGGATAGTGTTACTGAAGACGAGACTTATTTTGAAAGTGAATCAAGTTTGAATGTATGATATTAAGTACATGACCAGATAGGTAATGTATCCCTATAGCACAGTTCTGAAAGTGGTACGCAGACAGCTGAGACTTGAGGAAAGGAGTTGTGAGAATTAATTGTGTTGATGTTCGGATGGTGTTTCCAAAATTAACAGGCGAACCAAAGATTTTATCAGTGTTAGGATGAATGTAAAGGAGAGAATTAAAGCAGATGTAGATGTGGTAGTGACTATTCTAGCAAAAGTTATGTTCTTTCATCTTTGAAGGCCTCTCTCAGGCCCCAGGCACTGGGTTAGGGCTGTGTACTTTGTGTTGAAACACATCGAGTGCGAGCTGAGGCTGACCAAGCGGGCTGCTACCCCCCCACATCAGATCTAAGCCATTGGTCCCATTCTGCTGACCCCAGGGCCTGCTCTAGGGCAGTTAAAACTTCAGACATCGCATCAGGATTCCATCAATAGATTTTCAAAAAACAAGAGCCAATGCCTACAGGTAAGGATGCTATTTTTATATGAGTCTCACGTCCCACTGCAGCAATGTTGTAGAAAACAGAATTAATCTTATTGATTGAGCTCAAATAAGAAGAATAGCATCATTAAACTCAAATAATAACTTGATAGTTGGCCTTGGACAGTAAGAGTGCAAAGATCTTCACCCCATGAAGTCATGCACTTTAATGGGTGGCAGCCAGGACGTACACAGTGCAGGGAGGGAGCTCTAGAAGGCCTGACACTTCCTACCTGGTGCGCTGCCCTCCCCTGCTTCTGAAAGGTGTTTAATAGTGTCAGCATGCCATTGTTTGGGTGAGGAACCTCTCCTCTAGGGGGCATTTGTCCACTTACTGGCTTGTATGAGTTTATTAATTTGCCTATTTTCTTTGAGTCCTATTTTTCTGAGATTATTTAGAGGTTAGATCAGCCATGAAAACAGACAGGGATCTAACAGTTGTTTATCGGGACAGAAGCCTCACTAGATGGATGTAAGCACTATGTGAAGCCAGAAATCATTAGCTTCTGCTCACTGTCATAACCGCAGTCCCTGGCTTACAGCACATTCTGAATGACTGCACAGATGATGAAAAGAGGTACTTAGGAAGCACCTGCCATGTGACAGTCAGTGTATGAAGTCATAGTTATTCAAATGCGAAAAGATAACTGAGGATAGTTTATAAATTTCAAAGTCCCTTGTCAGTGCAGGCTGTTATGAGGCATTTTCAGTTTTTACATTTTGTTTAATCAGTAATTTGCACCTTTATACCAGAGTCTTTACATTCTGAATCAGAAATACATCAAGAATGTATCTACTATTGTAAAGTAGAGTTGTACGCTGGTCACGACCCATGCTTGTGCAGGCACTGTTCGGTGTGGCTAGCTCCAGGAGGCCTTGGCTCCGTACAGTCATCCTTATGAAGTATTTTCCTTAACGCCACTGCACCAATGAGATAAACCAGAGTATCCCATTAGTTTACACAGCCTTCTCCACCATTCCAGCACTTCTACATGGCTTATTTATTGAGAACACAGGAGACCATATGGCAATTCCCTGGACCACAAGCACTAGCTCCCCATGATGAACTGTATGTTTGTTGAAATCATCAGACTGATGTTATGGGCCTTTATAAGGTTATGGAGTCATAATGGCTTAGGAGAAACCCGCGTGAGTGGGGTTTTTGCTTTATAAAAGAGACTCCAGAGAGCTCCTTCATCGCTGCTGCCATGGAGGACAGCCAGCTAGGGACCAAGAAGTGGGTCCTCACCAAAGGCCTAATCTTTCAGTCTTGATCATAGACATATAAGACTCCAAAAGAGTGAGAAAAAAAAAAAAAAACAAAGATTGTTCCAGCCACCTCATCTAAGGTGTTTTTGTTACAGCACTGCAGATGGACTAAAACACTCACATACCTTAAGTACCCAAGCTCCCTGTCTTGAACCAAGGAAGTTCTACTTCGAGCATGGTTTCCTGTGCTGAAGCCTCTATTGCTCTGTGAATGGTTCTCGTCCAGTGCCAGTGTAGACAAATGCTAGTGGCCACCAGGCTGTAAAAAGCAGAGTGCCCCGGTGTTTGCAGTTCAGCTCACAAGCCAGTGGGAACATGAGCCAGACAAAGCCTGGTCCCTGAGGTCAAGATCTAAAGATTGCTCAGCATTTTATCCTTAGCACTGAGTTGGGTTTCTACTGTTCAGTAAGCACACAATAAATATTTGATGAATGGAGAAAGGAAAAAAAATAGACACACAGGGTAGAAAGGGCTCTCACAATAGAGTCTGGAGTTGCTCTGCTTTTCCCAAGCAGGAAAGGAAGCCTCAGTCTACCGTCGTGTGGGTACACACACACCTGGAGAGACAATAATCTGCAGAGAGGAAAAAGTGGGACAGACAGTAACAGCCATGTAAGAAGTGCAGGTCCAGGAAGTTCTGGGTTATCTAATTTTAATTTGGACAATGCCACTGATTTCTTTGCTCCTGATGGTCCATCCAATGTCATTCCAGTTTGATTTCTGTCTCTCTGATTTTCTTCTGCACTCAATACTCTTCTGAAGCCACTGAGGACAGTGAGGTCTCTGTGCTCTGTTGGGAGGAGGGCACCCTCTGTTCCGGAGAACACATCTTTCTTATCCCTCGGTGAGGGCTGCCAAAGCCCAGCGGGGAAATGCACCCCCGTCTGCATGCTAAACACAAGTCAGGCGCTCTTCAGCGAAGATTTAGGCTTGGCTTCCTTCCCTTGGCTATTAAGCTCTATTCCCACAAAATTACTACATGTCTGAGGTTTCTAAAACCCTTTGTGTGGATCTCAAACAGTTATTGTGCTCGATCCAAATTTCAACCTTGGTTAAGCAAGCCTCAAATCCTTGCCAGCCCTGCCCCTGGCAGTGGAGCTCCAAGGACAGCCAGAAAGAGGAGGAGAGGAGGATCTGCTCTGCAGCTCAGCCCCTGCTGTGCAGGCACCATTCACAGTGCTAAACTCTGCACGCAACAACAGACTTAATCCTCACCATGACTCTGCATGCTCCTGGCACTACTCCTACTAATTCAGAGAAGAGGAAACTACAGTTTAAGAAAATGGGAAGTGTTCACATTATAGAGCAAGCACGTATTAAAGCCAGTTTGACGCTATGGCACTCAACCTGTACACAGGGACAGAGGACGCCACAGACGTATGAATTGGCATAGGACAGCACCAGCCCAGTGGGCAGCCAGGGAGGAGGAGGGAAATAGAGGCCATTTGTCTTCAAGCACTTCGGCAGGCACACACACTGTGGGGCAGCAGTGAGGACGGACAGAAGTTCTAAGAGCGACGGAGTAGGAAAGTTCCCCGGCCTTGCAAGGGGCAATGAGGTCAAGAGAGACCCGTGTGCTAGCAGAGCTCACTCTCATCTCAAGGAGCAAAGAGGAAGGAAACTGCCAGGATTCCTTCAGGTTCTCTCCTGATACAGGGTAGACAGAGGCGGGTGTTCAGTGCCTGGGCTCTGTCCATTTATAAAAACTGTATAATTACTGGTAGTGAGCTGGATTGCCGTTGTTTTGTTTTTTGAGTAGAAGCATAGTTCAGGGGAAAGGAAGATCACTGGGAGAAACCTTGGGTGTGATCTGAGTGTGAGCGAGGAATTTGGAGAAAATTAGCAACAAAAATTGCCTCTCAATACAGAGAACAAAACCGTAGCCACTACACAGCCGCAGGAGGTTCTTGCAGAGAAGGGAGAGCAGTGTGCATCCCGGGGCAGTGTACAGGAAGGTACGCAACCCAACCCACCAGAATCCATGCGGGGACCAGCAGTGGTAGTTCTGAAAAGCCCCTGGCAAGTAAGCTCTCTTTCCTTCCCCTGCACTTTGATGCCCGCCCTCCATCACTTCAAAATGAAAATTTTCACAATGACATCATGCTGTCTGTCTGCATAAAGTCATGGTTTCTTTAATTGTGTGTGGTTTGTTGTGAAATATCAGGCAACATCAGGTGAATGGCGACTGTAGCAGGTAACGAAGATGATCCATTTGATGCAAGGACACAAGAAGACGTCATATCCATCCATCCAGCTCTCCTCAGGACTCCAGCATGGACCCACGGATTAGAAACAAACCCAGGAGTCCATGCCAAGTGGCCCCAGCAGAAAAGCAGCATGATGTATTTAAAGAGTATCAGATGTAGAATTATACACATTTATTATTTCTCTGTTTTTTAAATATTAAGATTGGTGGAGTATGAAAAATTTAGTAAGTCATTCAACATTTCATTTGATATTATTAATTTTAAATTCATCAAATAAAATGTGGATAAAGAAAAAACACCTTATAAATCAAACAGACTCAAATGTAATATTATAATCTGATAGGTAGCTGATCCCTGTGATTAGTGGGCCTAGCAGAACAGACTTTATAACTGCAATGCTATTTCATTTCTTTCTTACAAAGGAGAGAGCAAGTTCAATTCTTCTGAATTATTTAGTGTAATCAATATATTTGGGCCAAGTTTTAGAAATTAAAGAATTATAAGTGACACATGATAGCTGTTCTTACATCCAATGTATCTATGCTATTGAAAACATATGATTGGATAAAATATTATGTATTGGAAATAATACACCTATAGTCCTTTCAAAATTACTAGCATGAAACAAAATAATTTACTATATAACATAGCTAATGATGTTTGCTGATAAAGCATATTCGCACATATAAATATATGCTTCCTTTGCTTTAGTTTTGTGGGTCATGTTTGATATCAAGATAGAACAGGACACACAGTCATAGCTATACAAACTGAAGCTTAATTCATATATCTATAAAATTATTTGTCCAAAAAACCAAACACATCGAACTGTCTGACAGTCTTCAACACCTATAGGCATTAATGTGAACCAGTCCTGGAAGGTGCCATTTGTTCCAACCATTGAACGCACAATAAAGGTCTCTCGATGACTTTATTAGACACAGTAATGAGCTATACTAGAAGATATTCATTAAGCTACAGAGCGAAGCCTCCTCACAAGAATGAAGACTGGAGAATACGGCAGAAGACTGTCTCTTTGCACATCTCAGAGAAATAGCGTGACGAGGCTACATGCTACCTACTCACTTGAAGAAACAGGTCACACTTGTTTCACTGGTTTAATTCAACCAAGCCTGACTTCTAATGCCCCCGAGAGGCAATGCCAAGGACTCTTCATTCTCTCTCCTTTCCATCTTTTCCTCATAAGTCTCACGTCCTTTCCTCCCATGCTTCTGAACGTCGGGGGCTCCCGTACAGCTACATCTTCGTGCTGACCTGTGTTTTCTACGTCCAGAGCTCTTTCTGACCCCAAGATGGACTCCACCATGAAGAGGGACCCACCCTGTTCTACGGAGTCGGTTTCACTGTTAACTTGTGCATTTGGCTTTAGATTTCTGCTTCTGAAGGCTGACAATTGAGTGCATTTTAATGGTGGCTACTTGGAATAAAATAATGAAGGGTTTGGAAATAGTGCCGAGGCCTCTGTGCACTGAGTGGAAGACACTCAAATAGGAGACAGGGACTCTTTCAGAGATGTGACCTGATTTCCCAGAATGCACATTCTGAGCTTTGGAAGACAGAAGGCATTTGAACATTATTATTTTTCTTGTTGCTATATTTAGTTTTTGAGAGAGAAGTAATACTTTGGAGTTACTCAGTTATTGTCTTAAATTCCCTCCGCCTCTCCCTCCCATCCCCTTCTCCCTTCTCTCCTCTCTCTCCACCTCCTTTCTCTTGTGCATTCCAGATCCCTTTACTGTGACTCACGCGCAGTGTGAGGTAAGCTGCCCCCCCCCACTCCTCACTCCCTCCCCTGCTTCAGTGAGGGCAGCCTGGAATCGTGCCTGGAACCTGACGAACATAAACAGTATTGCAAGAGTGTGAGGCCAGCATTTAAAGCCAGGGCGTGCCCAGTGCTCCCTAGAGCATAGATGGAAAGTGAGAGAAGCAGGTCACAGAGCAGCTTGGAGAGGCCCCTTGAGAATGCGTGTCACTTAGAATCCTGCCTCGGGACACGAGATTGCGGGGATGGAGTCACAGCTGGCTTCCGTGTGAAGGCCTGGAGTCTAAGATGGTTTTATTTTCTACTGCTGGTATTATCTGTCTCTCAATAACCCTCCACCAGCTCCCTGGGGCACGGAGACGTAAGGACCAAAATGCTGACGCCATTAAACAAGCAAAGAAGTGAACAAGCCCTATAAAGGAACAAACATCATGCCATCGAAGTTCTTAGTTTTCCAACATTTTAAACTCCTCTCTCCTAAAGGCCCTCTAAAAATATTCCTAGTGATTTCTGGTGCAAAACAGTAAATTTTCCAAAGCATATTTACTTCTACCTACATGAGGCAAGCTTTCCGCATTTGTCTTTATTTCATAGTTGTCATCAGGGGTTAGAAATTTCCCTCCCACCAGTGGACGTATTCCCTCTCTCTTATGCTTTGCCAACTTTCAGAAACAAGTGTTGCTTCTCTGTTCTCACCAGTCCCCCTTCCTCAGCCTCGTGCCCGCCAAGGTTGTAGGGCATTTTCTCTTCCAGGTGCACATCACCTTTCCTCAGACTTCCCTTGTCTTTCATAACAGCAGCTGATGTCATTCATGATACATCTAATATGAAAAGCTGCTACTCTTTTTGGAGCATCTTCCATGCATTTGTTTGTTGATAGGCATCACTTCAAAGTGTCAAAATAAACTGCTGTTATTGTACTCGTATTACACAAAAAAATTCACATTCCAAGAGAGGTGCAATTTACCAAAACCTGCTGAACTCAGGACTGGAATATAAATTCACCTAACTGCGGACTGCTAGCTTTCCCTCTCGCTCCGCCAAACAGCGCCGCTGCGTAGATCACAACAGTTGCGTCACAGTTACTGTAAGGAAGGGCCTGGTCAGGAGAGAGCTGCAGACACGAAGCTCTGTATCTGACAGAACAGATGGCGAGACCTCGGGGTAGGGATCCCTCTGCCCACAGCTGGGCAGCCTTCGGGGTTCCCAGCTGACAGGGTGCTGCAGTTGAGATCTCCCGGGTCCTCCTCAAGATGCCCCTTGTTGCGTTGCTCTTCAGTAGTTTTTTGTTTGTTGGTTTGTTTGTTTGTTCTAAATGGAGCATGTGGATGACTTCCTAGGATATGCTTCCTAAGGAGAGGATTTGGAATGCTGTCCAGTGTTCAGTAAATATTTTTTGAACAAATTAATGAATATCAGCCTAAAGAAATAAGTCCCTTCCTGTCTCTTCTCACTGCCTCTCCCAAGAAGAATATGGTTATTCCCAAAGCTTCAGTACCCGCTGCCCATGAATCTGTGAAAGGAGTGTAAGAGTCCAAAGCCGAGCTCCTCTTTGCCAGCCTCGCTAGTGCTCTCCCTGCCCCCACCCATCACCCTCCTGTCGAGGAGGTAAGCAAGCTTTGTAATTCCACTTTTGAAACATTATTCACTCCACTGAGAAGACGCACCTCTGACAACGAGTTTCCTTGAGACTTCTCCATAAGAAATTATTGTAAAAAGTAATCAGAGAGAAATAACTATTCTTCACGTTTATTGCAAAGATTACATATTATATGTATGTAAAATTTCTAACTTCATTTCCTTTAAAAGTAAACTAGCTCATTTAACCATAACAAATACACTGTGAGGTAGCACTTCATGTTTTTACCTTACAGAAAAGAAGCCACAGAGCCCAAAACAATGGCTTACTTACCGAATATAAATTCTAGACAGTACTACCTCAGAGTCCATGATATAAGCCACCACTGCAGCCTTGCTCAGAAGATCGTACAAACTGAGACCTTATAGAAAATGATAAAACACATAGCTCAAAATAAAATGAACCTTCATTACTTACTGAAATAATGAGCAAATATGCTTATCAGTTCAAATCTGATCTCTAGTTTAAGGCTGAGATATTCCATGGGAAAGTTCTCTAATATCTCCACAATCCCAAATAGGAGGTATTGCAATATGCTTAATAAATACTCTTGACTTCAAGATTAAGATGTAATAAAAAAATGCTTGGGAATTTTTTGTTTTTCAAAGACATGCTGGGCGTTGCATGAAAGAAGAATTTTAAGATAAGGAGAAATGAGAAACATAAATAATTCAAAAAAAGAATGCATCAACATTCCAGAACCCAAGTAATAACTTCTTTTGGGAATAGGAAATATACGACTGAGAAATCTGCCCTGCTAGTTGAGGTCGAAGTAGCTACAACCGATGAAAAAGAAATCATCAGAAGTGTTTGGATGTTTTCTAAAAGAAGCTAGGAAACGCATTACAATTCTAATTCTGCAGAGAAATGTAATGCATTTTAAACAGGGTGGTAAAGGGAGAATAATTGTTTTGGCAGTTGGCGGGGCCTTCAATTGTCTCCGTGACTATACACAAAATTGAAGGAAAGTAGAGGGACATCACAGAGAAAAGGGAGCTACAAACCATATGGGAGAGGTCAACTTTACTGTTTATATGAGAAATTAACACCATAAATTATCTAGGCAGAGTTTTAAATGAAATTCAGAAGAAAAATAGTATTTTAGAAGAGATATACCTGACTCCAAAAGTTAAAGTAACTCTTCAAAGACAGAATGTTATTGAAAAGTTTAAAAACAAAACCACCGAAGTCTCTTTTTCCTCAAAGGATACAAATACATACAATCTAGTTACTTAAGAGCTCTACTATTTAATTATGGTCACATTATTTTAGTGATAAATACAGTATAATCTGCAGAATTTGGCTGATAGTTCAAAGCTAAAAATTTAGAGACTTTTCTGTAAAATGTTAAGATTAACTTTTTGTGCCAACGAATAGTAACAAATATGAAAAACATATTTTACAGACCCTGAAAAGCCCCCACTTTTGCTTGGAAGAAACATTTCTAGTGAAATGGCTGAAGCGTGGCCTCCCCCAGTGCCACTGGATAATCTTCTGAAGGACAGTGATGGACAAGGATATCAAGGTGAACTCAAAGGATGCTTATAGGGTCATGTGACCATTAAAGTTCCCCTAAGAGTAAAACAAGGGAAAATGATGTAAAGGATTTGATCATCTGGACAACTGGCAAAGAGAAAATGTCTTTTTGTGCTGTAAAGTTTTCTGTGAACAAAAAATAATTGGAAAAAAATATTGTGTCATGCTGAAGATGTTTTGACCAAGATGGTTATTTTTGTGTATAATTCGAGGTCCTATTAAAGTACATCAAGGGTACCACAGTGAGTATTATAGGCAGCTAATTTAGGTAAAATTTCTAGGCAATCAGACAGGGAGAGGCCCTGGAGGAAGTCAGTGCAGAGGACGTGAACACATCAAAACTGTGGCTGGAGGCACAGCCTTCAGATTAAAGTCACAGAGGCCAGACTTACATACTTTCTTAGCAGATGAAGAGAAATTTGAGATTATACTGTAATTAGTAACATCCAGTTCATGAAGTCCTGCTATATATCAGACACCCAGATGGGTGATCAGAACATCTGGACTGATCCCTTCCCCAAAATGTTTTAAAAGTCACAGGTAAGCAAAGGTTAATTATGTAATCCATATACTCTTGCTACATGCTCTGCTCTGCTACTGGATGAACATTAGGTAAATGAAGATACTTGTAATCTTATTGGTGGACTATAGTTTTGAGAAAGGAAATTAGGGCATGGCAAAACTGGCCAGAAAAGGAGATTTGACCTGGTAATTTTAAGATCCTGGAACACTCACATGGAACAGTTACCAAAACCCTGCATGTGAACTTTTAAGGAGAACTCAAGCAGGTTTTCAACAGGATGTCCTAGACCTGTCAGCTTGAGGGGTGGGATCCCAGCAGTGCCTCGCAGCACCTGTATGTAGAAGTTCTCACAGGTTTCCTCAAGATTTAAACAGTACGGAAGGCTACAGATGCCAAGAAAAGCTTGCTGCTATGACTTTCGTGGTGTACTTCTGTCTTTGTCTTTTTTTTCTCTTGTTCTGACCAAGTTCACTCTACAGAGCTGGTTTCTCCAACACCCCTTCACCTCTCACTTTTCAAATAAACATTTGGCATGAGTTTTGGCTTGTCTCATCCAATTTGTTCGAGATGAGAAGAATCTGGTATCTAATTCCAGAAGGTGAGGCAAGCAACACAAACTTGGTAATGTTTAACTAAGGAGCCACTTATACCTGACAACAGTTTGACCCTCATTATACCCATCTCATGATTTTGTATCCATGCCACAATTATGTTCTATAAAACATTCTTGAAAAATGACCCTGTAGCCATACGATCAGGACCCTGCTGTCTTTCAGGAGCTGTTTCTATTCCTCCATAAACCTTTCTCACTCTTAGCTTCCTCTGTGCTTTGGAATTCATTCTTCGATTTCAGGGGACACCAACTTGGCACATTTGACATCTAGCAGGTTGGCAGTTATATCTCTCCTACATCAGAATGACAGATAGTTTGCAAAAAAAGAAAGTAAACTGGAGGCACTCACCTAACCTCGCTGTGACTCACTGGGTTTCCCTCACCCATGTGTTCACAGGGTTTATTTTCCTAACCCACTATGATAGATGAGTATATTTTCTTTTATCATTAACATTTTAGGATTAAAGAATAATACGACTACCTAAAAAATAAATTATTGGTCAATAAAATCAGAGTTGCAAAGATTCTGTATGCTGAGACATTCATCACAATAAAGTCAGTCTCTAGCAATACAAAAACAAAGGTTTTGAGAATTTACCTCTTAAATCTGCCTTCATGTCATACAAGATGGACTTTTACATGCGTATGGACACCTGTTTCTCAGGATGATACTTCTAACAACAGAAATTTTGGTGAATTTTGTCAAGTGTAGGAAATCAAACAAAAGACTTGAATTATTGCAAGTAAGTATAAGATTAAGTATCACAAACCATGACCTTGACTTCTGCAATGTAAATGTAAAAAAATCAGATATTTAAAAATGTCCCAAAAATGTTGATGCTGTCCAAGTGCTTGAGAAATAAGACAGAAGTGAAATACCCGCAGGCAGATACAAATATGATATACAAAGGATGTACAGTCCAGGAGGGACTGGGCTCAAGGAAATCAGTGAAAATGAGTGGCCAGACCTGCATACTTCCCTAAGGGATAAGTGGAAATTTGAAACTACTCTGTAGTTGGTACCCGCCCCCAGTCCATTAAATCCAGACATGCACCTGACTCCTAAGTGGATGACAGAACTCTTGGACCCGCCCCTTGCCCAAACTGTTCCTGGTCTGGGAGGCACAGATAACCCAAGGTTAAGAACGCTAGCCACATGACCTTGCTATGCGCCCCACTTCCTTACTGGATCAATATTAGCTGAGCAGCTATACTTGTAATCCAATAGGCTGATCACAGTTTGACCCACATTATGACTTTACTGTATAAATTACTCTGATGGCCTCCATGGCAACCCACCTGGGACCTCTACAGTCTCCCAGGAGCTACTCCTATTGCCCAAAAGCCTTTTTCCTACTCCTAACCTCCTTTGTCTTTTGGAATTCATTTTTGGATTTCAGGTGATACAAACCTAGCACATCCACCATCTAGCAAGTTGAGAGTTGTATTTTAGATCCTATATCAAAAGAATCTGAAATAAGCATTGATTTCAAGTGTTTTTAATTTTTATGTCAATTTTACTGTACATTAAGTCCTGCTTTAAGTGAAGTTTCAAACGTTTGAATAGAGTTGGCTTAAAGCATGTAAAATCCACTTCAATGCAGTCTGTGTTTGCTAGGTGTGCCATGTACAGCCTAGCATGGTGATTATGTCAACGCTATGAAAATGGTCTGCTGTGGCCTTATGCTGAGCCACTTTATCTCACTGGTTAGTCAGGCACGAATCAGGTGTTCCGAAAGAGAACTGTCAGACCTTTGAAGTCTGTACCGTCTGCTGGTGACACAGAGCCAGGAAAAGAATCAGTCATAACACTGAAGCCGCTGGAGAGAGCTACAGAGACCAAGATCGTAAGACCCAGGTCTACAAACCCTTAGCAATGAGACCAAAGCAGCACAGTGTGAAACAAAGGGTCTGACTCACTCCCTTCCCTCTGTGTAAATGTAAACAGCACCCAACGGTGTTCCTGCTTCCGTTATCCTAGGAGAGGTGGGAAAAGGTAACAAAGGCCCGGGAGATTGCAGGAGCTCCAGGGGACAGAAGACAGGAGCCGCGGGAGATACAGCGGGAGGCACCTAGAGGGCAGGTGTCTGGTCTTTAAGTTCGGAAAGCCTGAGGGCTAGGCCCCCTTCTTCCTGCTCCCGTAGCTGCTCCTGACTTGTGTGCAGCGCTTGTCTGTTGTCCTGGCAGCTTTCTTGGTCGGCGCAAGGCATTTGTTAGCATGGACGGGCCCTGGGCTCAGCGTCCCGTGATCCTCAATAAACGTAGCTGCTTGCTTCTCACCGCTGGGTGTTCACGTGGCAGTTCCCTCCTCCACATGCGCAAGAGCCCTGACGACTACTGGTCCATTCAGCTGAAGCAAAACGTGCTCCTTCAGTTCTGTCTGCATTTTTAGTAAGCTTGAGTGATTCTCTTTCCTTTTTTCTTTAAAATGTCACAGCTTTATAAAAAATGGCTAATACTCAATGGAATCCATAGGAGTTAGATAAGATTCAAGGAACTCATCAAAACACAGCACAGAAAATAGCCACACCTACCATCCCCTACCCTGGGTTAGGAGCTCAGAGTCACAGTACGAAAACATGTGACTCTTCAGGGTTATAAATGGAAGAGAGAGTGAACAGGCTCCCTTAGGATCCACAGACAAGGTTTGATCACCCCTCAGAATGCCACTGAAATTTCGGTTAAAATTTCACCCCTTTAATTCTTTTGTTTTGACACACACACAGCTGAACTCAGGGCCTCTTATATGCTACAACTGAGCTAAACTACAGCTCAGAGATTCCTTGTATTTAGGTGTTGTTCTCTACAGATTTGTTCAGTATTCAAAATTTCTTTATTTGAATAATTACTTTCTGACAGTTGTATTTATGCTTGAATTTTGTGCATTATTTTTCCTACTAAGGAAGAGGATTATTAAATGGGAGCTTTCTCTGGTCACAGCGGTGAGGCCTATAATCCCAGCAACAAGGGGGCTGAGGCAGGAGGACCACAGGTTTGAGTCCTGCCTTGGCAATTCAGCAAGACCCTGTCTTGAAGGTCTGGAGATATAATTCAGCGCAAAGGCCTTGGGTTCAATTTCCAGGACCTGCCCCTCCCACCAAAAATTGGGGGGCTTCTCCCTCCTCCATCGCTCCCTCTGAGACCCTGTTCCTTCCTTCCCTTCCTTTCTTTCCTCTCTCCTCCTCTTCTTTCCTGTCCTTCCTTCTGAAATCATTGAGGACTCAGACACACTTTCTATTCTTATGAAATAAATGGAAACGGGTGCTTGCAATGAGGTCAACAGACTTTAACATTGAAATATGAGAAGGAACTTTTTTCACCTATTTCTAATGTAACTGAGAACCAGCGTTTTTCACAGGAATTTAAGATGAACGGATGTAAGATACAAGGATGTCACCTGTAACCACAGTCGCTATTTGTCACCCTAGAGACAAATGTGGGTCCCATGGAGACTCCTGCACAGGACCATCTCTTAGCAAGAATAGTGGATCAAGCCTAATAATAACAACAATAATAACAATGGATCAAAAGACCCTCAGCCTCCAGATGTGCGGAGCGGATTAAGGAGAAGACACAGCCCTGAAGGTAACCGAAAGGCAGAGTCAGACGGGGGGGGGGGGGGCTTTAAGAAGAAGGATTGAACAGGCCAACACAAGCAAAAGCAATCAAACCAGAAATTATTTTTTGGTTTAGAGTTAAAAGGAGTGCGAGTTCCTGAAACAAGGAAGAAAACTGGCTTCCTGAAATGCAGTGTTAATGCACAGTTCTAGAAGTTCACCACTGCACAAGAAATGTAACCTCTGTGAGCTCTGCATTTTTCTGCCAAATGAGGGGATTAAGTTTTGTGTACCTTAAGGCCCTTTCCACAATAAGATTTGAATCCTGGGGTAAACTCTGCATTGTGGTGCAGGCTGGAAACACACAAACACACACAGATTTTTTTTTTTTTAAATAAAGCTATCTTAAAATCGCTTTTCAAAAGGCATCTGGCCAAAGAACTTCTAACATTTCACACAGAATGATCTTAATCATCCTTTGTCAAAAGATGAGGAATATAATTTTCCCACTTTCCCTGATCAAAAACGAAAGAAAACAAAAGCTATGCTGGAAGAGATTCCTATCTGGCTGCCTGTTCCTTAGTTTTCTTCCCCTTAAGGAATACTGAGCAAAGCACACCGAGGCAGATTACAAGAGGCAGCGGGAGAGGTAAAAGCCCAGGCCCTCGTAGCCTTTGCAAGGCAGCCATCTGCTTTGATGCTAGCAGCCCAGCATCCTCATTAAGTTGTACAGATTTCCAGCAAACACCTCCAGTGCTTTCAACCTGCAGCTGGTCCCACTGTGCAGTTCGGGGGCATAAGATCAAACCCATGGCATTGTAAAAAGTCAAGATTTTGGGTGTGTTTCCTTAGCCATATTCTCTGCATTCTAGCATCCTCCCCTGCACTGCTTATGCACTGTAGCATTAACATCTATTGTTAAACTTATCTCATTTGAGCACAGTTATACGGCACTACCCAAAGGTTATAAAATCTGCTATGCCCCATATGTCAGCACCAAGGAAATGTACGTCACAATCTTTGCTCTCAGGCAAATCATCACTCAGCTTTTCTCACCCTCAGTTCTCATGTGAGTCACAGAAAACCGAAAATGTTTGAGGGCCAACTTCTCAATTCCCCCAAGGAGGTTGAACGATCAGCATTGGGGCATACATCGGATGTCACAGGGGAACAGGGCTTCACTTTTCTGGGAGACTCTCGTTGGCCAAATATTCATATATTACAGCTGCAGAAAGTGCTTCGATAGAAATGAACCTAATGTGAGATGAAAAAGCAGACTAAGGATTCTACTTTTATGCTTTCCCTTTCTGTGCCATGTCTTAGTGGTTGGTTTATTTTTAAAATTTGGTCAGTGTCCTCTGGTGGTGGTCATGTAATATATTTTTGTTGTTGAATTATAGGACTTTGAATTGGTTTCTCTGGTTGTGGATATGTGGAACTGGGCCAAACATGCAGACTATGCTGTAACTGCATTTGCCAGATGTTTGGGACACACGCGGGACACACTTAGAAGCACTGTCTATACCCACAAGTAGCCATTTGGTAGCAAAATGAAAAAAGTGAAAAATCAAACAACCAAAAACTAACCACTCAGATAAAAAAAATGAGCTACTAACTTGAATGACAAGCATACAAATGGCCAATAGGTACATGAAAAATTGCTCGCTGTCACTAATCAAGGGAGATGGAAATCAAGATCATGATGAGCTTTTACCTTTTACCTGTGAGGGCGGAAAATATTAAAAATTGAAAGACAAGTGTTTATAAGGATGAGGAAAAGCTAGAAGCCATTTACACTGCTGGTGAGAATGCAGAACAGTGTACCTTGGTATGGGAAACATTAGGGAGTGGGAAACGTTAAGGAGGTTCCTCAAACAATTAATATTCGAACTGCCATCTTCCCAGAAGGACTCAGGCCGGAGCCTTTAGGAAACACGTGTACTCCAATGTCCTCTGCGGCAGTACTTACAACAGCCAAGATGCAGGCAGCAGAGACCCAACAGGGAGTGAATTTTAAAAATACATATCATATATGTACCACTCAGCCGTAAGCAAGAAGTAAATTTTGCAATATTTGACAAGGATATAGGACATTCTGATAAATGAAATAAGGCAGGGGTAGAAGGTCAAACACTGCACCATTCCACTTACGTAAGGTATCTGGGCCAACGTAGTTCACAGAAGCAAACAATAGGATCATGACTGCCTGGGGGTGAGGGGAGGAAGAAATAGCAGCTAGTGGACAATGACAAGGGTTCAGTTCTGCAAGATGAATACATTCTGCACATATGCTCTACAGCACTGACCCAAGAGACAGAATCCTGTGCTGGACACCTAAAAGTATGCAGAGAGATCCCATGTTAATTGTTCTTACCATAATGAAATTCTAAAATCAACAGTTAAAAACTTCTTTCCTACATTAGAGCCTATTTACCTGACTATATGACATATTGTCCTGCTCTGAAGCTGCCCCTGTATTCCTCAATCGGTTCTTCCTTCTCTGGGTAATATATATATATATAATTTTAGAATTGAAAACAAAAAAGATTTTCGACTCAAAGATCTTAAGTATTACTGAGAAACTAATGTGAGTGGAAACAATTTTTATTCTTGCAGGTATGTCACTTCAAACGTCATTGTTTCTCTAGTTTTATATATTTCAAAGACCATAAGTGAAGTATTACAAATTTTTAAAATGCTGCATATTCCTCGGTGGGAGGAGAGATGGGTGGGTGTTTTCAGCTTTATTATATGTTTTCAAGAACAAACAGCCTCTAGATACAAATTGGATTTAGGGGAATATTGTTGGAAAAGATAGAAAAAGTCTTAATTTTTTTGTGTCCCGAGCAAATTTTGAAGAAGCCCGTGAGACCTCCGTCTGCGAAGTTATCCACCACTTCAGGCAGGACTGCCTCGCTATAAAGGTGACCTAATGGAAGCTCCCACTTTTCCGGGAATAACAGTGTCAGCGTTCACTAAGTTAAGGCGTCCTTTATTAATTTCCTCCTCAACAAAATTCCAGGCCAGAGTGCTTTTTTTCAGAGGTGCCATAATTCACAGATGCCTCTAGGGGGCTCCCTATAAAATGCTTCTTGTAGAAGCAGCGTTTTCCTAAGTGATTCTTTTAATACACGAAATCCTTCGGTCCACTTCCTTACAGCAAACAGCATTGTATTACAAAGTCATTAAAATGGAAACAAATACAAAGAAATCTAAGTTAGCAAGTTGTGCTACGGTAAAATAATACTATAAAAACTATGCTCCCTCCAAAGAGTATGTAAGACATTCACCATAAGAATGTTACCATTTAGAAATGATAATTAACCTAAGTAAACCTGCACACGGTGGTTTCCATCATTGTGGCAAGCAAAGGAATTTTGCTATGAAAGCAGTACTTTGAAAATAAAATGAAGACCTAGTTTAAATTGCTATTATAAAAAAAAAATAAATTGCTATTATAACACACAAGCATTTTACTTCAATGGTCCGGAGCTTGGTTCCTATTCTTCCAGAACCGGAAGCTTATTACTCGGACAGGAAACGCACTTCATCCTCGAACTTTTGCTGTCTCACCGGAATTGGTGGAGTATTATTATCCCTAAGGGGGACGCACAGCTCATCTGCCCTCAGTGAAGTCGGACACAGACAACCTAATTTCCGTACCTGGTCTATCGGGGCGGGGAGGAAACAGAGTTTCTGCGAGATGGTGGTATTCTGAAATGCTGAGATTCTATTTGTAACCCTCAGCTTCACTGCCAAGCTATCAAATTGTAGGTATTAATCTCTCTAAAATCCAGGTGGGCCTTACAACTGAGGCACAGCCTCCTCTAGGTGATCCGGCAGTGTCTAGGGTACATTCATTGCACACCAACCTGTGACGTCAGCATAGCGCGATGGCCGAGGGGCGGTCACTCAGTGGTTCTCAAACTTTAATGTGTATGTGAATCACCTGGGCATGTCGTTACCTCACTGGGTGGGTCCTGATTCTTTTCATCTTTAATTAGCACCAGGGTGATGCTCATGCTGTTGGTCCACACATCACTCTTGAACAGCAAATCTCTGCATAGTCTCCCAAGTTGTTGATGGGGTGTTTATGTTTTGAGCTACCTAAATACTACAGCTTTTAATTGCGTGTGTTTATTTAGTAATTGTTCCGACATATATTCTATATAATTTTACATTAAAATGTTTATTAATAAATGATGAGCCAAATAATTATTAGGTTATTAAGAACAATTACTTAAAAATAATAATTTGTAGTGTTGATAAGGGACTGATTTCAACCCTTTCATACTTTTTAGGCCACGGACCTCAGAGAAGAAAATGTCAAAAAGTTCAGTTCACACTTTCAGACCAATATTTAGGATTCACTTATGAGATCGTCCTTATAGGTAGCGAATACAAGGATTTTTTCTAAAGCATAACATTAATCAAAATCTAATGATGACAATAATATAAACCAAAATAATTACTTGTATTTGAACAATAAAACTTGACTCTTCCTAATTTAGTACTTTAACAAGATTTCCATATTTTTCTAAAAGTTCTAGGTTTGCCAATCTCAAATATCTTCACTACTTTCTGATATACAAAGAGGTGAAAGCTGTAATTTAGAATAATAAAAGAAGAATGCACATTGTGCATAAGGTTAATAGACAGATATTTTCTTCTAACTTCTCTTACATATTTAGTTATGTGACCTGGACAGTGTTAGAAATAACCTGTGATCTCCAACCTCTGAACCAAGCTGTTGGTATAATAAAATAAAAAATAGAAAAAAGTAAAAACTTAAAATGAGGTAGCATGCACAAAATCTCACAAATTCATCTGCAATATGATCCTCATATTTATTGGGATCAATACAAAATAAAAACAAGGGGGTTGTTAAGGGCTGGGAATGTAGCTCAGTGGTAGAGCATGGCTCCCAGCACCATTAATAAAGGCATTATTATGAATTTCATGATGCAAACAGGAAGACACTAAATCCAGAGTGGGTCCTTCTTGTGTGGTGCCTGTAGGACTCCATGGGTCACATGATTAAGAGCAGGGCCTGTCTGCGAAGTGAGTGTAGCCGGTGTTCACCATATCAATAGATTCTGACCAGAGCTCTCCTGAGACACGGCACTAGGCCAGGCCCCACCCCCAGGGCTCCGAGGCACCACTGATCCCTCGGGATCTTCAGGCAGGGAAAACTGAGTGCAGGAACATTACATGCCTTTCCTCAGGTGTAAGGAGCCAGGGTTTGAGCCCAAGTTCGTCTGACTTAGAACTATTCACTTCAAGTCATGTAACTTAATGAGTTCTCTATAATGAACTACTTTATTCACGTTTAGAAACAGGCTCCCTCTCCCGTCCTCCCACCTCCGCCTCTGCCTCTGTCTCTCTGTCTCTCTGTCTCTGTCTCTCTCTCTGTCTCTCTGTCTCTGTCTGTCTCTCTCTCCAGTTCCCTCCATCTCTAACATCTCTATTTCTGCCTCTCCTCACCGATCATGACCTTGAGTGTATCACCTTGATATTACTACCTCCCTGATACCGCCAAAGATCCTGGTACACAGCACCCTCCTGTATAGTACAGGAAACTAAGCACTCAAAAACCAGTTTCTCTGTGCACAAACTATTTACTCCACGAAGACAAAGATCTCATTTTCCTATTACTCAGAATCACATGTTTCCGAATGATAGGTGTATTATTTTCATTTTCAACTAATTAATTTGTTTTAAATGTATTTCAATAGTAATAATTTCCCTGGAAAAAATCAGTCACCACTCGCAGAATTAACTTTCTTCCAAACATAAGCACTTTGATTCAAAGAAGTGAAGACATGAATATATCATCTCCTAATAGAGGAAATAATAAGAAATGCAAAATGTGTACTTTGGTTTGGATGAATTTCAGATTTGTATTAATATGCTTCAAATATGATAAAGTAACAAAGTCTCATTTCCATGGGACCTTTATTCTTTCTTTGCTATACATTTTATTATTCATGTTATTTTTATCTTTCCTAATATTTTTCAATTCTGGGATTGATTGAGCAAGCAGAGTAACTCAGATTACTTCCTCATCTTCCTTTTGAAATTAGTATGGATCTCCTCTGGCAGGGTGAATCATGGCTTCTGCTGTATTTTCGGGGTGATTTTCATATTTCACTTATGGAGCCTGTCTTGTAATTTTGTGTTTCTTTGTCTTGCTTTCCATCCAGAATTCTAAGTGCATTATCTTGCTTCTCTGAGTAATCCCCACCTCTAGCACAGAGCCTTGCTCACAGGAGGTACTGATGAACAGTGAGAAATAGAAGGCACAAACGCAAGTGTCAACGTGCATGCAAATGGGACAATTTAAACCAGACACTGCATCGGGGGCTAAAACGAAGAGGAAATATTCAGTCTGAGATGCTGTTCGTTACCGCTTTCTGCTGGGCCGAAACATGCCATATTCTGTAAAGGGTACCAAGTCCTCAGAAAAAAATGTCACTGAACCCCCTACCTCCCCGTGCTGTGCTAGGTTGATATTTGAAAGCACAATGCATTATGCCAACTGCTGATACAGCGCTAGGCTATGGGGCATCTGCTGAAAATGAGAGAGTAAAACTCGGTGGGTCCCTGGAAGGGAGGTCGCTATGATCAAAACACTGAATTCCAGGCAAGAACTCACCAGATGCTCTGTGGATGAAAGAGCTGAGTTCCAGTTCCTCAGGGACCCGAACAGATGGAACTCCTGAACCCTCCAGCAGATGAACTCCCTCAAAGACGAGTATCTATGGCAAAGTGCCTAGTTTCTGCCCTAGCTGCTTATTCCCCATGCCCCCAAGGCTACAAAGGCACAGAACTGAACTTACTCTTAGCAAAGTAGAAGCCAATGATTTACAGAAATCTGAAAAATATTTCCAATGTGTTTTCTGTGCATTTCTTCGCATGTAATTTATTATATGGTACAGAAAAGTATGATGTTATGGTTCATTTCTACGTGTCCCCCAAAGCCCCACGCAGTCATAGGTGGGACTTTTTCAGAGGTTGCTGAATCTAGAGTGTGTGATGTTGGGATTGAGGGGGTGTGATTACTAAGTCAGTCCACTATGTGGTTTACCTCCACACTAATGCCAGTAGACTAGAGTATCAAAGAGGCATAAAAAAGCTGCTCAGGTTCTTGTTCCTTTGCTACCTTCTGCCCACCATAAAACGTTTCTCTGCTCTTATTTCTGTCTGCCACGTCACCCTGCCAGCCCAGCCACTTATAGACCAAAACCTCTACAAGCCATGAGCTAAAGAAACCTTTCCTCCTCTGACCTCGGCTATTGGGTCATTTGTCTCAGCAACAAGCAGAGTGACTAAGACGCACGGCTGGCATTATTACCTTGTTTATACCAGTATACAAGGAAGGGTGTGTGGCTGCCCAAGCAGGACCAGGCTCGGAAAGGTAACAGGCCGGCGCCTGTTTGAACTGTGGGGGATTCCCCTGCAAACTCAGACGTAACTGTGTACCTGAAAAACACTTCCTGCTTCTTCCTCTCATTCCTACATACCCCTGCACCCCCTTTCTGGAACAGCCCAGTCATCTAGGTCGTTTTGTCTCTCTCAAGAATTCTTAAGGATCTCACTTCCTCTAACTTTTTCTTCATAAAAATGCTAAAGCGAAGGAAAGAGAAGTGAGACCACAGATAAAGATGAGGGTTCTGTGCATAGCTTACTCAGGTTTGGACCTTCGTGTCCTATTGAGGAACTGTTTTTCCCTAGTAGTTCTCTACTTTTCCCCATCTCCATTGTCCTGTTCGTCACCATGGGATAGCATTAGTGTAAACTATTGTCATGGTCACAGTATCGCTTTGGACGGGGGAAATACTGAAAAGTGATGGTGTGTCCATCCCTTGTGTAGTTTAATAACAAAATAGCACCAAAGATAAAATACCAGAATCCACTGAGAATTGTTTTCTCTCAGGATTGATGTGTTTGAACTGCTGTATATTAAATTATTTCATATCATTAATTTATATTTCAGAACTAAATCACTATGTTACTGTGTCTCTGATATCCTTAGGCACATGCCTCTTCGGTAATTCACTGTTATAAACAAGGTATGAGAAATATTTTAAATCCTTATTAGTAGTAGCAGTAGTTGTAGCATTGAAATCGGACTCCCTCATTCCTCAGGGGAGAGCTCCGACTTTTAACCTCCTGTTACACTGTGCCTATTGCAATCATAGGCACAGTTAGGCACTGTGGAGTGCATTCTACTGGAATTTGTTTGGAGGGTCTGATTTAGGCATCTGCTTTACTAGCAGTAGCCAGCTCAGGGATGCAAAGTCAGGGCGAAGGTCCAACTCTGCCACTCATTAACCATGTGTTCTGCTGAAGACTCAGTGTGCCTGTCTGCACAATGGAATTACCCTTACCACCTCACACGGGGAAGGGGATGTCTATGCTCTGCCATCCTGCAACTGAAAGGAGCCAAGGACAGTTGGCCTCTGCTCACAGTTTGAGGTTGGCACTATGTGGTAGCAGGAGAGATAAAATACATTTCAGTATCTCTCAGATCTGAGAAAAACCTTGGGGTGGTCTACAACAAATCAAGTTAATGGCACATTAAAATTTGTCCAATTCTTTGACATTACAACAAAGGCCCTCTTATTTTTTTTTTTTTCCGGGACCGGGGATCGAACTCAGGGCCCTAGTGCTCAGTGGCAAGCACTTAGCCCACTGAGCTGTACCTCCAGCCCAACAAAGGCCCTCTTAAACAACAAGTTAAATTTTAGAAGCAAAAGAAAGCCATCTTTGTGTTTCAAATCAGGTACAGGAAATTTTCTTTGTAGACATTAAGTTCTGTGAAAAACTGCGTTAGCTCATTTGTCCCTCCTGAGCTGTCTGAACCAGAATCTGAGTCAGTAAACAAGGGTCCTGGCTCCAGAACAGCAGTTCAGGGCAGCGAAGCATTGTTGTTCACCCCCAGCACAGCACAGAGTAGCCAGGGGCCTGAGTCTAAGTATATGCTGTGGTTGTTGTAAGATGGCTATTCTGTGAATGGGCTCATTCCAGCTGGAACAACAAAACGACATGTAATGAATATGTGATCCAACACAAAAGCTTTTCATAGAGAAGGTAGCTTATAGCCACCGCGTCAGTCAGCTGACTGAAAGTTAAGTAGCCACTATGTACCAGCCAGCCCTGCACTGGTCCTAGCTAATGGCTAACGGGAACTTTGTCATTTTATATTTTCTCATAGGCTATGAATCTCCTGAGTTGTAGCAAAGCTACGTTAAAACGTGTCACTTAAGTGATTCAACTGAAGACAACATTACTACATAAAATCAAGATATTATTATCACTAGTTATATAATAATATGGGAAGTAAAAATCTGTGGCTTTCTATGGGAATGTATAGGGGAAAATGTAGCAGGAAGCAAAAGGCAGATCTCTTTCCGAAAGAGTAAGTGAAGCACGTGGGAAGCTCAAAGCACATGAACTGTAAATGCTTTAAACAATACACAGACCATGACCGTGGAGTACAAGGAGAAATGCAGGAACGTCAACAAGAAAAGCAGCAGCTGTTCACCGATGATCCTGCGGCCCACCGTACAGATAGCACTGACGTCCGGGGTTTCTCCCGGGCGTCGCAGGAGGGTCTTCCTTCCACCTGGGACCTAGCATGGAAGGCAAAGCCTGTCATGGGGTTATGCGCTCATATGGAAGTGGCGGGTGCACTTCTCCTCTGAACAAAGAGGGAAACAACAGCAGAAATGAGGATCCTTGGCAACTCCACACAGTTCTCCATTGTTCAAAACAGGAGCAAGAGTAAGATCATTTGCACGAAGGAAATCACCTGTCAGCTTTGACCCCGGCGCACCGTAAGAATCGCAGCGTGGCCACTACAAGTGGCCGTAGAGAACCTTCCCGACTGTTTTTGGGATCCACCATTTCTTCCGAACCTTCCACTTCACCACATCTTACAGATCTTTAGAGATAAAAGTCTCTAAAGTGTAATTAAAGTTCGAACTGACCTAATTAGTGTGATAAAATTTTCAGTAGGGATTTAATTCCCTCTGGCATTTCCCTCATCTTCTCCCCTTTTAAAGCCAATCCTTCCTTCGGTTCATTTTGAGCACTTCTTATAGCTGCATTTCAAGTCACCTCTCCGAACGAATGTCTCCACTCAACTGATCATCGCGTTTCCAACAAGCACACACGGCTGAGGATCAGCCTCAAACATCGAGTCCTAAGGTGTTTCACTGAGCACACATTCCCTTTCTGCCTCTTTAGTTGCATTTCATCGCTAACAGGCTATGTTGAATAATATTCAGGCTGCTGGAGAGAAATGGGTGTTTCAAAGCACTTGAAGCACAGACTAGGCAGTGCTTAAGAAATGGGTTCTGAGAGAAGTTCAACAGGGAACATCAAGCTTGATAACGTTATCCCAGAAGCTCTCGTGGTCAAAATACTGGAATAAACTCAAACAGTGGTAAGACTTTCATCTACCTCTGTGCATATGAAATACTTCTGGCTTGTACTGCAAGAAGCATCTGTGAAACTTTGACACGGGCATGATTTTCAGGTGTCTACGGTAAACAGCATAGCTGCAGGGGGCTTCAAATGGACCCCAAGCTTCTGACTCAGACACCGTAACCGCTCCTTCTACAGGAGTCTTTAACCTCCTCTCTTTCCAGTCACTAAGAAAACTCCTTGTAGAAAAATTCAACTCCAATCAAAACGATGAAAAAGATGCTTGAGCAATATGTTTTGCTATGTATTCAATGTTATAAAAATGTAAAAAATACAAGCGTTTCTGCCAAAGCAAGCTTAATGCTGCTCTCATAAAAATCACATTTCAAAGCATATTTTAACGACCTATTATCCTCTGGAAGTTTCATAGACGGAGCCTGAGTATGATGGCACCTCATTATTTACAATGTTTCCTTTAACTTTATATCTGTGAAAGTTATTCTCCATAAGCACAAACATTTCCCCAAGGACTCTTTGATTTATTTGTAATACAATATAAATATTTTCCGAAAAACAATTTTTATTCCTCTATTTCCAAGTTCTTAGACATTCAAGATTTCTTTTCATTTTAAACAGACTATTACATGGTGTTCAGGGTAGGTTTTACCAGATTGTTTTCTTAACTAATTTTTTAAATTGATAATGGCATTTTCCAAAGCAGCTTCCTTTTTGAGGATCTGTTGGTCTGAGTTTGAACCAAGGATCATTTCACATCAAAATCCTTGAAATTGAAGATCTAAGTTGCTTCCAATGAAAGTTAGGTTACAAGATGTTTCAATATGTTGAGCAATTTCCTTTTTCATTTTAATCTTTCCAGAATGAAGATATGAATCAATAAAGCTGGTAGGCCATCTCTCTTTTTATATCTTGAGTGCCACTGTTTACAAGGAGAGTCAGCCAAGCAATGGCTGCATTTCATTTAACAAGATTCCTTCTTCTAATCCTGCTTCACCCCCTCATTATTCTTGGTTACATAATTCTTCTAGGTCTGTTTCTCCACTTCTAAAATAAGGCAATTGGCTTGGAGAATGATTTCTAAGACTCTTCCTATTCCAATGTTCCAAAATCTCTTCTATGACTTGACTTTAAAACTCCAGGACTGGTTGTTCTAAGGGGTTTATATGTTCCTTTGAAATAAAACAACTGTGCACCCAGAACGGGAGCCCTAATTGAGGGATGGTGCAAACAGCATGTGGGCTGGACGAGCAAACCAGGGCAGGGCAAATGCCCAGGAAAAGGCTAACAATTCAAGGAGATTCTGTGAGAATGAACGTCGGCAATGTTTTATATTTTCAGTAACTGTAGGAAGCTGAACTATCTGAAATAGGGTGATTTAACTCAAAACCCATGATACTTTGTCACTATTTCATTTCAGAACCAGGAAGAGCAAGGCATTCTAAATAGCAGTTCAGACATGGATGAAAACTGAATTCTCAAAAACCCAACCAATGGTGTTGATCTGAAATTGTGGGATGACTGTGCCTGTCTCTTTCTACTCTCTACAGGATCAGAAGGAAATTGAGTAGAAGACACTGTGCAATTCGAGAAAAATCTGGCAGTATTTGCTCCACACACTCAGTCCAGGCTAGGGAAGGAGAGAAGTGGGAAGCACCTGCTGAAAAAGAAGAGTGTTCTGTACAGGGAACCTGCGGAGACCAGCAGGAGCCAACAGGGGCCAGTTCACAGTTGGGGAGATGCTTTCTACACTCGTGTTCTTGGTAGTGCAGCTTTTGTGGTTGAAATTTTGATATGAAAAGATCAAGTCATAAACATGTAAAAATAGAAGATGTTAAATTGAAACACAGCTTAATTTGAAGCTGTCATTTTGGATTAGGGCAATTAACCTCAGCCTCGGACACACAAAAATCTGCCTCATCCAGGAAGGTCTGGCAAGGAACCATGTCTCTGTTGCGCTCAGGGATCACAGAAATCCTCATGTTTTTCACAGGATGCCATAAAAGTTCACTAGCTAAGTCTCAATTTGTGCTACAGATCCTTGGATTCCCTTTCTTTTATCTAATCCACAGCAGATGTAACTTTTTATAGATTTAAAGCAGGGCATGGGGCTGATACAAGGTCAGCCTGGTTCACCATGTAAACAAGGAACACAGTGCGGAAGGTTTGGGTGTTCTAACTTTTCATCAGCAAGAAAGGGTTTTAGGGAACGTTTTGTAAAATCTTATTACATTTTTACCAT
>PVLD010000910.1:0-127500 GCA_004027595.1 Dinomys branickii | reverse complement strand
CATTATCATTAAACTTTCCATTCACGGGTTCCACTAGCGCTTCAAAGGCCCCTGATCCCAAATTAATGACCAGAGAGACAGCTCCATTTTTCAGGGCAAGATTGACATAATCAGCTGATTTTCCGGTGTGAAGCATCAGTCCATTCCTCTGAAGGGTTTTAAAGGACAGAGTTATTTCATCGCTGCTGCTTTGAATGGGGTTCTGAGACAAGTCATAGCAGAAGTATTCAGATCCCTTGAAAGTGGCAATGTATTCTTCTTTTCCTAGAGAAAAAGAGAAACACATGCACCTAAGTAAAGAAGCGCACCGTGCCAGCCAGCAGAGCTTAACAGGACAGTAACTAGTCAGCCCCCAGGTGAGCCCCTCCCAATCAACATTCATGGCAACAACCCTTTCAGAATCTCAGAATGCTGTCAGTGACAGTATTTTTAATAAACCTCACAGCAACTGGGCCATTCACTACAGCAGCTAAAACTGACATTCTTGAAAATTCAATTAATTTTTAAGTATCGCTATAAGAGCTCTGCTCAGAGAAAGGAGCTCTGTGGTATCTCCAGGGCATGAATCAGGTACCATAAATGCACACTGGATGGTTCCACTCAGCTGGCAACAATGGGTTCCAACACGTCTGCAGCCTTCTCTCTGTCCAGTTGAGGAATTATTTTAATTTTCAATGAGACATTGATATTCAAAGATCTTTCTCAATGAAATGCCAAACATTTTTATCCCTGGGAGACCGTAGCGAACTACTTGGTAAGGGGAAAGGAAAGATGAAAAGAGATGAATGTGATATGGGAATACGGAGATCTCCTACAGAGTGTGAGCGTTTTTCCCTTCCTGGATGAAGCAAGAAGCAACAGCAAGCCTAACAGAGTCAGCTGCACTGTTAATTCATTCCCTGATCTTGCCAAGCAGATGGCAGGGCCGGCTTTCATGAGACTGATAAGAATTCCAGCACAACGTCCTGGGGACAGAATGCAAATGAAGTCCCAGTATTTCCTACGTGTCTCCGTCTTCACTATATTTAGGAGCAGCCATGTGGACCCCTCCAGATGCTAGGCACATCCAACAGAAATGTGGCTGTTTGGAATGAGCAATCTTCTCCCCCCGGCGAAGTGAGTTTAACCAAAGGAGAAGTGTAAGCCAAAAGCTCGCTTGACCTCCTAGGCAGTGCTGGTGTTGTGCCAAAAAATGAGACAGGACAGTTGGGATCAGAACACGGTAAACCATAACCACGGAACTGTAATGGTACTGGAGAAACTGAAAGGGTTCCAATGGTGACAGAACATCACTGTGATCACTGCCAGGGGTCTCCTACGCAAGCAGGCGTGTCATCCTTTTCAAGGTAATACGCTCTTACTTTGGAATTGTCATTTCATACTTTAACCGTGACCTGGAATCAGAGCTCAAATCAAGATTTCACCCCCTCAGTGCCGGATGACCTGACTTTCTGGAGGTGAAAACCGCTGTGAAAGTCTACAGATAGGCAAGCCGTGGCACTAAGGTAGTGTGTACCTAGGGATTTTCAAGAGGGCTTGAGCTGCTTTAGAACAGCAACTGAATACTAGTAAATAATTAGTAAAGACCGGGCCCAAAACCTAGTCAGGCCAAATCAATCACATGATGAGCAAGAGTCACAGGAAAGAAAACTCAATCCTACTACTGGGTCTCTGCCATTCATACAAACAGAACACTAGAAACCTCCAGAACATGGCACCTCCCATATGTTAATTAGCATCCTGGTGTTTGGAACACAGTAGAAATATCTGACCTACTTGCTGTGTCAGAATGTGCACAGTGCCAGCATCTGACTCTTTGTTCATTTCGGTGTGGCAAGCAATACAGCACAGGGCACCAAGATGTTTACTTATTACCGTTACACAAGGACCAAATGAGACCCAGAACTTGAGTTTGATTGCAACTTGGCTCCTTGCTGTCACCAGGGGCAATTAAGTATCTTTTAAAGTATCAGTTCCTGAAAATGGTTAATGACACCAGTCTTTTAAGATTGGCATGTGCATAAGATGAGGTAATGTTATCACGGACATCGAGTTAAACAGGTGAAAGGAGGTGTCTTTCTCTTCACTGAATGTGGCAATACTTACTAGTGAAATCTAGATAACTACTTTTAAAATCAGAAATAAGGAAGGATTCTATCACATCATTATTTAATACCATATTTGAAATTGCAGCTAATACATAAAGGCAAGAACATATATGAAAAATGCATAGGTTATAAATGAAGGAAATAACAGCATATTAGCAAGCACGGTTATATAAGTTTAAGGACCAAATTTATCTACAAAACTTATTTGGTTTGATAAGACAGTTGAAGAAAGACAATAGTTTCACACACAGGGTAAATCAATGTTTCCGACATAAATATTTATAGATTTAATAAAATTCTAAAACACTCAATGGATTTTTAAAATGAATGGAAAATGCTTCTTCCACAGTTTCTGAGGGATAATCAGAGAGCTTCAAATAGCAAAGATGTGGCAAAGAAAGAAAATGAAGCAACTTGCACAGCTACATGGACATTTAATAGAAAACTGTGGTATTTAATAGAGTGAATTATGCTACATAAGAGGGTAGCAAAGGTGATCTGACTAAACTCCCCTTGAATATATACTGACACAATGTACACAGGTGTTACAGGCAAGTGAGCAAGGCCAGGCGAGTCACTAAACGGTTCTGGGACAGCTGGTCACCTACATGAACAAAGTGAAAACGCATTTTTACATAATTTCATTGAGAAAAATATTCTACCTGGATGAAAAACATAATTTAGAAAAGGAAGTCTATAAAAGTTTTTGAAGTAACAAATTATAATACAAAATATGGAAAAATTTATATCACAGGCATAAAAAATCATATAAATGTATCTATATGAATATAAAGAATTGCTGTTTATCTATGATACCATAAAGAAAAAAGTTCAATTAAAAATTCAGAGAAAATATTTTCATTTCACATTAATCAACAAAAGAAGACAAGTTAGGATCTGGCAAGCACCTCAACAAATCAATATGAAAACATAGGAAAAGCAGACAAAAAATATATAGTAATTTCATAGAAAAAATATAACTGAAAAGATGCTCAGTTCTATCAGTACTCAGAGAAAGGTAAATATAAAAATTACATTCCTTTACAATTTTACAGCCATGAATGCAAGAAAATTTAAAAATATCAAGATGAAAAATGTTAAAAATTGGCAAAACTGTTGATAGCACTGTAATCCACTACAGAAGAGAAAGTTGAGGCAAAATCTGACCAACTGCAGTCAGCTCCCTTTGGCACAGTGCAATATCATGAAAATTTCGTTTATTATAAAGAACATGGGGTCTCAGTCCTTAGAAAATGGCATAATTAATAAAAATAATATTCTCCCATTTTTTTCACCCATTTCTGAATGCTCATTGTTCTGATGGTTTCAGAACAGGTGATTAAGTGGATTCTGGTCCCTATATGTACCCACGCAGTAGCTATGGCTGGATCCAGTGCTCTAAACATGACATGTTTATCATTTCATAGACCTGCTCCAAACTCAGAAGAGGCCTCTGAACAAGCCTTAGCGACTTTCTCCTGGCCCAACAATTCAGTTTTCACTAGAAGGTGAAGCCCCTAAAATTTATGTAACTGTCTAGTTCACAAAGCATGCCAGTAACAAAAGGAGGACTAGAATTCAGCATCCTGACTACCAATCCAGTTTCTAATATGCTACAGCCACTGTGGGGCAGAAAGAAGTGTTAGAAAGTGTTCTGAAAGTCAGAAAAAGGGACAAACAATTGTAATATGTGTCTTAGTAAGAAAAGAATAATTATCTTTAGTCTACTCAGCTTAGGAAGGCAGTGAAACATGTAATATATTCACAAAGATTTTGCTTAAATAACTAAATCACCAAGTGTTGAGGTTTGAGAGTCATGGCATTGTTGCATGGATGTAGTATTTTACCTATGAGGTCTCCATCAGTACAAGTCTGTGTAGCCCAGAACTAACTTGAATATATACAGCCATAACTATATATAGATGACTGCTCTGCCAGATAATGTGGACGAACTAACCAGAACCATAGCAGAGTTTGTGGCTCATTAGATCACAAGCTCTGGAGTTTATGAGTACTACAGTCTTTCAATATAATATTTCTATTACCTTACAGTAAGAGTATATCACTCTTTTTTATTGTTTAATTCCAAATTTATGTAACTTACATTAGCATTAAATATGATCACACAACTTTGGAAAAATGCCCAATGTAGAGTATGCAGTGAAGCATGAATCGAAGTAAGAAGCAATGTTTCCTATGTTATCTTTCATGAAAAAACATACATAGTAGGTAAAAATACAAAAGTCACTGTATTTTCTACAATATAAGAATATCACGTTGCTTCCAATTCTTTGCTATTTTGCACTCTTGCTCATTGAACTTTGTGTCAGGTTACGTGAGTACGCCAGGAGGTAGTGAAGCAGGTATGTTTTCCTACTGAACACTTAATGCATAGATCTATGTCAATTTTAAAATGCAGTTCCCAAGTACATTGTACACTTTTAACATGCTCTAAAACAAAAATGAAACACAAACTAGAGCCACAGAAATGCATAAATCAACCGATAACTTATATCCACATTAGTAATGCAATTAATAATAAAAATGAGACTAATAAGAAAAACAGACAACATACTTGAGTAGACATCCCATCATAAAAGGATATTGATGTGAAACAATGTTTGACTTCATTAGTCTTCAGAAAGATGCAAACTAAAACTACTGAATGAGTGAACAAGACAAAAAATAGAACCGAAAGGATCGGGAGCAACTGGAACCCACACAATGGTAGTAGGAACTCCTTTGGGAAGGTGTTTGGCACTACCTTTAAAGCACACTCACACCCTCACCCTATGACTCAGCGGTCCTACCTAAAGCATACACACAACAAAACATGCCCATAAAGACCATCAGAAAACTACGCCAGAATGTTTACAGTGCCACTCTTCATTAAAACTTCAAACAGATCATTGCGAAAAGGTTAGTTAATGGCAGGACACAGTAATATGTTAGTGCAGAGTTGTACAAAATTATTGAACAGTAAAGAGAATATATGCTGTGCAACTCCATGCAGAAATATCTATAAACTGAACAGTGTTAATATTGAGCCCAAAATGCAAGACACAAAAGATAACACAATTCAGATTCCATTTATACAAAAATTTTAAAATAAAAAATGTTTGCTGTTGTAAACCAAGATAACAGTGGCCCTTGGTACAGACAGTGATGCAGGTCTAGTGAGAAGGTCTCCAGAAACTAGTAATGTTTTAATATAGCCAGGTGTAGCTGTGCACACCTCCAATCTTAGCACCTGAGAGGCAGGAAGATCACCATGAGTTCAAGCCCAGCCTGGACTAAACTGTGCGACCTTGTCTCAAAGAAACAAACAAACACAAAGTTAGACGCTTGTGATACATAATGAATATATTTACCAGGGGACATTGGTGCACATGCGTTCTGTATCTTGACCCTTTTCTCTTTCCTTCCCTCTCATCCCTCTTTACTACCCAAACTGTTAGATCCCTGTCCCACCTCCACAAAACTGATATCCCTGTTTTCTATCATATTGATTTTATTTTTTTGCTCTTTAGGTTATACTTTGAGTTTCTCGAACAAAAGAAATAATATTTACCATTCTGTACCTATTTCATATTGCATTATGGCCTTAAAGTACATATACTCTCTCATAAATTATTCAAATATTATATTCAGACTTGGAGAAAAAGATTAAATAAGTTGTTTAAAAAGTTGGAGCATTTATGTAGTATTGCGTATTATTTGTCTTCTGTGGTCCCAGAGATGAAAGAAGAAATCAACACGGTGTCTTTGGCTTTGAGTTCTATTCAGATTTTATCCCCTGTTAATTTAAAGGAAAATATACAGTTCTTGGCAACCTAATTTTCTGAGGAAAAGTTCAGTGGAAAAATCAGAATTCTGTAAACTTTTGACACTGACTAGATGTTGTGACTATCAAAGTTGTATTTGATAGGAATAAACCTGAGTTCTCCTCTTAAACTCTAAATCACCTACATAAGCCAGCTGCAATACAGAGGAAATAGGAATTCCCAGCCACAGCAGAATGAAAAACACAGAAAACACTTAAGAAGACTCAGAATACAAATCAGCAATGTCACAGAGACCCTCAAAAAGGCCAGTTTAGCATGGGAGACTTCAAGAAAGTACTTGGAAGAGGAATAATATGGTTTTGTACTTTAGTTCTGACCAGCTTACTTCTCTTAGCACACTCTGAAGTGAAATGATGAAAGACTTCTAAGTTATATCAGATAATACTTTTAAAGTTCTCTAAAGAATGACTGAGGAGATATATAACAGCACCTCCAGATACTGCGAACTATGTTCCTTAGAAGAGCAATTCTATTTCACATCACATCAGGGTTATATAAAGCACACAAAGCAAAGTATGGGAAAATGTATCCTAATATAATGAACATTTTCTTAGAGAGTTATCCATAGAGCAAACATTCCATTCAACATAAAAAAGCATTTCTCATCTCAGAAGGGACTTAAAGATAAATAATCCATTTAATTGGATGTCACAAAAAGTATTCAATCCTTGGATGGTATATTGAACAAATTGATCACTTTCAACACGAAGAACTACAGACTCTTATGTTAGAGGAAGTAATTATAAAGAGGTAGAATGACTTGCCAGGTTCATATAGAAATTTATCTGCAGGACAAGGCTCCTTCTTATTTCTGGTACATGGTGTATAATCTCATCAATTTGATGGTATAGTACAAAGCTTCCACGTACAAGGAACTGCACCACATAAACAGACGTAAAGAAAGTACTCTGCATCTAAAGACGAGGATGCCTGCGAACAGGGAGAAGTCCCACTGTTCTCAGGTGCATGAAAAATGTCAGGCTGTTTTCTGAGGCCAAGAAACTGACCTACATTATTGCTCTTGATCACACTTCTTTGCATATAAAATCCCAAATCAGACGGGTTTCTAAGGCTGCACTATAAATACATGAGCATAAGACCATGTTCAACACAAACCAGATCATAAATTCAATATTTGAGTGGAAAACCTTCCTTCCTTCCTTCCTTCCTTCCTTCCTTCCTTCCTTCCTTCCTTCCTTCCTTCCTTCCTTCCTTCTTTCCTTCCTTCCCTTCTTCCTTCCCTCCGTCCCTGCCTTCCCTCTTTCCTTCCTTTTTCCTTCCCTCCTTCATTTCTTCCTCCCTCCCTTCCTCCCTCATTTCTTTTGTCTCTCTCTCTTGCTTTCTTTTTGATAGAGTCTCCCTATATAGTACAGATGACTGTGAACTCACTTTGTAGCCCAGGCTGGCCTCTAACTCACAGCAATCTTCCTGCCTCAGCCTCCCAAGTGCTGAGATTACAGGCATGTGCCACCACACTCAGCTCATTTTTTCTACCTTAGAAGTCAAATGCATAAGAATATTGTACAAACCGTATTCTTGACTAAACAAAGGTAAACACTTGATGTTTCATTATTAAATTAAATAATAAGTTTGGTCATTTCAGACTACACAAAATGAAATAAATTAATACTAACAAAACAAAATTTAAATTCGTGCAGTTGCTAGAAAAATTTAAGAGAAGAAAGCATCATTTCAGTTGTCACAACCCTGTTTAAGAATTAAAACAATAGGGGGCTGGGGATACAGCTCAATGGAATAAGCACCTGCCTAGCAAGCGCAGGGTCCTGAGTTCGATCCCCAGTACTGCCAAAAAAAAAAAAAAAAGACTTGAAGAATTAAAACAATAGACTAGTTCCAATGAGGAAAAAGCATTACTTTAGACAGAAACCACTTCATAGCTTTGTTAAGATTTTCAACATGATTCAGCATATGTAAATTTTGAGGGAACTTTCATTGTTTTGCAGCTAAAAATCACTCTTTATTAAAAATTCATTCAAGGTTTTATTTCAATACAGGTAAAATTTTGGGGGAGTCAATCCAGAAAGAATTGCCAAACATCCATGAAATTACCTGGACAGGCAAACTCTTGAGGACATACCTGAGATCATTAAATATGAAAAGTAAGGAACACTTAGATAGTATTTAGTCCATGTGGTATCTTTAAGCCTTAGAAACCTATCTGATTTGGGGTCTTATATGCAAAGGTATCACACGTATCACACTTATCTTTATCACACTAAGATATCACACAGTCACAATGTTCTCATTTATTTAATAGGCTTAGCATCCAACAGACAAAATTCAGGTCACACAACTGAGAGAAAATTGAAATATAATATTTATCTCTTGACTCCAGTCTTAGACTACTCCTTAATTCCCAAATGTTGCATGACACAAACCCCTAATTCCTGATCAAAAACTAGGTGCCACTTAAACTTGAGTACATTTTCCCAAAAGGTAACAAGACACAGTTCAAAACTCTAGTCATTTACATTAATTTCCCAAACCTATTTTGCAACTGATTTGCATTTGTTTAAATAACCAGAGGTGCGGGCAACCAAACAGCAGTCTACGCCTACCCGCAGCGGTGGATAGTCAGCTGTATGCAGATCATGGGACACGAAGGGAAGTAACGGACAAGCAGCTTGGCCTGCACAGGTGCACAATACCATGATGTCTACAGTGCTGCAGTTCCAACAACTGAATCTGTAAGCTACATCTTTCTACTTGGAGATGATCACTAACACAATCAGAGCAAGAACAAAGCTGGGTGAAGATGGGTTTTGCACAGGTTCTCTTTGGGAAGCTATGAATCATTTTCATGCCAGTTAATAATTACTTAATAAAGAAGTTAATTATGGGAATATAATTACATTACAGTAGGTTTACCAATAGTCTATAGAAAATACTCATGTAATATAGTATGGATTACACAGCTTCAAGTAGAAATGACCTTATTACCTACTTTTTCAGGGTATGACACACTGAATAATTTATCTATTTAACTGAGTTCTAAAAAGTAGTCAATGTATGAATCTCCCTAGAATCAGAGTGTTACTGCCATCAGCTCTAAAAATGTATCATTTGCACCATCAGAATATTTTGGCTATGTGCTAAGTTGCTCCAAATTAAAGAAATTTATTTTTAAACAGATATAAATAACTGTATCTTGAAAGCTAAATGAATAGTGGGAAAGAACCTACTAGGGAATTGGAAAACATTGGTTAAAGTGAAATATCTCTTAAAACTATGATCTTTGCCACCTGATACTCAAAGTTTGGTCTAGGAGACACTGTCACCAGCATCCCTTGGAGCTTTTGAGATAAGATTTAGATAGTTCAGGCCCTTCCCAACCTACTGATGTAGAACTGGTACTGTAATGAGAGCCTCCAAGGGGTTCCAGTGCAAAGTGTAGGTGTCCTACTGTTAAGAAGATTCCTATGTTGTTAAAATTAGGAATCTCTCTTAAAAATTTTAAGGATTTTTATGTCTTTATGTCTGACACATTATGTATTAAAGGCAAAATATTTTGATATCATCACACCTTTAAGGGGAAAAATATCCAGCTTAATTGCTTTGCATCTTTTGACTGGAAAATAAAAGTCTGTGGGGTGGGGGTGGGGGTGGAGAGCAGAGAGTTCTGAATAATGAGTGAAATATTCATTTTCTATGTGGCCTGTTAGAGAGTACAGTTTTAAATTATTAGAAGCAATCTCTGATTTCTTATTCTCAGTGTGTTTCGCTCTTCAGCAATATTACAATAGAATTCTCTCTAGAATTGGGGACTTCGTACTTTTCTTCCAGATATATCTACAGGAATATATCTGCTGCTGCAGTCTTAACAGGTTGTCATTATTAGTGAGTCAACTTAACAAGGTTCGTGCAGCTGCATTTATGATTCTTTCTAGGAATATCTTGGTCCATTCACTGTTGTAACTGAAAACTATCACACAATCAGGACGTGAGCAGACTTGGTGAGGAGTAATCGAGCTGGGTTGTCCCATTTCCATTCATTATAGTTAAGTAAACTTGAAGTTTTTTAAAGTCAGTAATGCCACACAAGGGAGGAAACACACAATGGTCAGTTGACATCTACCAGGATTAAAACAAGAATAAAAATCCCTTAGAAAAAGGAGAAAGAACTAAAGTTACCTTTCTGTCCTCAGCATCTTAAGTACAGAAGGAGTAATTAAACATATGCTAAGTATAGTGAGAGAGGAAGTGTGCTGGAATGGGAAGAAATGCACTTACGTAACTCCTACTACTCATGCCCTTCGTAGGAGGCTTCACCTATGTTTGGGAATCTTAGTTTTTTGACCTAGGTTTGTTGTTTTAGTTTTCTAATTCAGTGCTATCTTGTTTTTAAAAATAATGTAAAGCGGCATGCTGGTGCCTACCAAAGTCAGCACAAGCTGTGGCTTTAGTCCTTTCAGCACCAACACTCTCCTTGGCCCAGAGTTCTATGCCATTCTTGGCATTATGGAAAGAAGCAAAGGAATGCTGGACACTAATGGCCTATCTTTGATCTCACATGCAACAGACCAAACAAATGGTATTGAACCAACAGCGATACACGTACAGCGCTGAATTAGACATCGAGAGAGTAGTACTCACTCCGGCGCTGTTCGTTCACAGTTCCACATTAGACGGCCATGGTCTCAGTGCCCCACAGCAGGCACTGACAGCGCCGGTGAGCAAGGCCCTCAGGTCTCCACTTTCACCAAATCACAAGTAATCAGACTGTCATTTGTGATGCAGAAGAAAAAGAGTGCCCCGCAACAGGGACAATGACTAGATTGGAGGGACCGGTTCAGCAAAGCTAAATAACCAGCAAAGCTCTCTTAGAAGACGACAGGCTGGGCGTGGTGGCACATGCCTATAATCCCAGCACTTGGGAGGCTGAGACATGAGGATCATTGCAAGTTCGAGACCAGCCTGGGATACAAAGTGAGCTCAAGGCCCGCTTGAACTGCATAGCAAGACCTTGTCACAAAAAACCAAAAAGACAAAAAAAAGAATAGATGATACTTAACCTGAGATCTGAATGTCAAGAAACTACTTGCAGAAAGATCTGGCTAAAGAGAATCCCAAGGAGAAAGATCACAAAGTGCAACTTCTTGCAATGACTATTTTGTCCACTCTAAGAATAGAAAAAAATCACAGTGAGCATCGAGCACAGTGAAACTGGGGCTCCCTAGCGTGAACTGGGGCAGATGAAAGCTGGGAGTAGGGCTAGGGTATTTAAGGCCTCCTGACTCTTGGTCAGACTTTTGGGTTTAACACAAGGACTTAAGGAATCAGTTCTGCTGTTTTCTAGTAATTGCTTACAGAGACAAGTGGCCAGTTTGGGATGGCTGGATTTATCGTGGAGGCTGTTTAAGTTCTTCTTTTAATGGGCATCTAGTGAACAATTCATTCTGAACATGCTGTTGCATACATAACACCATACGTGGACTATGGAAGGCAATTAGTTAATGTTAATATCATAATCTTTATTGTAGAAGTAATCATCACATTTTAAAGGACTGCCTAATACTTGCTGAAAAAAATCACCTTTTATGAAATCTTTTATTGCCCATAATATCACTATGTCCAATAATCTCATTCGGGGAACATTTTGGTTAAGTGTCACAAAATACAAGAAATAGAAATACTGAAAATGGGGAAAAAGCAGAAAACTACATTCCCCTGTTAATGGCGCGTCCCTTGGAACAGGGTAACCCAGCTGACTCACAAAACCATCTGACAATTTTGCTTTTATTTTGTTTGCTTCTCCTTTCACAGAAAGACTCGGGCTACACATTGTGAGACTGAAGCCCTGGGGCCTCCTCAGCCACCTGTTAGCTGCTGCACTGGCCACTTTCAACCTCATGGAGCCGCATCATCTTAGCTGGCAAGAAGACCCAGAAGGACTCAGCGCCAGTGTTCCTTCTGTCCCGAAATTCGGCGGCGCCGTGACAGTCCTGCTTCACTGAGCCGCTGCTCCATCTACTCACCCAATAAACATTTAGTGAAGCCCAAGTCTGTGCCAAACATGGCTTTCCTGCTGACAAAACCAGGCAACATGCTAGAGTTAAAATATCTTTACAAGATTTCTGATCGATGCTGCTTTTAGGCTGAACATCCCTTGGCAAACTTGACCACCTGGGGCTTGTGGACCTCACTCTCCTCTCATTCCATGACAAGTTGAAAAAGTCTGAAACAGATGAAGGGAACATGCAAATAGGTGCTGTTCAAGGGCGGACTTTCTGTTCTAATTTCTTATCTTCTTCAGAAGATACCTTCAAAGAACTCTGAGGCATCAGGAAAGGTATGTTATGGTCCTCATATAAGTGCACTTTCTAGAAAAATAAATTATTTTAACAGTCAACTAATATTACCATAAATTTATATGGATTAATTTGGGATGTTTATTTCTTCAATAACTGTATGGATGTATCAACCACCAAGTTCCAGTCTGTTCCTGTGGACCAGTCTCCTAACCTGGAACCATGAGCCCTGAGTCCAGGTCTCCACATAGATTTAGTGATACATGACCGTAAGCAAGGAGATGTTGCTTGGAATGAGTTGCCTTCAGTACAAAGGACATAACCATTCTGTCATTCTACATTTTGAAAAGTGAGGATTGGAACTATAATTTTATTATGTTATTATTAACACTCTACCAATTATGTACCAAGTTTCCCATAACCCACCCTTATTCCATCTGTCATAGCTGGGCTAAAAACCGAAATGTATATGCTCTGGCTCAGTATTTTGCCTCTCTTTTTCTCCCCCTGCGTTGGGGGCAGTTTTCTCAGCTGTCCTAAGGCTGGCGCAAACCTAGTGCCATTACGGATCCATGCTAAAGGCTACAACCTACGCCAATCACACACATTTGTTTCCAAAGAAAATACCAATTATGTAGTAATGTAGGCTTATAGATTGCTACTGACCCAGACAATCATATCTACCCAAAGAAAAATCCAATCAGCTGATTTTAACTATTTTATTTTTAAAAATTCAATCAGTCCTTAAAACCTACCAAGCAAATAAATAATACTGAAGTCTTTCTGGCAAAAAAAAAACAACAACAAACATGCAAACATTCAAAGAGATCCTGAAAACTGATTGAATAAAAATTGAAGCTGATAAAAAAAAAAGAATGTGCAAGCTAAAAGGAGCATTAAATCTAGGATATTACATTCTAAGGAGAAGGTCACAGAAGGAAGTCCCAGGGTAAAATAAGCAGATAACAAAAGAAAGACACTTCACAAGAGCTAGTCCCAAAATAGTTTATCAGAAGAGCCCACACCCCATCCATCAGTGACTTCTCCCTGGCAGCCCATCTTTCTTTTACACTGATGCATCCACATCCGCCAGGCTGCAGTTTCGGGTCTCTAAAGTTCCTTTTTCTTTTAATAGACAAATGCACCAAGGAATGATTTTTGTTTTCCTTGCTCCCGTGCCTTAATAAACAATTGGCTTAGGATTTTACCCAACCTAAACGTTGACTAAAAGCCTCTTCACAAAAGCTTTTAATAAATTTTGGCTTGTGTTTTCTTCACACGTATTTCATTTTGAAGAAAAACAGTTTCTTCCCATTTCTCTCATTTGCTGTTGCTTGTCTGGCTAATTAAAAAGCAGGCTCTTTGGATGCTGGAAGCAGAGGAAGTGGGAGAGGTCAAGATTGAATGTCCCTAGCTCTGGCAGGCTTTATAATTCTTTTCAGAGAAGCAAATACCTTATTCATCTAGCTCAGATTCAAGGAAGGCACAGAAGAAACCCTCAGCCTTTCTTCCTTCAGGTCAAAGTCCTTTTTATGCTTGGCATGCAACCTAGAAACAGCAGAATCCTGCACAAAATGGGAAGTTTTATGCTTCCAAACAACGCAGCTGCATTCTGTGGTAGCTCCATCGTGTGGGCTGCCTTGGCAGATTTGAGGCATGTCTTGAGGCAAAGTGGTTTGAAAGCTTTGAGGTTTTCTTGGTGACTGAAAAGGGTAATTTTACTTTTCTTAGAGTAAGATCACATTCAGCAGACCAGATCTACTCTGACCAAGGTCATGCATATTGGTTCTGGGATGCACAGACATTCATCATAACTGCCACTCCAAAGCTTCAGCGCTGGACGCTGCTGCAGGTGTTGCCTGTGTGGGCCTCCCTTGCGGCATGGGTTCTTCAATCTGCATTTTGCTTTCCTGATGCTCTCCATTACAGTTTCTGAAAAGCACATTCCTGTAGACATACACATATGAAGGCAATACTAGGGAGTTTTCAGAAAATAGCACCTATGAATAAAGACCTATGCATACATAGGTAAAAAAAAAAACCCAAATACTTAAAGGGATAATTCAAGCAGAATTACAATTTTTAACTGATGCATTTCAAAATTTATTGCTTAAAACAATCATTGTTTAGATGTGTTGTTCACAAAATAAGCCATAGGAGCCCAGGACATCATTAAAGGGTCATGTACAGGATCTACTAAGTGCAAAGTATTGTGCTGTTTACAAAGAACGAAGTGAATCAGGCCGTGCTGCAGTTCACAAGAGGTGAAAAACTACAAAGGATACCAGCCATACAAAAGGCCGTGTAAATGCAAAAGCAGACAAGGTTATTTCCAGTCAAAGTGTGAAGATATATTTCACTTTGAAGTTGAAATTCAGGTTCCATCTAGAAGGAGGACAGATTTGAAATTTAGGAAATTTGAGGAACAGGCACTCGAGAGTTAGATGCAAAAATTAGTGGAAGTTCAGAGGTAAAAAATAAACAAGTAGAGACACCAAGATGGCATGATGAAGAGTAAGGACAAATTGAGAAGGTGAGAAGGTGTGCCTCGGGCTGGACTGTGACCGGCTCTAGCAGAGAGCAAGGCACTGTGGGATAAATGCCGCAGGACTGCCAGCCGGAGAGTGAAGGGGAACTGATAACTGGCTTGAGCATAGGCACAGATGTAGGTGTTTTTTTTTTAGAAACATTGCTGTTTTGAAGAGCACAATTTACCAGAAATGCACACAATAATTTCAACATAACAATATGCAGAGTTTGGAATTGGGACGTTCACTTCACAGGGAGAGAACTAGGAATGTGATGGTCTATATTTTTTTTTCTTATGCCCTATCAAGTAGAATAGCATGTGTTAAGGAGAAGTTGTAAAAAGGGTTTATTTTAGACTTTCAAAAAGGATATGGCTTGGCAAGCACAAGGTCCTGAGTTCAATCTCCAGTACCGCAAAAAAAAAAAAAAAAAAAAAAAAAAAAAGGATATGGGTCTAATTATTCAAGGAAGTAAAACAAAGTTACATTTTATTTCACTGAGAGATTGGTTTCAGTTGATTACATTAAATGTGATTAAAGACCAAAATAAAGAACCTTTAGAGTCTAAGAAATGACTGCAACACAGAAGACAAATGTACAAGGCGCTTGGCAAAGGACATCCTGTGTGGTAGATTTCACTGCAGACATTACAGTACCCACGCACATTACTCCTTTTGATACGTCCTGGTGTAACAGAGGCTTCAAGATGCTTCTGCTAAAATGACTGACTCTTCATTTGGGTCTGCACATATATGACGGGTAACTTCAAAGATGACAAAAGCTTGTTATCTGTGGTGGGTTGCAAACCGGTGGTCATCTTGTAACACCCAGCTGAACTGAGCAAGTGTGGTGCCAGGTATGGAAGACCCACCTGGGGATTTTTGCCAATAACATAAAAAGGAGAACTGGAGAGCAAAAAGAGGTGCTGTTGGGGGGCTGTTGATTCTCCTGGAGGAGATTGTCACGCTGGCTTTCCTGATACGAAACCAGCTGTTCTCATTGTCAGAGGAGCTCTCGACCTCATTTTTGCTGAGAATGGGTACAGTTCTCTTTGGGTGAGCTCTGGTCCTCACTGTGAGCATCACTTCCTGGCTCTGGAGGGCAAGGTGGTGGCTCAGTGTCCTGGAGAAACTTGTCATGTTGACTTTCCTGATAGGAGCCCGACTGTTCTCATTGGCAGAGGATCTCAGGACCTCAGGGTCACTGAGGATACCTGTGGTACCTTTGAAGGAGCTCTGGTTCTTATTGGAGCATCACTTCCTGGCTCCAATGCAGATTCCTCAGCCTGCTGGCACAGATCCTTCATTCTGCTGGCACAGACTTTCTAGATTCCACCACTGACCTTTGGGCCTTCCCAGCATAGATCCATGAAACAGACCTGCATGAGACATGTGGGCTCTAGGCCTCAGGTTGGACTTGTTGGGGGGCCTTTTGATGGGTTCTAGGTCTTTAGCTGGATTCATGAAGAATATGGCTGTGGGACCCAGGCACTCAGCTGGATTCTTGGAGTCTTTGCTGTATGGACAGATCTCCTGCACTCTCTCTGTATATGAATCTTTGGGTGACTATTATAACATACACCTATACGTTATGTGTCCCATACTGTTTCCCTTGCAAACTCTAACTGTAATAGTACCTCTGCCTTTGCACTGCCTCTGTCTCCTTTGCCTGCCTTAAACTGTGGGGTCGATTCTTGTCCAACTCTGCTTGTAGATATGTTAATCATTTAAGGAGTGTTTGTCTAAAAGCTGGCAATAGAAGGTTGATGAGTCCTAAATTTACTTAATTATTTCCTCTGTCTTCAAGGCTGAGGGCACCAAACTACGGGTAACTAGATATATTCAGAATGGGAAGGGAAACCATACTGAACAGATTGCCCACGGTCAGCTTTTACAACATCGTATGGTGTTCCTGCAGACCGGAGCAGCAGCTAGAAGTCTAGTCCTCTCGTTGCCCTACATCTGAAGAAGGCCGAGCTGTTGTCTGAAGAACCTGCCTTTGTCCTTCTAACTGGTTCTGCATCCTACTTGCCTCTCCAACTTATCTCAAGTCCAGGAATAGCAAGTCCTGCAGACAGTCATCTCCCCTGGAACCAGCAAGACCCTGCAGAATTAATCCTGAGGTGATGATCAAGCCGAAGACAGCTTGACCAAGGCTGCACGACCACATATGTATTCTTGCCTACTCGCCACCTCTATCAGCTACTAAACGCCATCTATGGACACATCCGTTTCTAGACCTATTTTCTCCATACGTTTATTTTCAGTTTTTGTACCAGAACTAGACTATTTTAAGCAGACACATTTCATACAACCTTTTACTGTTGACAGTTTATCCAGACTTTTTTCTCAAAATATTAAAACTTTTATGGAAATCTATGTTTGGATATTAATTGTACAGTTCATCAAATCTCTAACATGTCTCCTTGGACAGAGATCATGAATGTGTTCAATTACACTAAATATAAAATTTTATTTAAAACTTGAATCATCCTATCCAGAAGGAACAGTTTTTTTTTCTCCCTTATTTGGATCCAGTTTTGGATCATTCCTTAATTTTTTAAAAATTTATGCAAAGCTTGCAAAAAGCCATATTTTATGTTTCTTCTTTTTCAACCAGACGTGTAGTTAGCCGTAAAGCTCTCCAACCTTTACTTCCATATTTATTTGTACATCTCCCCTATGTCATACGTAAGTGCACTGCACTGAGCTGGTAAATGAACGTGGTGCATCGTAATTCTTTCCATGCACGACTGCCCTTCCCCCTCCCTCCATCTCCACGCCCCCTTCCTATTTGCAGAAGGCCTGTTTTCCTTGTCTCTTATCTATCTTTTATCATTATGATTTGTCTCATTAAATCATTTATGGTTTGGGTTCGTTCATGCTTGCGTGTCTAATTTATTTCACTTCAAATTATGGTCCAAATACATCCTTTTTCCTACAAATGACTCGAATTTCTTAATATGTAGGAGCCCCAGTGTATACGTACCACATTTCCTTTGTATTTTATTTTAAAGAGAATTTAAAAAAATCAAAATAACAACAACACAGGTAAAAACAAAACATAAAAACTATAAAAATGATACTGGGTTTCATCTTTTATTTTTATTTATTTTTTTTTGGTACTGGGAATCGAACTCAGGAATATAGGGTTTCCAAATAAAATGACAGGAAATAAAAGTGGTTGTTATATTCCATATTGCTATCTTCAACAAAGTTGCCCAGATAAGATCTAAATATCAGACCACATTTCCTATATCCATTCTTCTGTTGTTGGACATACAGGCTGCTTCTAGCATGGAGGATGTGTCTGTTAGAGGAATACAATGTGTGCAACTCTGTGGAAGATACTGGAAGAAATACAGTTGAAGCAAATGGAATTTCTAGTTTTCATTTTTTTTTAAAGAAATCTCCATACTGATTTCCATAGTGTTTATGGTAGCTCACATTCTCACCACCAATGGAAAGGGTGTGTTGTTCTTGTACACTTCTAGGACTGATGTGATTTCTTGATGATAGCTATTCTTTCTGGAGTAAGATGGAATCTAAGTGTTCATTTGTACTTCTTTAATCTCCAGTGATGTTGAATATTTTTTCATGTATTCATTTGCAATTTGTACTTTTTCCGCTGAGAAATGTCTATCCATTTCAATTGTCCACATCTTCATGGGGCTTTCATTTCAAGGGGTCTATTTTTTAGTTCTTTACATACTCTAGATATTAGCCCTCCATTCAAGGAGTAACTAGCAAAAAATTCTCTCCATAGTGTAATTTTCTGTTCGATCTCTTGGTTGCTCCCTTATGACCTATTATTGGTCTGTGTTGGAAAATTTCCACACACTGCTGAATAGTTTATGGAAAATTTCCATACACTGCTGAAAATTTCCAAACACACATTCTGTTGTTGTTGACTGTATTTTCTCATCAGTTTTGGCCTAAAGTTCACTTTGTCTGGGAACAGGACAGCTGGTTCTCCTTGTTTTCAGACTCCTGTTCCATGTGATATTGTTTCTTACCTTTGGCTTTTGTCTATGAATTTCTTTTTGGATTCAATGTGTTTCATGTATGGAGAATACTACTGGTTTTCTTTCGATCCAATAAGCCAAGCTGTGTGTTTCGATTGGAAAGTTAAGGCCATCTGCACTGAGAGTATTTACTGAAAGGCACTGATCTGTTACTGTGATTGTATAATTCCTCTGTGGCTGATTCCTGTATTTTTCCTTTTGTTTAGTTGCTCAACCTCCTTGATGTGTTAATTCCACTAAAGCATTTGGTGTGCCTGGCTTCATTATCCCTGTCTAGGACATCCTGGGGATTTTTTTGTAGTTTGAGTATGAAAAATGCATTAGTCTGGGTTGAAAGTTACATTCTTTTCTGGCACAAACGCTTGTCTTTGGGCCTTTAAGGTTTGTGTTCAGAAACCTGTAACGACCCTAATAGGTGTGCCTGCCTCTCTCTAACAGTTTTAAAGACTCTGTCCTTGTATTACACTTCTGGCATTTTGACTATGATGTGGAGAAGTTCTTTTCCGGCTGTAGTTACTTGGGATTCTATATGCCTCACTCGCCTGAATGTTGAATTCTTTCTCCTTACTTGGAAAATTTTCTGCTATGATTGCTGTAAACAGTTCTTTTTTTTATGCTACTCATGGTGTTTTCTGGGTTTTCTCTAACTCGAATTAATCTTATGTTAATCCTCCTTGCATATCTAGGAACTGTTGGATCCACACGCTATTCCCTACTTTTGTTCTTTTCAAGGTCTCTCTGATGATGTCACCAGCACCACCCCTATTTCCTAATTCTGACACTCTCCTCATACCAGTCACACTGGCGGCCCATACTTTCAATATAATTTTTTTATCTCCTAGATTTTTGTTTGGTACACTTTCATGAACTTTCTTGGATAAACTGGCCAACTATTTTGGTTATTTCATGTAGCTCTTTATTTGTGTCGTCTTTCCGCTAAATGACCATTTTGCTCATTAGTCGATTATCTGTGTAGTCATATCAACTTTGTGCTCACTAAGTGACTCACTGATCTGTTCTTTTTTTCTTCTGTTATCATTTCATATAGTCCAACTAGTTTTTTTAAATTTAATTTTCATCAGTGCCCCTTGGATAAGCTTTGTGAGACATGGCAGTTTTTCATTTTGTTTCCTTGTCACCTCCCCCCCCCCCCAGAGCTCAGGATCAATTAGAGTGGAATGCTTTTATTGCTGGGATGGAGATGTCTTTACTATTTGCTTTACAATACTGTTATCTTTGCTTCATTTTCCCTTTGGCACCCAGCTACCCATCTGACCTGTCCAGTTTAATAGGATCAGACCCAGTAGCTGTACTACAAGCAGAAAATCCTTATCAGTTATGTCAACACCAACACATCCAACCCTCCGTAAGTCGTGAACCTCGGAACTTATTTTAACAATCCCACCTTTGTGTCAATGCTCCCTAGGAACTCTGTTACACTGCTACCGAAATGCAGACTGTGATATGCAGGGAAGATGGAAGGGAAAAGTAAGGGTGAAAGTCAGTCAAGAGAAAAGTAGAAACAAGAAATACCAGTGGGTGAAAAACACATGAGCGATCAGACTCCAGTATGGAGTTACTGGAATGATTTTCACTGCTTGGGGGAAGGAGGAGTGTTGAGGGATGAGAATACAGGTGGGCGCAGATGTAGGGGAGTTAAGGAGAGACAGGAGAAAGTTGTGAAAATGTTGGAACCTGCTCATATGGGGGGAGTTTATGTTTGGCTTTTCCATGCACAATTTCAGTGAAGTTTGTCCTGCCTTCCCCATAAAAGGTACCACTTAAGTTAAAGCACTGAGTAATGGGTCCTGGTTTTTTGACACAAACGGGCACCTCTTGCTTCCCTCTGTGCTTCTCAGAGCTTCCTTCCCTCAATGCCATCACCAGTTGGCCTTGATGGAAAAACTCAAGCAATACTATTTTTACATTATATCTACATGCACAAAAATCTCCTATAACTTTCAATGGTAGCTATCTAAAGTGAAATAAAGAAAGCCAAAAACTCAAGCAGGAATAAACAAATAACTCCTTCATGGCTAATCTCCATGTCTTTAAGCTCAGAATCTAAGAGCTGTTTTACTGTTAAACCTGAATTGTCTTCTACAGCTCAATGGAAACCATTCTTCCTCTAAGTTTGACCTGTCAGTATAGTTGATCTTCCCAGTGGAAATACAATATGTCTCCACTCTTATCAAGAACAACCTAGAAGAACATAAAATTACATTGAAAGTATAAACGCTCGATTTCATCCTGAAATTTCATTAGTGACATCTACCATTCATTATATTAATTCAGTACATAACAATGTTGCAATTTAGTCCATTCAAATGCTAAAAAAATATCTTTAGGTTTGCTAAATATATATCCTTATTTAAGTACTGTCACATAAATTTCTTAAATTAATAATGAAAATAACACATCACAGTCACATATATTCAAAATATGATCCAAAACATATTCATATACACACCTCAGAGATCACTGCTTTTCTATAAACTGTATTAAAATGTCTTACTCTTCATTTCTAAGAGAAATAATATAAGAATGAGTAAAAATAACAAGAAAGCCTCCACTGGAATCAGTACTACTGGCCTCTCTCTACCACTTCGCCTGGCTTTCTTTTTCTTTCAATTAATATTCATTACTCCCTGAACCATGAAGTATTTACTTATTTCTTTCCACATCTCCCATTAAAACATGAGCTCGCCACAAGGACCACAGATGTCTTGCTGAGGTCGGGGTCATCATGGTGATAGTTTACCGCTGTGTCCAAAGAACCAGGACTGTGCTTGAAGCCAATGTCACTGACAGACACCTATTGAATTAACTACTCATACGTAACTCAATTTGAACACAAGCAAAGAAAATAAGTCAAAACAAATCACCTGTTTTAAAACATAAATGAAATTTTCTACCATTATTATCTACTGTTCTCCTTAATCCTCTTAACTTTACATGCCTGAAAATAAAGATCATTTTTATTTTAAAAACAAAAACTAAAAATCAAATTTGATTATAGATTTAAGGAAATGCTAGCCTCTAATTTTAGAATTAGAAATATTTTCGGTTTACATGACTGCCATCCAAGCCAAGGAGAAAAAGTAGATTTAATCACAAAATCAACAAATTACTCAATGACATTTGTTCAAACTGCTACCTTGGAAGGAAGTCTGAAATGTGTGTTTCAGGAGGTGCTCCGGTGAGGTTGCAAAGGCTTCCTATAAAAGGCTTCCCGGTTCCGGGATCTAAAGACTATGAGTTACGTCAGACCAAAAGGCAGGAAACAGCCTAGAGAGGTACCCGCAGAGCCCTGAATCCAGAGAGATCTTGGCATGTGATGGAGGGCGTGAGGCTGGAGACACACTACAAAGAAACATGGTGGCAGAGGTGAGGGCAGCAAGGCTGGTGGCGGATCTTCTTCTCATGTGAATTAGCCAGCTGGACTGTCTGGTTGGGGCTTTTCTGAATTTCTCTATGTCTAACAGCACTTGATATCTGTGGTACCCAGCTTCAGTAATGAGTGGAAGCAGGAGCTACTCTGAAGATGCTCAATTTATTTGGTGAGTGGGTGTCTCCTGGCTCGTAGAAGAGACTTTTTGTATTCAGAAATTTGGAAATCTTGTAGATGGCTGTCCAAATTTTATAAGCATACTGTGCTGTGCACTATTACAATCAGGAGAATCAACTCTGGCTGCAGATCTGAGGTCCTTCTATGAGAGGACCAAAAGAGGTAAACTGCACCCATTTATTTTCACACTAGTGACACAAAGTAGGCTCAGTTATTCGGCTATGGAAAGCTCAGTTTCAGATACCATTTCCCAAGTGTCCTAAGTGTTCCTCTGCACTTTCCTTTTCTCCTTTCTTCTCTCGCCTGTTCCAACAGCCATAAATTTCCAGGAACAGCTCACAGCTCACCACACAGAGCATTCCCTACTGACAAATCATTCCTTACACTTCTCCAACATTTTATGCCTGTTTTGATGCAATTTCTCTCTTGATTTTCTCTGATTCCCTTGTGAAGAAAGGGGAGGAAGAGGGAATGAGACAGGGAGAAATACTATACACTTGAATAAAGAGTACTGCACTAAAATAAAATTCCTAATGAGGATGTAGACCATCCATTCAGTGGTCAAGAACTATATTCTTCTGACAAACACATCTCAGTTTTGACCCTGTGGTTCCATATTATTCTGTAGAATGTTTATGCTAAAGGAGGTCCTCTTAAATAATTAATTGCCAAAGGAATTGCTGTCATCAGACAGTTATCAGTTTGAGACATATTTGTTCAGTTCAGCCTCTCAAGGTTGCCAGGAAGAGGAAACAAGTGAAAATAGTAGACTAGAGTAAAACTATAAATTACTCTATATACTAGCAACTCTTTTTTATTATGTTAGTAACCTTTAAAGGATTCACATTCTAGGTCCTCAGGGTACATATGTAAGTTGTAAAATACTTAACATTACTAAAACCAGTTCTAAAAAAATCTCATAAACCTCCATTAGAAAACAAAGCAAAGAATGAAAACAATCAATGGAATTAAAACTTAGTGACCAACAAATCTACAAAAAACTAGACAGCTTTATATACATAGAATTGCACAGAAAAAAATAAGATTATCTTTTCTTCTAGCTTACAACATTGAGCACTAGTTGGGTATGTAATAAGAAAAGTACTTGGTACTCACTAGAGAAAAGTCAAACCTGTACCAGCTACATGAAATACAGGCTGCAGTCTGTGTAATGACTTCAAGGGGGTTGGAACAATAATTCCATTTCCAATAAGACGTAGGGAGCAAGAAGAGCCATGAATAGAAATTTGTACACCAAGATGTCCAATATAGCCTTAATATACAAAAAAGGTTATAAATACACACAGTAGTAAATGATTGAGAAATGCTTAATATACAATATTAGGTTTAAGTATTTATATTATTACATGGCTAGAGATTAAACACAGAGCCTTTTCCAAGTTAGACAAGTGCTCTATCAATGACTTATACTTTTAGGCCTCAGGATAAAATATTTTGTAGACACTATAAACCCTGTTTCCATAAATGTAGGGCATACAGACTACATTATAGATCATTATATTGGATATGTGCATGTGTATTAGTGTGTGTGTGCGTGTGCATGCAAACAGGTGGAAATATGGACACATTTCTGGAAAGAAATAGCCCAGCACTTCACCATTTCAGGGTTGTATCCATTTATTCCTTAAATTATGTTGTATCTTCCAAGTTTTCAAATTGAACTTTCTGTAACTAGGCAAAAGGCAGTAAGATTAAATGATTAATGTGGATTCATTTAGATACTTGCATGAATTAGTCCTTGCTCACAGTTTCCTTTTACAAGTCCAGCCAAAGCGGTGTCAAACCATATGATAGCTACAGAGACTCAAGGGCCAACAAGGACATCATATAAAACTTCCCACAGAGACCCCCTCTCTTTTGCACAGTACTATTTTTTTTAACCAATACTTAACAGTTGGAAATGCTGAGGAGCTACAGATGAGATCATTAGTAGGAAACATTTTCCATCACGCTTTTGTCAGGAAAATCCCTTAGTGGACTATTTCTGAGTTGTATTTTTGCCTGGGCTGACAAAATTCAAAGCAGAGTACATAAAGCATGTATTTGTGAACCTCTTCCTCTACCACATGGAATTCACTTTAGCTATTACATTGATAAAGTCCATCTATCAAAGGCTTGTCCTTTGCATGACCCTGTTTAGAGTGAGAGAAACTGAAAGACAGCGGGCTGTAGAGGCCTCAGCAGATGGCACCTCACCCAACGCTGCTCCTAAACCTGACCAGGAATATGAACAAAACAGCTGGGGGGTTATCTTTATAATTCATAATTCACATATGCTGTCTGCACCCAACCAACAGACTATACAGATCAATAAAGCACAGAAAAACCACCTGGATTTTGGTTTCAGAATGTCCTCATTCCCCCGCCACCAGAAGCCATCATGCTGTTCTGCACCGAGCAGCCCATTTCCTTTGCAGGTATATTTTACATGTACTATATATAATATGTAGTATATAAAATATATAACATTATAGCCATATATAAAAATATAGCCATACATAATATAGTATGATAAAATATAACCGTATATAATATACTGGCTAATTATAATATACGATAGCTATATCTATAGACAGATAGATAGATACACACATACACATTGTTCTGGTTCTAGTCTAGAGAACCCTGGACAATACACTAATACAGCTGTGGAGACCAACTTCCCAGCGATGCTCTCTCCTTGTAGATGTGTATTCGGTTAAATTTTCCAGCCCAGTGGGCCCCGAGCTGTTCCTTCCCAACGACTTTGAAAGTCCCTCCCTCAGATAGCAATACTGAGGTGCTGCAACAAGTTATGCCTGCTTCTCCCGGCAGTGAAATCAGGTCGGTGTGATAGGTCGTTTTCTGAGTCTTCATTAGGTCTTCCTTTGGGGAGATGGCAGAGATTTTCTTATTAGTACGTTTGTAGTAGACAGTGTTTACGTTCAGCTTGGGGAGTAGGTACACGCACTTAACACATAGCAATTCCTTTAATCTCCCTCTCCTTGGTCGCCCCTTCTCCATCCATCTCTACATCTCCTCGCACATTTTCTCTCTTTCTCTTTCATTCTTTCTTCCTCTCTTTTTCTTTCTTTCTCTCTTCCTTCCTTCCTTCCTTCCTTCGCTCCTTCCTTCTATCTTTCTGTTCAGGTTTGCAATACAAAATGACTATTTTCCTTATCCACATGCACATGACACAGTTTAAAGTCTATTTTGCCACCCCCATCTCTTAAGTCTCCTTCCCATTTGCAAAAAATTCTACTTGTTTCCTTTCACCTATCATTTATCTTGCTTCTTACTATGTTTTTATGGGTTTCTCATATGGGAGGAAAAGTATAGTATTTAGTGTTGTGCGTCTAAATTATGTCACTTAATGTTTTCAATCTGCATCCATCTTCCTGTGAATGTCTCAATTTTATCCTTTGTAGCCAAGCAGTAGTTCATTACATATAGATATGAGATTTTCTTCACCCATTTGTCTGTTGAAAGGCATAAGGGATGCTTCCAAGTTTAGCTGTTATGAATTCTGTTGCTATAAACCTTCGTATGCATGTATCACTCTAAGATGATGTAATTTACTCTTCTGAACAGGGGAATATCTGGCTAAAACTGAATTTCAATTCTTACACACTTAAGAAATCTTCATACTGACTCCCACAGTTGACACTGCCTGGTGATGTGGGAGGGTCCAGTCTTCATCATGGCCATGCCCGCGCTTGCTGCTATCTGATTTTATGATGCTTGTCCTTTCCTCTGGGGTAAGATGAAATCCGAGTGTTGTTTGATTTTGTACTTCTCTAAGAACCAACAAAAATGAACCATTTTTCATATACTTTCTGGCCAACTGTATTTTTTCTTCTGAGATGTGCCTATTCATTTCATTTGCAATTTTAAAATTGGGTCTTTTATTTGAGGGTATCGATGTTTTTTGAATTCTTTACATATTCCAGATACTGGTCTTCTGTCTGAGGAGTGGCTGCTAGTCCTCTGAGGCGTAGGTGGCAAAGTTTTCTCCCATTTTGTGCCATCACTGTGCCAGTCTTTTACTTTACCGTGCAGGTTTTTAATTTATAAAATCTCACTTTTTATCCTTGATGTTATTTCTGATGAGATTGGCCTTCTGTGTGAACATCCTTCCCTATAGTTTTTCCTGTTTTATCTTCCAGTAGGTTAAGCGGTTCTGTCAGAATATCTAGATACTTGAGCCACTGAGATTTCAGCTTAGTACGTGATGAGAGCCACGGTTCCAGTACCAATCTTTTTCATGAAGCTAGCTAGTTCAGCAGCACAGCTTCTTCCATAACCTGTCTTCCCTCTGACCCCTTTGTGGAAGATCGGGTGCTGGAGCATGTCTGGTTTTCTCTTTGCATCCTCCAATCTGTTACATTGTTCCACATGCCTCTTTGGGTGCCGACAGCTGCTGTTTTAATCAGTGTAGCCCTGAGATGCAGCTGGAAGCCCAGGACTGTGGTGCCTCCTTCTTTGCCCTTGTTGCTCAGGTTTACTTTTGCTATTCTGGGTATCTTCTGGTTCCACATCAAGTGTCTAGTTCTGTGCGGAATTCTGTAGGTTTGTAGACTGGAATGACATTAAATTATTCATCAGTTTTGGAAGTATGGCCATTTTGACAGTATTGGTTCTGCCTATCCAGGAACAGGGAATATCCTTCCACTTTCTAACATCCTCTTGAATCTTATTTTTCAGAGTATTATAGTATGAATTGAAGAATGTGTATTCTGTTGTGGTATGATACAACACCCTGGAAGATATCCATTTTAGGAAGGTGTGATTAAGCTCTGATATTTCTCTAAGATTTTTAGTTGATTTCCTTAATAAAAACAGGGCACTGAATTAACACACTATAATTGCATTGTTTCTTTGATCTTTTAAGTCCAGCACAGTTTGTTTTATGAAGTTATGTTCTCCAATATTCAATACATATATATTTACAAGCGTTATCTCTTCCTGCTAAATTGTTCTCTTAAACTAGTATGTAGTCACTTCCTTTCTGATGAGTTTATTTTAGAGTTTACTTCGTTTTTTCTGAATAGGGGAATATCTGGCTAACGCTGAATTTCAATTCTTACACATTTGAGGAATCTTCATCCTGATTAAAATTGCCACCTCTGCTTTCTTTCCGGGTCCCGATGAGTGGAATCTTGTTTTCTCTCCTTTGACGTTTACGCTATGAGTTTCTTTCTGGATTGTATGAATTCCAAGGGTGCGGTGGGCTGTGGGGCTGTGTCTCACCCGGTCACACTCTCACGTCCTTTAGCTGCAGGGCTGATGCGACTTACCTGGGAAGTTACCGCGGAAAGGTACTGACTTATCCCTGTCACCCCTGTCACCCTTCTCCTCTTGATGAGTTCTCTAGACTTCCTTTTTTGCTTAACTATTTGCTTTCTATGATGTGCTCATTCTGTCTAAATTCTTTCAGCGTTTTTGGCTTTATTGGCTCTTTCTAGGATGCTCTTGAGTGTTTCTTTGGTGTGCTGCATCTCTTAAGGTGTTCTTCATCCTAGAATATCCTTTTCTCTCCATCTATTTTGAAGGGATGTTTCTCAGGATATATTTCAGGTTGGAAGTTTGTTTACTTTCAGGGCTTGGAATACTTCACTCCGGACTCTATTCCCCCTTGAAGTCTGTGTTCAGAGGTCTCCCGTAACCATGTGGGTTTACCCTTACATGTAATTTTTTGCTTTTCTCTGACAGCTCTTAAGGTTCTTTTTGTTGGACATGTGTGGGGTTTTAACTAAGATGTGTTGTGAGGAGCTTCCTTTCTCATCAGAGTTAGCTGGTACTGCGTGAGCCCTGCTTACATCTTCCTGCTATGATTTCTGTAAGAGTGTTTACTTCATGTATGTTGTCTTCTGGTATTTCTCTAAATTCAAAGAGCCTTCCATTGTAGCATTCCCCAGTGTTTGGGGTGATGACAGATATAAGGGATAAATATACTCAGAGGTTGTCCTGGGAGTCTGGCCTCTGAAGCACTAGTTTGTTCTCTCAGATTGAGATGCTGTCATCATGGCTGCTCCCCAGAGGGAGCAGTTGTGGGGGTGCTGCTTTCCCTTGCCGTAGATTTAGATATTTGGTCAGATCCACATGTATCATCTTTTACAGTAATATTTCATTTCTGTGTGTGATTTCCTCATCTGTGTCAGGGTACCTGTACTTTTGATATTCTTCACTGACCATCTCCAGTGCAGCAACTCTGGTCAGCCATGATGGACCCATAGGACTGATGGGTTCCAATGTGTTCAGAGTTTTGATAATTTGTGGGGGTCTCTTCTTTGAAAGAATACATAATTAAATATAGAAACCCACATACACAAAGAATCAATAACTACTGGATGTGTCAAATCCTTGTTTTTGAGATTTCCTTGGTAGTTTACTAAAGATACTGATCTGGAAATGCCTCCCAGAGTACAAGTTGGCTTCCTCTCCTCTCAAACATGCTATAGCTCCTAAAACTTCACAGTGACAAATGTAAGCAAAGAGTCCTGGATTTTAAAGTGACAGAATCAACCTTAGAATTTCTGTTTACAGAAATATGTCCATTTATTTTACTTGCTAGGTTGATTGTATTTTTTTCCTGTTTTTGCAACTCGCTTTGTTCTTGACAAAAAAGATCTGCTTCAACCAATGACTTTTTTGGCTCTGATATTTAAACATCTCTAGCATCATGTCAAATGGGACCACATAAATGTTTATGCTTCATTACTTGATTTTGGGGAAGACATTTAACACTCAGCAATTTGAACTATGATAAATATAATCAATATTGTCTGAAAATTCTTTCACAAGTAGGTTTCTCCTTTAAGAAAAGCCAATTTTGCAGATCCTGAGCATTCAACCTAGCATATGTTATGGATTTCAGGGATTAGAGCTGATTATTTTGGTAAATGTGAAAAGATCTGTAGACAGCACCACTGCCCTTCTCTGTCCCTAAAATGAAGAACAATAAAGCATTTACAGTCATATCACATTCTCATTAAAATAGTTACACAAGGTATAAATTCAGAGTAAAAGACAGTGAACACTGATTGTGTTTATATTGACCTCCTAGTGGTTTCTGTCCTCCCGTTTTATCCACATAGTCTTAGACCCTGGAGAATTTGAAGAACTGATTCCACTGAGTGCTGCCTCTGAGTGGGCACTACGAGGTGTATGAGTAACTTCTACTTACAGTGGTATAGAAAGTGGTTCTGCCAGCAGGCAAAACCTTGAGTGTGAGACTTTGACTTCCGATGCCAGACTTCCAGTCACTGGTTTCACATATATGAGAAAACACAAGGTCAGTCTGACAAGTGGTATCTTGATGCCACGTGCCAGCACAACAGACTTTCTGGGGACACCTCAACACAGTTCCTGAAAGATTCCACCCTGAGTCTCTGCTTTTCTCACCTGCATCCCCATAAGAAACTGTTTTGTACTTAAATACTGAAGGAAATGCTTCCAAATAACAAATGCAATATCAAACACACAAATAATACGCCCAATATTTTAACCGTCTTTAATGTTGGGTCCCTTTCTGATTTGAGAGAGGAAGAAAACAAACATTCTGTGAGCTCATCACGACCCTGCGAAGACCAACAGGAAATAGGTGCCTGCCTTCTCCCCTTCCAGACAGTGAAACCCGGGGCTCTGCCTCATACCTCACGGTAACTCGAGCGACAGAACACTTGCTAATGCAAGCTATGAAAACAGACCAACAGCAGTCTCTCAGACTCCATTTTCTTTTTATTTTAAAGGCAAAAGAATGGAGACACATGAATCAGAATAAGCCATAAACAATATCGAAAATACAAAATTATACAGAATATAGTAGGGAATCAGCACTGGATGTTGTATTACATAATGCCATCTTCACATTAGTCAACACAAAAACATTAAAGGAAACACCAAATTATAGAGAAGATAGTAGGGAATTAACACTGGATGCTGCATAATATAAAGTTATCTTCACTTCTGTTAATGCAAAAACGATTGAGGAAACACAGAATTATAGAGAACACAGAAGGGAATTAGCTCTGGATGCTATCCTACATGTTACCTTCACCTTTGTTACTCAGTTACACAGATGATGGCCCATTTGATCATTCAATTTTCTCCTCCCTCATCTCCGTTGCCCTACCACTCAATCCATCATCTTCCCTGTGATAATAACTGTACTCCTGGGTTTATCTATACCCCTGGACTCTCGCCTTGGGAAGAGATATAGCTGCCTCAGACCATGCTATAACATACATAGGTGTATACAAACTGCCATGGTCGGAGGTGGAAAAGCTCACAGCGGACCGCCCGGCTCCACCCCATTGCCGTGCTATGGGTGGGGGTGGGTCCAGTCCGTGGGGCGCCCTCAGCGGGGCCCACAGCATCAGACTCTATTTTTAAAACTCCTTCACTGTGTTCTTGATAGATGACTTTTTTTTTTTTTTTGGCGGTACTGGGGATCGAACTCAGGACCCTGCGCTTGCTAGGCAAGCGCTTATTCCACTGAGCTATATCCCCAGCCCGATTGATGACTTTTTAAACCAAAAATGCCAGCCATGAAGTACAAAGTCATCTTTACCACTGTTTCACTGAAATTGTTAAGATCTTGAACATCTGTAGGTGAAAATATTTCTAACAATGAACAATAGCAAACTCATTTTAGTCAACACTTTGAGATTAATTTTAAGTGGCATAAAGCTATCCAATACAAGCCCTTTTTTATGGTTCCTGGTATACAGTGGATTAATGTATTATAGTTAACTCCCTTATCTAACACTCAGAATATTCCTTTTTAATCATAGGTTCTTTTAATAACACCTAAGAAATTACATGATATCTATATTATGACTGAAAGACATTCTGAACTCTTGGAAATTAGATCATGGGAAAAACAAATCATTCTGAGTATTTCACTATTAAGCTTATTTGGTTTTATTTTTAGTTCTCTAAGAGATACTAGTGTTCTATGTGTTGTGCATATACATGGTAATTCCCTCTTGTATAGAGTATCCTCTTAGCAGGCTGCAAAAGAAAAGCCAACTCCATCATTGGGGCATGGGGAGAATCATCTCCACGGAGCAGAGCCCACATAGTCACTGACAGGGCATGCTCCCTCCCACTCTCCTGCCCCAAGAGCCCACCCTTTCACCTTCCCTCACTCACAATGATGGGATTAGCACAGCTTGTGCTGGGGCTCCAGAACTACAATAAACAAAGAACAATTCTGTGATCTTAATAAAAGTAAGCACTGCGCAACAGTTTATCCAGAATTGCCCTAACAAAATAACAACAAAACTCCTAACATTCTATACATAGTGGACCTGATTTAAACAAACAGATTATCACAATCTTAAGGTGCTTTGTGGTCACAGCCCAAGCACTGAAATCTGCAGTAATGGAGAGTTTCCCTGCAGATACTTGCAGGCTGGGCTGGCCACAGAGTGGCTTCCCTGGTAAAATCAAAAGTGACATCAACAGGTCATTAGGGTTCATTTTATTCTTTCACATAAACTGCCACTGACACTGCCTGTTACTTCCATCTTTTCTGCAAATGTGGCCTGTGTGACTCTGGGGTGCTACCGTTCAAACTTTCCACATTCGTGTCTTTTTTTTAAAATGTTCAATAGAGTTTTCAAAGTATAAACACTACAAAATGTGTTAAATGCACAATTCAATGAGTTTTAGTTAAAACACTATGAAACCATTACCACAGTCGAACGTCACAATATTCCTACTACAGCAAAAATAAGCCTTGTGCCCATGCTCAGTCACTCCCAGCCCCACACTCCTGCCAGCCCGCGCCCTCCTTCGGGAGACTCTTACGAGGAATCCCTTCTTTCGGCACCATGCCTCCAAGGCTCGTGCTTGTGGGAGCATGCAGCACGTACATGTTACACTGTACGGACGTACTGCGCTGCGCATACCAGTGCACCAGTTGATGGACATTTGAGTTATTTCCACTACTTGCTATTATGAATAATGCCACTATGCTATGAAAACCTATGTACAAGGGTTATGTGGGCACACGTTATGGTATGTATCTGCATGGCCCCCCAAATCCTCATGTGGTTATGGGGTGGCTTTTAGAGTTTATGACTATCTATGATCCAATGCTGGGATTATGGGTGTGAGAGCTATACCCGCACTAGGGCAGATAGTTTGCTAGGATTATGGGTGTGAGCTATACCTGCCCTAGGGCAGATAGTGTGTATATGTAAGAGAGACAAAGAGGCTGCTGGCCGCCATTCCTCCCTTCTTGCCCATGTTGCTTTGCTGTGTACCGCTGCCATGAACTGTTGCCCTCTGCCATGTGCCACTCACCTCACAGCCAGCTGAGTGGACCGAAACCTCCACAGACTGTAAGCTAAATAAACCTTTCCTTCCTTCATTTTGGGCGTCGGGTATTTTGTCTCAGCAACGAGAAAAAAGTAACCAAGACAGCACATTTTCACTCCTCTTGTGCAGGAACTTAGGCCCAGAACTACTGACACACAGGTAAATCTATATGTAAATTTTTAAGACATGCCCAGCTATTGTCCATAGTTTTATGTTACCAGCAGCAACGTCCGAGGTTTCCAATTCTTCATACCTTTGCTGATGCATTGTCTTGTCTGCTTCTTTCTTTATTATATGCACCCCTTGAAATGTAAAATGGTACTTCATAGTGATTTTAATGTACATTTTTCCAAGCTAATGATGTTGAGCATCTATTATTTCTATTTTTCCAAAATTTCTTTTTCTTTGTTAATATTAATGTTTCCTTTTTTGAAAACCTTTTTCTTGATTCCTATCGATCATGCTGACTCCCACTCATAGGCAATGAATTCCCATACGTAAATGCATTCTGGGAATGGCAGACTGTCAATCTATTACTCCCATGAAACTGCTGGTACCATATTTCCACTTGGAGAAAGAGTCAGGGAAGCTAAATTTCAAATCCACCAACAACTAGTACAGAGAAGTTTAAGTTTGCTTTGACTTAACCTATGCTGTCAGTTTACCAGACTTGTTTAGAATTTAGGTAAATGCAGTGACCACATGATCAGGTTTTTGTGCTGTCTTCCTGTCTCCTGAGCAATGTAGCCCTCATCTGACTGTGAACACTTCAATTTATTTTTGTTTTATCTTTGCAGGACTGGGGAATGAACTCAGGGTCTTCTCACTGAGCTATATCCCCAGTCCCGTTTTATTTTTGTTTTGAGATAGGGCCTCACTAAGTTGCTGAACTGCCTAGGCGTGGCTCAAGTTCCAGGCCTCCTGCCTAAGCTTCTCAGGGTGCCTGAATCACAGGCATGCGGCCCGAGGCCTGCTGAAGACGTCTCATTAGACCCAGCTGCTCTTACCACCTTCTCCACCTGCTTCGCTCTGTTCCCTTCCTTTTCTGCGGGGCCTCATGTCAGGGCTGCCACTGAAAGGCAGGACTGGAACCTCACTTTCCCTCCCGTTCCTTCCTTCCAGCTTTCTCAGCTTGCTGCCCAGGCAGCTGCCTGCAGAGTGACTCCAAACAAAGGTTCAAATGAAGCTTGAAAAAAATGCCTCTCATTACTATTCACACTGTGCAACTGCATGGACCTGGGGAAACAGGAAACAAAGGGGATTAAAGAGTGAGAAAGGTCAGGTTAATGTATCACTACGGTGGACTAACAACTGAAGGTCAACTTGTGATACCCAGCTGAACTGGACCAGGGACGTGCTGGGTGTGGAGGCCCCACCTGAGGACTGCTGCCCACAAAAGTAAAAGGAGAACTGGAAAGAAAAAGTGGGGGCTGTTGGTTCTCCTGAGGAGCGTGTCGCGCTGGCTTTCCTGATGTGAACTCGGGTGTTCTCATTGGTGAAGGAGCTCGGGATCCTGTTGTCACTGAGATGGCTACGGTTCAGTTTGGGGAGCTCTGGTCCTCACTTTGGGCATCGCTTTCTGGCCCTGGAGGGGAAGATGGTACCCTGCTCAGTCTCCCGGAGAAGCCTGCCATGCCGGCTTTCCTGATGGGGACTTGGCTGTTCTCATCATCAGAGGAGCTCGGGATCTCACTACTGCTGAGGATGACTGTGGTACTTTTTGGGGGAGCTCTGGGTCTTACTTTGAGCATCGCTTCCTGGCTTCAGTGCAGATCCCTCAGTCTGCTGGCACAGACGCTTCATCCCACCAGCACAGAGTTTCTAGCTTTCACCACAGACCTTTCAGCCTTCCCAGCGCAGATCCCTGAAACAGGCCTGCATAAGACGTTATCATGAGCTCTGGGCCTCCAGCTGGACTTGTGGGAATCACTGTTATGGGCTCTAGGTCTTCAGCCAGACTCATGGAGGACATTTCCGTGGGATCCAAGCCCTCAGCTGGATTCTTTGGTCTTTAGTGTGTGGACAGATTTCCTGCACTCTTTGTACTTGAGTCTTCAGGTGACTACTATAAAATAATCCTATATATTTTGTTTCTTGTATTAAATTGGTTCCCTTATCAACACTGATTACAACAACTGCCATGGGAAAACATGTCAGTTCTTGATTTTTAAAAGATAAGCTTGAAAAGCTGGGATTGTTCAAATGTAATGGTGTGACCTGTTTAAGACAGGTAATAAACTGGGTGTGATTCAGTGGTCATTAGACTTAGTGTAGCAATGGATTTCTTCTGAAAAGAGCCAGCATTGACAAAAGATATTCTTCTTCTGACCCTTACCCTCCTCTTCACCCTTTCAGAAGAAATAAGCTTTTCAAGGCATTAACAGAGAATCAAAAAGGAGTCCACGTGACATATTTCTGTATGTGCTTCAGATAACTCTCTCCATGTAGCAAGGCCTCTGGGACTCAGATTTGTTCTAGCCTACAAACCATGAATAAGAGTGTATGATTTTGCCGGGCGTGGGGATGCAGACCTGTAATCCCAGCATTCAGGAGGCTGAGGCAGGAGGATCATTGTGAGTTCATTACCAGGCTGGGCTACAAAGTGAGCTCAAGTAAAGCCTGAACTGCATAGTGAGACCCTATCTCAAACAAACAAACAAAGAGTACATGATTTTCTATGAAAATGACTTCTCAAAATTTTGACAAATAAAACAGTTTAGTCCAAGGAGATTGATGTGCTTGTTCAGATATAAAGTAATGTGACTGGAAAAGTATTTGATAATTATTTTAAAAGTTGGCATAAACAAAGCGTCTGTGAGTGGTGAACAGTTACAGTTTTATTGTACCTTTTGAGGGGAGGGCAGGTGGAATGAGAAGGACCCAAGGAAACCAGGACGTGGGTAATCCGAGCCACTGTCCCTGCCTTCTCACCACACAGCTATATGCTACACATCGTTTTAGCTTTGTAATGTAATGAATGACGCTTGTTTTTGACATTACATGTCTGTGCAAGGCAAAATTCTCAGAAAGGTAAGTATGGAAAGAATTCCTATTCCACTCTTTATTTAAGGGTAGAGTGATATATATATGGGGTAAAATGAAACTCAAGTAACTCTTCAATATAATTATCCATGCAAACAAATAGTGGCATATAGACTTCGGAAATCTTGGGTAAAATCATTAGCAATCTATCAACTCTACCATCAGAATAAATCCAGAACTTAACCACTTCTCATCATTTCCGTTACTACCACCCTGGTCTGACTCACCAGAATTTTCTTAGGTTTTCAAAGTAATCCCCTGTCTGTTGTCTCTTGGTGTCTCTACCACACACACACACACACATACACACACACACACATCATGGAGCCAAAGAGATGCATTTAAAGCTTAAACTCCAGTCCTGTGACTCCCTGGATCAAAGCCCACCCATGAGAAATTAAGTAACCTTTTAGAGTTAAAAGTAGAAGAGGTGTTATAAGAAGCAGGGAAGTTAGGTATCTCTTAATTTTCTCTTATAAAGAACCTTAGAATCTACACTAGAATAGCTGCTGGCAGGAGTTATGAAAATCGTCCAAATATGTCACAAGGTAAAGAGAAGATAAAACCTTAAATCTTTAGAAAATAGGAATTACAAAGTCCTAAAGATATCGAGTTTCTAGATGGCATGCAGTTCCAGCTCCAATAAAACAGCTGAAGTTTTTGTCGGAAAGTGAAGTTAACTTAGAATCTAAGTAACCATCGGCCTGTATGCAAAACATGGTTAAATGTCCTCAGCAGTCAGGTCTCCCTCGCCTGTTCCTTCCCGCTGTGATGGGACCTCTGGTTGCATCACACTTATAATTGCCTTTGGTCACCTCATGGACGACTACACCACAGCCTCCATTTCACCCAGGCTCCAGGGCACTCAGAGCACAGATCGAGTTTACAAGGGAAAGACATCTCACAGAGCGTCAGCGCATCACAGAGGAGACCACACATCTTCATTCTGAGAGAGGCCAACCCTGACTTTACGTCACCGGCTCAGACCAAAGGCTCTCCTACAGGACTCGCGTGATTTGTGCTGCTTCGGAGAATGAAGTTGAATGGAAAGAGAACAAACAACAGCGCCTCAGAAATAAATACTCGGCATTTTACACAAATTTTCCATCTTGCTTTATCCGTTTAATGTGATAAGGTATCTTCCTATCGCATTAGAAATTCTTCAGGAACATAAACAGTAATAAAACCTCCTGTGGCGTCCCATCTCTCTCAGAGTACAAGTCCAAGCTCTCGGGATGGCCAACTCTGTATGCTCTGACTGCCCTAACGTCTGGTAGCGCGTTATCAATCCCACCCCAAGACCCCGTTGCTCCAGTCACGACCGGACAGCGCCCCCGGGTGGCCCTCCATGGCGCTTCCCCGCGGGCGCGCTCCTCCAACGCCTGCATCTCTTGCTGCCGCTTCCTGCAGCTCTGTTCCAGTGTCACCTGCACTTGGCCTCTCCCTCGCCTTCCTTTATTTCTCCCCACGGAACTTACACACTGATCTGTGAACTGGGAAGACTTAGTTCCATCTCCCAGAGGAGAAGCGAGCTACAAGGACAGGGCTCTTTGCTGTGTTTCTCCAGTGTCCCCAGGCGCAGGCCGATGCCAGCTGGCTCAGGACAGGTAGCTCTTGACGTTGCTTGTTCCTTGTGACACAAGAGCAGCTGTGAAGTGCAAAGGGCTCTTCTGTTCTTGTGGCAGGGTGAACAGTTCTGCTTCCTACTGACTAGCACACAGCCTGAACTTGAAGACAGACGTGAGGGTTCTGTGTTCTTCCCTCAGAAAAGGGGACAAAACCCTGGATGTCTTTTTAACTTTATTTTACACTCAAAACTCTCCTCTCCCTTTAAATCCCAAGGGTAATGTGTTGACCCTTCCAACAGCCCCACGCTATTATTATCCCCAAGTTAGAGAGAGAGAGAGAGGCTGCGCTTCACTGAGGCTGTCAGCAGCAGAACCAGGACTAGTAAAACACGTTATTGGATTTCGTCTTCTATACAGTCACAATGGACCTCAGCGAATCTCTGATGACAGTACATTAGCAAGTAGACAAGAATCTCTCGTTTCACTCTCAGGAGAGGCTTTTAGCCTGTGTAATTAGCTTCTGAATAAAGATGCAAGCACCACTGTTTCATTGAGATGCTTTCAGCAGGTCTTAGTCTTTCTTTCCTTCCTATTGTTTTCCTTGTTTTGTTTGGTTCAATGTACAAGCACTTGGCCTGAATCTTATCTTACCCTATTATAAAATCTCCACATTTCTGTAGCCCACCCCAGGGTCCAGAAAGCACTCACACACATCCACTTGATTCATTCTGGAAAGGGTGCTCTTTGAGGTGAAGGTAGGTATATCTTTGCTTCAAAATGAGTGAGTGATGCCCAGTGTGACATAACTGGAAAGCTTTGGAATCAAATAAAATATTCTTTACTCACTAAAAAGGCATTCATCACTTTGGCTGTGTGTGAATGTGCGTGTATGTTTCTGGGTCTGGAGGGGAGCAACTGCATAACAGGAAAAATTCATCCAAGTCATTCTTGTTGCAAATGACTTCTAGAAACAAAACTGTCTCCCTCCATTTCTAGGCCGTTATTCCGCCACTGTCTCTCACAAACAGGGTTAACACCTCTTCCTCTCAGTCCTATAAGTAAAGTTGCTTCCTTTATGTCTTCACAGCCACAAGCGGCCCACATGTGGGGAGCTTTTGCTCTCTTTACACCACTGTCAGCTGTGAACAGCTCCTCATTCTCCCACTCCCCTGCATGCACCACAGCAGAGCACAAAGTGGTGTCTGTACACTGTGGACAGACACAGATGTGTGAAGAATGAACTATGAACTTGGAAGAACAGCTTCCTGCAAACTGTTACAGAGGATGCGGTTAGGAACCCCTACTAGCACTTCCACAAAGGGTAAACACTGAGTCCACGGATAATACATTGCCTCAAGGCCCCACTGTACAGGAATTGTTCTTGGACCAATTCACAGTATTTGTCATGTTGCTGGATAGTCCTTATAGCACATGTTTATTAACAAGTGCTTCTGCTGTTTAATATGTTTCCTTTTTCTTGCCCAGAAAACATGATCATTTGATAGGCCTATCTCATGACCATTTTAATTGTGCACACAAGACAGAAAACATTCTTCTAGGAAATAAGTGGGGTTGTTTCGGTCTAAGGAAGGTAAAACTACTCTGTAGCATGATACATTATGTGGTGCCAAGGGTGATAAGTAGAGTGAAACCCAATCGAAAATCATTTTGTGACATAAGTTGTTGAGGATTTTATAATTTTAAAAAGACTGTACATCTGTACATGTAAGAAACAAAGATGTCTTTATAAATGCAAACTTATTCAGCGATGCATCTTTACAGAGGAATTATACAATCTTTTATATTTTTCTAAAAATATTAGCTATTTATTCTTAATATCACTTGTATCTTCCTCTTCTCTTCCTCTGAGTTTAGAATTTTTAAATTCTTCGACAGGACTGTCCCCACTGATAATTAATCCAAACCTTGATTAGCATTTCATAATAAATTAAAACTAATTATTCATATTTTATTTTGGTTTGATTTCACCACAAATGAAGCTTCTTATTTTAATATGATTTGAGGATGCAAAGAAGTTTGTGAAGTATACATTTATTTCACATTCAAGACTAGGATTATCATTATAATTCATTTGTGAAACTCGACTTTTTCTCTGTTCTGCACAGTGATTTATCCCCAAACCTAGAGCAGTGCCTGGTATCCAGGAGACACTCAATACATGAATGAGCGAGTGTCTCTTACCCACTGCACTTCACCTATTTGGGAAGTAGGAGGTCAGAAGAGGCTGTAGTTCTTCTGGACACCATGCCAAGTGCTACCAACACGGGCCCTCCTTTATCACGAACACTCGCTCCAGAAAGCACTGTGTCGTTATCTCTACAAGTGTGGAAGCAAGAGCATCGGGACTCAGGTGCTCATTCAAGGGGGCTGCGGTGACAAGTTATAGCGTTAGAATGAAAGTCTTAAAGTCCACCTGTCTGTCCAGCCTGTCCTCTTAGCAACTTTCAATGTTGCTACCCTTTACCCAAAAGTATTATAACTGGAGGAAACAAAAAATATGTCTCCTCAAAGGCCACACTGTACAAGAATATCAAGACAAAGAGAGGCAGAATGACTTGCACAAATTTTAACCTCCTGGAGAGGTTAAGAGGGTGAAATTCTCCCTTAAAACATCAACACCTATCTGGGAAGGAAAACGCGGGAGAGGGTGAGGTATGGTGTGCAGTCCCAGCAGGCGAGTGATGGGGCCGTGGAGCAGCACCTCCGGCTGCCAGCTCGCACCAACGTGGGGCTCTGAGGACCGGACTCCCCAGGAAGCAGCAGCCGTGGGGCACGTCTTCATGCCTCGTTGTCTGTGCTACCACTTGTTACCATCCTCATTTTCAAATGAAAAAACAGAGTTTTAGAGACATCAGCTGAATGGCTTCGTTTCCCCTGGCAAATGTAGACACATGAAGGTTTAGATATATCTCAATTCTCTTTGTTATCAGCAAAGAGGTTCCTAACCCCTTAGGCAAGAGGAAACTCAGGAAAAGATTCCTAGAATAAGCCACAGTGGAGGCATGCCTTTGATCTTAGTTTAGATTTCTATTTATACCCACTTTGCTTCCCCATCAGGGGCTCAGTGTAACTTGGACTGCCCAAATCCACACACAAATTAGGTGGTAAGTTTCTTTCCTTTTTCAGCAACCACCCATTTCATTTATAAAACGTACAGAGTGCTGTGCTCCATCACATTGTTCAAGTGTAGCTTATTCATAGCTTCCACTTTTCCTTGTTGTGCCTTGAAGTCCCTAGTAATTATCCACTGGCTGTTTAGACACACAGCCACAGAGGCTGGTTTGGTCTTCTCGTTGCTACAGTAGGGAAATTCCAGAGTGCAGGAATGTGAGCCACAGCGCAAGAATGCTTTCATAAAACGCTGGGGTGTTACAGGAGCAGGAGTTTCCTCATCTTTCCGAAACTTTTCACGTCACTTAGAACTCCAAAGAACACATGCTCTCTCCTGATGCATCATCTGAAGACCTCCTCAGATACTGAAATGCTTGCCGTGTACACACTGTGGGCACCTCCTCTCCCTAGGCAGAGCTGTCATTATATTCATGAATTGCTTCCTGAAGGCTTCTCAGACTTGCCGAGGCTGGGAAGGGAACTGTTTGATCTGTCCATCATTACCATTTCTCCTAATTATTATTTGTATTATTCCTGAAGGCTTTCACTAGCTACAGACTCTGTGACAGTACTGACAACACAGTGTACACAGCATATATTTTCCAAGCATCTAAGGGTGCCATGTGAAAAGTCTATTTCAATTCCTCCCGACGGGCAGTGAAATGCTACAAACTAAACACAAAGTCCTTCCCACAGCTTGCATACCATAGAAAGGTGTATCATCTGCAGGGAAAAGCTGTTGGTTCTATTTTGTCTTCAGTAATTTGAACATTGCACCTGCCCTGCTATATTCAGGGTTAGATCTTTGTAAGATACTTACTAGTCACCTACACAGTAAGTTTTCAGACTATAGAAATGATCACCTTGTTCAAAATAGACCCTCATTAGGCACTCAGTGTTCCACTTCCCTCTGTGCAAATTCTAGCCAAAAGAAGTAGGTGTGGCAAAAATATCAGAATGGCAAGGGGACTGTCCATACACTTCCTACAGAGCAAGCCTATTGTATCACCGTTTAATACACAGGAGGTGCTATGGTTAGGGTACACTGTTGGACCTGAATGGCTGGAGAATCGCCCACAGGCTTCGTAAAGCACACTCCTGAGCGTGGCTCGAGGGGCACAGCTGCTCTCTCTTCCCTTCCTTTCCGTCACTCTTCTCTGCTCTGTTTTCCAACCCTAACAAATTAAATATTTTTGCTCCACTACCTCCTTCTGTCATGATTTTGCCTTGGAAGCAGCTGACTTTGGTCTGGATCCAGAACTGTGAACAACATGAAACCTCTCTAAAGATGTCTCAGGTATCATGTTCCATCAACAGGAAAGCTGACTGATACAGAAAAGTGGTACCATAAGCAGGGTCATTGGTGTGACTATACTTCAACATGTGGTTCAGAAGCTTTTGGACCTGCATTGAATGAGTTTGGGAAAGTTGGGAGAATTGGAGAAAGCCTAGACCGCAATGGAAAATTGTGGTCAGAACTTAGAAGCTCAGAACACTGACAGAATGTGGACAATAATGACCAGGCTGATAAAGTTTCAGATAGAAAGGAGGACTTTATTGGACATGGACTAGAAACCACTCACGTTGCACTCTGGCAATATAGGCTTCTTCATCTTGCCCATGTCCTAAATCTTTGTATGAGGCTGAACTTATGGACAGCAACCTAAATATTCTGGTGGAGGAAATTTCAGCAGAGCTCAGTGTTCAAGCATGGGTACTGTAGCCTCTTTTCAGACAAATATGCGGTGAGAATCAGGACCAAAAGGCAGAGGAAGAGTATTTTGAAGGCTTAAATATGGTGCTGAAAAGGACCACTAGTAAAGTTGGGGCTAAAGGTAATGTTTGCTGAAGGAATTTGAATAGGGATAAGAAGAAACATTCCTTGAGGGCAATACAGGAATGAGCAAGACCACACACCCATTACATGCTCAAAGATATGTAAGGGTAAATCTTTCTTTTGAGAAGAAAGACCCTGCTCAAGAAGGGTCATCTAGGAAACTGGTTACCAGGGGTTAATTTTATAGTGCTCAGTCATCCAGGCACTCAGAGGCAGCTGCAAATGAATAGGACTAACCAAGAAGTTAGAGATGCCAGAAACCCAGAACAGCTGCTCAGGAAAGCTGTAGGCCAGCAGCTAAGCCAGTCCAGGAAAGAGGCCATGTGGCCTGCAACTTACCAACCCCTCTGGAACTCACAGCCCAACAGCCTGTGCTTCTGATGCCAAACACTGAGCTAAGGGACTTACTGTTTGCCCCCCTCCTTACATCCAGGTTTCAGTCTGCTTTGGCATTATTCTTTTAGATTTACCACTCCTTCCCTTGGGGACGGGACAGGTGAACCTCTGCCACTGTGCCTTATGGCTGTGTTCCTTGTTTTCTACTACTGTGGGAGCTCAGAGGTATACACTTGCCTCGCTCTGGTGATGCCAAAGCTGTTAAAGGTGAGTGCTGAAACTGTAGCCTTGAACCCACGTATTTATTGTAAAGTGTCACTGCAGCAGTTTGACCTAAATATTGCGGTTTGACTTTGGAACAAAAAAGTTCATACATTATTACCTTTGGTCTTAAAAGAAAAATAATACACATACCAGAAGTTTGCCACTACTGCCTTCATCTCAGAGCCTTGAACCTTTTAGCAATGCTGGAACTGCTGAGCCTTAGGGAAGGGATTACTGCATTTCAGCCGTATGGAAGATAGTTGTACCATGTTACATGGAATGAAAATCTTGGCCTAATTTGGAGACTAATTATGGTTAAGAAGGTGCGGTTAAGTATCAGGTTGAACGGGGAGCTGTGGCTGTATAAGGTAGATTGTCAACTTGACTGCTTCAGGAGCTGCCTAAGGGAGCAGGAGAACATACTTCTGTGTGTGTCTCCATGGGGAATCGCGTAACCCTGGGATCCAAATCTAGTCCTGCTCGCCTTCCTTCCCGGCACTGTTCCCTTGCTCTGCTCAGCTACCATGAACGAAGCATCTGTAACCCACCTTGTGCTTTCACCATGATGTCTCTCTCTTGTCAAAAACCCCAGACTGAGTGCCCTAAAATCCTGACGCAAAGTAAACCCTTCCTTTAAGCTCTGGGCATCAGGTACTGTGTTTCCGTGACAGGAAAGATGACAGATACAGGTTATAGAGTAGCGGTGGTGAACTTACGCACGCACCCCACAGCGGGACGTCTGTGTCACGGAGAGGTCTAAAGGGTTCGCCATCACTGCTACAGGGTATGGGGCAGTGAGTACCAGCACTTTTGTTTTTGAAAGAATCACAATTTTGATCAGGGGAGAACTGTGAGTAGGACAGCAAATCCAGCGTAATTCCAGCGGACAGGGGATACGGCGAGGGCACTAGCTTGGAAGGAGTAGGTCTGCAACTTCTCAGCTTCGGAGAGGACAGAGCTCCCCCAGGGGCGGTCACGGCAGTTGGGCTCGGATTCCGTACCCAGTGCTTCTCTCTTACGAGACAGGATGCGATGTGAGGAGCCTCTTCTTTTAATAGTCAGAAGATTCTGATAGACCATGCTAAGATCCATTCATCATTCTTTGAGAAACGAGGCTCACAGATGATGAATCGTGGTAGACAGGAAGGCCAGGGAGAAGTATCTGCAGACCTGAGCCTGCTGCCCAATGTTTCCCTGGTTAGCCTCATCATTTTCTTTGGACTTAAACTGTTCATTCCCATATTTTTGTTCACTAAAACACCAACATCTCCCATATTTTTTCCTGTCCAAATGAAATCATTTTTTCCTTTTCAGTTTTGATACTTTCTCTAACATCTCTCTGTCTTTTAGGTTCCTGGGTTTCAAGAGGATGTCTGGCTCTTTCAGGTGAATGACCCTCTGGTATCTCTATTGTGCTTCTCAGACGATGGCTGCTTTCCAGTTTCTAGCTTTATGTCCTCTTGTGACCACCTTGACTATTCCAACCCTAAGCCTATATGTCCTCTGCACTGCAGGCTAACAGAATTTAACATAAACCATCAACTTTAGATTATCTATTTAGGTAAATTAAGAATGAGAGAAAAACTTTTTAAAAACTGTTCAGCACTGTCTCAGCTTAGAATCACCTAAATCCACCTGGCTGAAACTAATTGCACATTTATTCGCATTACCTAGGACATGTAACCATTGGCATAGTGTAGGTAATCTCACCTCATTCTGGACTCCAGGAAGAAGTTACTCTGGAATTTTCAAATACATAGCTCACATATGAATAACTTTAAATACACAATCTGTATGAATAACAACATGTATTCTATTAATTATTTATACTATAGTTTTCTATATCCCAAAACACATTTCTGAATTTAAACATTTATAAATATTTGTATTATCTTAATTTTTCTATTTTAGTGGGCTGAAGGAACCCAGGGTCTGTTTCCCAATAGCTGAAACCATGCTTTCTGAATCTGTGCATCTAAAGTTTCAATGAGGGGCTGAGGAGATAGCTCAGAGGTACAAGTCCCTGCCTGGCAAGTGCAAGGTCCTGAATTTGATTCCCAGTACCAAAAAAAATAAAATAAAATAAAATAATGTTTCAATGAAGTTGATCTCTAAGAAAAATTGTAACTTCAAAGCTAAATAAATATATTTCATTGATTAATTTTATTAGTTTAATCTTTAATAAACACATACATACGGAGGTCCTTTTATGTGTCAGACGCCGTGCTCAGGGATCAAGAATGGGTAATAGTCAAACACTCTGGCGCTTACAGTCCATCACGGCAGCTTTCTCTCACTGGGACACACTGACACACACAGTTGAAAGGAGGAGAGGTTGACTTCACCTCACAGCTTCAGGGAACTGAGTAGTCAGTGGGTTCCAAAGAAGAAATCCCATGACAGGGGTGTGCAAGAGCAAAGCTGATCAGTTCGGGGCGGCCGGGATGCACAGCAGAGGAACAGAAAGGAAGGGGGGGGCAGATACCGTGCCCAGGGTTACACCCAGGAGGGCATCTCATCCATCTGCTAGAGATTTCTTAATCCACTCATGTGGATGGATCAGGATTATTGATTACAATGGTGCACAACATAAAAATCAATTATTTAAATCATATATAGGCTGGCATGATAGCACATGCCTATAATCTCAGCACTCAGGAGGCTGAGGGAGGGGATTGCTGCACGTTCAAGCTCAGCCTGGGCCACATAGTGAGTCCAGGCCAGCCTGAACTACACAGAGAGACTTGGTCTCCAAAATAAAAAAATAAATGAATATAAATAAATCATATCTAAATGCTATGAACAATCTTGACCTTCATTAAAAAATACTATTTCCCCATCAGAATGAATGGTTTTCATTGTTTACTAAGAAAACATAAACAATAATAATAATGCAAAATAAACGCACAGTAAGGTGCTTTTCCTTTCAGAGAAACTTGCCTAAATCATGTGTAGAAAATATCCCGTATCACTAGCTTAAAAATGATTTCATTAGAATTCAAAGACCAAGCGATTCTATAATAAGGCACACGTTGAGAGGATAAATGGAGAGACACTACATTTATTTTTTCCTTTCAATTGTTGGCAAAAAAACATCCTCCAACTTTGGCTCTAAAATTATCAAGAGGCAGAGGAGGCAAGCCCCTTTATTCCTACGGAAGACTTGACAGAGAAGCATCTGGAGCTAAGTTTGGTCGGCACAGTGTCCTTCCTGTACGGACAGGGAGAAGCCAGTCATTTCATCTCAGCCAGAAGTTCACGAGCTTTAAAGCCGAGTCACACATTTTGATGGTCATTTTAAAGATGACATAAAGCTGTAGGCTGATGTAATAGGAAATGGAGTTAATATTCCTAAAAGAAAATAAAGTTATAAGATATATTTTAGTCTTGCTTTGCAATAAAAATAGCCTAATGCTATCACTTTTGTGCAGAACAATAATTCTTCATAAAAGGCAGAGAGATGTGTATCTTTCACATGGAAGCTTTTATGTACATTTTGCTTCTTTCACACGTAAGTTTCCTAAAGAGAAAAATGGTGGTAACTTGCACAGCATCAAAACACCATAATTATCTTTGTTCTTTTTATATACAACAGCTGCTTTGGTAGAGCAGGGTATTGCCATGTTTCCATGGGCCACTTTCTCCCTCGAGGTGCACAGATGAATTAGAAATTAGACAAAGTTTTGTGACCTAAAGTGATTCTTTAATTATGCTAATTCTATTCACTACATTCAGCCAGTAGGTTTACTATTTTCCTACTAGTTAATAAAACAGGCTCAAAAACATTGCCTTGGATATAAAGCAGTTGCCGTCTCAAACCAAAGTCAGGCAGCTCCATAACCGTGCAGCCAGCGGAAAAACTTGTTCTGCTCTTGTTCATTCTGATTTTCCGAACCGATACATCCAAAATAGAATTAACACATTTAGTGCAGCTATACCTCCACTGTCTGTATTTTATTTCAGAAAAATAAACTTTACTCGTAAATTTCCTTAGTAAATACTTTCTCAAATCAAAAACTTATCTCTTGGTAATCTTCTCAGCAGATGAAATACACTAGACTGAGCTAATCAAGCAAAATGCTGACCATTTAACATAAGACATGCAGATCTTGTTTTCTCTTAAACTAATTCTGCAAAGGATTTGAAGTGTGTTGTATTTGGTAAGGTCACAGTCTGTAACAATCCAACATCTTGAGGAGGGGGTAGATTTTGTCATGTTTCTAAAGGTATATGCAGAGTGGGTTATTTTTTTCCCCAAGACATAAGAATTGAATCAAGTCAAAATGTGTCTTTGTTGGATCATTTAATTTAAAATCTGGACATGCAATTTAAAACAATTAGCGCAAAAAAGGTAGAGATCTGGTTTTTATTCATTGTTTTTCCAATAATTAATGTGTATTGCCTAGGCCTTTTAAAAGCCATTTCTTGAGATATGGCTAACATTCAGTAAGAGGCGCACTTTCAAAATGTGCAGTCTGATAAGTATCGATGTACTGACCTACCCAGAAATGCCAACACAGTGACAATAACAAGCACGTCCATTTCCCTAGGTACTTTTCCTTGCTGAAACACAGCCTGCCGCCCCAACCCATGTGCTGGACGCCAGGCAACCAGTGAACAGCTTTCTGCCACTGGCATTCGCATTTTCTAGATTTTGACATAGATGGAAGAATACACCAGTCTTTTTGTTTGGCTTTCACTCGGCACAATTATTTTGAGTTTCATTCCTTCTATCCTATGTATCAACGATTCAGTCCTTTTTATTCCTGTCACACTTCACATTTTTCTACCTGTCTATTAATGGTTAATGGTTTCTGTTTCCAGTTTTTGCCCCTTACAGTTCAAGCTGTTAGGAATATTCAAATCTAACTCATTATAATGAAATGTACTTTCATTTCCTTTCAGAAACATGGGGCAAGAGATGTGTAGATTATGTGACAGTGACATTTAACTACTTTGAGAATGCACCAGCCTATTTTCAAAAGTGGTTGCACCATTCTATGTACCCATCAGCAGCATGTAAACGTTCCAGTTCTTCCCAAAATTTGATATGGACTGAATATATGTCTTATCTGTTTCATGGAAATAAATTTTCTTCTTAGGTGTGCTTGCAAGGGTATTTCTTTACTCTAAATTCCATCTTGTATGTCGAAAACTCACACCTCTTTTTTTTCTCTTTGCATTACTTCTGAACAAATTTTCCAGTCAGGGAAATAAATGCCTTGAGTCAGTTAGGGCTAAAGTAATTTATTTGGAAAGACAAAAAGAAGCAGCACATCATGAAGTAGTCAAACCCCTGCAGGCACAGGTAAACATACCTCATCTGCGTACACACAGAATTTCAGAGTAAAATCTATGGAAGTAAGAAGTCGTTATCCACAGGTGAAAAGCTCCATCATCCAACATATTATACAAGGGAAAGAATAATTGAACAACTGTAAATATACGCAGTCGTTCACGTCAAGTTTGAAAACTACTGACTGAGCATTCTGAGCCGGGCAAGAAGAGTATGAAGATCAATTCCAAGTGCCAAAATACGAAAAAGTGGTGTCTGAGCGGCTGGCAAAGGCGCTGAACTCACTGCAGCTGTTCGGCACTTACCGAACTCGTGAGTATGTGCAGGGTGCATAAAACAAAAGATCAAAAAGAACCGATCTCGTTTTGCCTTCACATAACTAAGAAACAACATCTTCGTTTGCTTTACTTACAGTAATGTTGTTTATTACTCTACAATCTTTCATTTTTCTAAAGCAATTGAGATGTTTTAATCATTTATAAATTTGTATTTCATTCAAACGACAAAATATATAAATGGGAAAGATGAAAGATTCCAAAAGAAGCAAGACAATCTTCCATTTAGAGATTTCACTCAGACGAGTGAACTACACTTTCCTCTTCTGTTGATGCACGTTAATGGCATGTTATCTACATGGCTTGCTGTTCACCGGGGACGATTTATAATTGCTATCTCCAGAGAACTGAAATAACAGAGGGCTTCTTCTATTTAACATCTAGTAGCACTACAAACAGCACTGGGTGAATGAAGAGCTTCAAATTATTAGACAGATGTGAAATTGATTACACATGTTCATAAAATAAGATGTTTTTAGTTTCTTTAAATGTATCAATTACTTTGAAATAAACAGCGTTCTGCAAAAAGTGGTTTAGAAGCTGGCTGATGGCCAGTTGGCTAGCTTATAAGAATCAGGATACAATATCACATAAACAGACTAACCCAAGGACATTCACTCACACTACTGCATCTGATGTAAACTATGAATTTTCTTCTCATATCATTCTTTAATCCTCAGCTCAGAATTGGCCTGTAAAACTATCTATTGTCGGCAGTTATGAGTAATGCTTCCTTTCTTTAAAACACTGCACTTCTTTTTTCCCTCTTCAGCGATGCTGAGGATCGAAGCCAGGGCGTGCTAGGCAATCGCCTCTCCCGTCCGTGTCCCTCCTTCTCACCACTGCTGCATTTCCGGTGCTCTATGATCTTATTCCTGACTAAGACTGTATCTTTGTATGTGGCCAATCACAACCACGATGGTTTCCAGAATTTTGAAACTTCTTCTAAAATTGGTTATATTCCATTCAGGAAGTTTACGCTCCATCTTCATTGTGATTTCTGTTTGTATAATGCTTCCTATTTTTCAGAAAATTGTTGCACTTGGTATCATCAATGGCCTAACAAACTACCTTGAACCAAGTTAAAAATTCTGTACATTATTTATCTAACCATAGCTTCTCCTGGGTTAATCTTGATGACTAAGATGCCTATGAGAAATGATGGAGACCAGGGACCATTTTCGTGGTATTTCTACCCCAGGAGGGCACAGATGGCCCAACAGCTCCTCGTCCCCTCTGTCTTTGCAGTGAAAGCACCATGGACTGTTATCCAGAGCCAGACTTGGACTTGCAGATGCAGGGTCTGCTGGGGGTTGTCATGAAATATCACTGTATATGTGGAAAAATCTGGCCGCTGGTCTGGAAAGAGTTCCTCCCGAGAAATACGGAAAACAAATCAAAGTGTCTCATCCGTAAACAGCCGGAAGGCAGGACTCACTCTCCCCCCAGAGGCACTGATTACCCTGCTTACGCTTGGACAGGTGTAGGACCTGTACGGCGGGTGTGTGCCTGAAACACAGGGAAGAACAGTTGTTTCCTAATGGAAGCAAATGGACATCTGAAAAAAATCCTGTAAGATTAAGTAAATTGAATTTTACCTTGTTGAAGACTAAATATTTTGCTATTTTTTTGTATATTTTGAACTTCCCAAGATGCTTCCGCAGTTACCATTCACGGTCCTCACTTGGAGGTACAGAATAATTGCTAATTACCTGATTAGAGCTACAAAATCAAACAATAGAACTATATCAAGTTTCACTACAATTACTCTGGGTCACACTAAGGTGCACTTTCTTAAAATACAATAGAGCATTCTTCTTCCAGTAATTTCTTAACTTCTATTGTCTTCCCTATCATTTGTCAACCTGTCATACTCATCTCCTACAGTGGAATCCAAGCAATTGAACACAGTAATTTAAGGTACTGAGCCTGACATATACAAACAGTGATATAAGCTTGCCCACACTCAACCCAAGAAAACAAATGAAAAACCGGATTAACCAGTCCTCCATTTAGAATGGTAATCTCCCAAAATGCTGCTGCTAGAATAATTTTCAAGGCTACTTCAAAAGGGGAAGACAAAATGAATTTTAAAAAATTAGCAAATTATTTTTGCTTTGGACAAACGAATGTCGTAAGAATATACATGTAAGGTAAGCCTTCTCTTCTTGCCCTCAATTTTTTATCCTATTGTAATGTGCTTACCTAGGGAAAACATGAATTTTAACAATAATTTTGCACTGTATAGGTAAAGAATATGCACAGGTGTTTTGCTACTCTCTCCAGTTTCTCAAGGTTGAGAAAATATCCAGCATATTTCTGCAAGATCACATAGAAAGCTGTTCATGGCTGGGGATATATCTCAGTGGCACAGTCCCTACCTGGCAAGTGCAAGGTCCTGAGTTCGATTCCTGGTACACCCCAAAAAGAACATTTGAGGTGAGACAGGCTTCTCACTTATGTCTGCAGATAAATAATGTTACTATGTCTTACTAGTGGTGATCACATCCTTGACATAACCTGTATTTTGCCACTGAAAAGCCAACAATTTTTCACTTAATAGGGGAAACACTGTAAGACTGTACAAAAGTCCTTCCTGTATTCCTCTTAAACTTTCACCCACAAATTCTACCATTCAGCTGTGGGTCCTGTTGGCCTTAATAACATTTTAAATGCATAATGTATAATTAAAATATATCTTTTAGAAAACTGACTTCTACAGTCCTTAGATCTAGTTTCTTTTCTTCCTTTTTTATGGGACAATGTAAACAAATGTCAGGGAATTTCTCTTGAGTACAAAATCGTCTAAGTTGCTATGGAAACCAAATAATGATGGAGAAGATTAATAACATTTTGTATTTGTCATACTGTAGAAGGAACTTAATAGATTCTTTTTGTTTTTGATGTATTTGGCTATTTGCAAAGAAATGCGTCATTTTTTCCTTATGTTGATAGCTAAAGTTCAAGGCAATGAATATAATAAAATAATATATTATAATTTTCTTGATTTATTTTATATGTTCTGGATTATTATTTTCAAATAATTTATCTCTCCTGACAAATACTCATTGTAATAAATTTATTAAACACTATGCCTCAAGTCATACAAGTCAATTTTTGCTTATTGACTGTTCATCTTATAACTGTATGTTATCAATATTAAGAATTTGAAGTGCAATTTACAAGAATGCATGTTGGCCTTGGAGCAAAGGTTCTTTAGTTCAATATGACGGCATATTTTAAGTATAAAAATAGAACATTAAGGGTTGATGTGGAGTTTTGCTAATTCAGCAGTCCATATTAATCACGGAGAGTTTTTGCTCTTTAAACAGATTTTAACCTCCTAGTAAGTATATCATAGCCATCAGTGCAACAGAACTTTGAAGAACAATGGGAATTTCTCCTCAGTTTTCATTATAGGAAAAGAAACTAGAAGAGATAAAAGAATGTGGCTATCAAGGTTTACAATTATCTTTGCAGTTCTGCCATACTTTTTAGTTTTACAGCTGTCAATTAGATTTTTAAATATTCACCTTAGCACTTAACCTAATGGAAAAAGCACATGTAGAAATAAATAAGAAAACATATCTTTTGAGGATTTTAAATAAATAATGATTAATAAATTAATTTTGAAAACATATCTACCATTATGTATTGTAAGAGCCATTAATCTCCACTGACTTTGCAGAATATCACAGGAGCTTAAATACTGTGTAATTTGACTTTTTAAACATCAATTTTAAGCTTACTCATTCCATCAATGTTTATTATCAGCTATACCTTCAACTATTAATCTTGAGGAAGTGGCACAATTCAAAGTTATTATAGCGACACTTTTGTATAGTTTTTATTGCTCTAAAGTGATGTTTAATTGCTAAAGTTAACCTAAAATATGATTTTATTCAAATGTGGCTGTCATTGTGTTCTACAAGGAATACCTGCCTGAGTCATGTCATAGTTGTCTTCCAGAGGAGCTATAAGCTAGATAAATTTAATTCAAACTTTCATTCCAAAGTCAAGCCCCTGAAGGAGCACAGAAGACTTACATGAGTCTCAGAATAGCATTACAATCGTGCACCTAGCATTTGCCCTTCCAAACCATTTCAGGGTTCTGCTGGGAAAAACATGAGCGTCAACAGTCTACCTGATACCGTTTCACAGAGGAAATGGTAATTTAAGACAACATGACACTCAACTGAATTCCTTCACTCTGTTATGGATAAAATGTTGTTTACTTTTCATGATACCTACTAGAAAAAATAGGTTGTTTATTATTATAGCATTTAAATTAATTAAATATATTTATCTGGAAATAGTCAGTGACACAGTTTCATAAGGGCCCCCAAATGGAAGATTTCTTGTGAAACACTGGCTATTAAGCATGCTTTTGTGAGTGCTACTACACATTTATAATTCAAACATATCTATATTTGAAAAACACCACACTTAGATCACAATTAATGTAATGCAAGCATCATTTGGTTCTGGTCTACTAAGCTGGAAAAGTGGGACTGTTCACGAATTTGGCATTTCTTTAACTTGTACGTATTTGCTTTTATTACAAAACAGTAATAGTAGACAATATGACTTTTGAAAAAATTCAACAAAATGAAGAATGTGACTTTAATTAAAATTGAGAATAGTTTTAAATGTGTGCCCATTCTCAACTGTACCTATTTAGGTCTAAGACTAGACATATAAAGATGTATTTCCACTTTGGTCCAGAAAAATTATGCACACAGGTTTCACATTGCAATTTATTAGCTGAAAAATTATGATGCTTTTGAAACATTTTAAAAAGAACTGTTCAAATCTAATTAGTTTTCTATCAGTGTTAGTGAGGGAAGTGTTTTTATTTGCCAAATTATAAATGCATCTCAGTGAAAGCACTACGAAGTCAGTGCCACTATAGTGATACTTTAATGCAATGTCCACGGTGCAGTACTTAAATTCCTTTCTGTTCAGTGAGATCCTCCCTTTAGTGTAGAACACACAAGAAAGTGACTCTTCAGGATGGTTCATAAAAGGTAATTTACATTAAGCTATAAATACTGTAGGAGACATGGCTGGTTGTATGAGATTATTTGGATAATTCATGGAGGTTTTTTCTATTTTATTTTGTTTTGCCACAAAACTCATAGCCTATAAAATTATTTTAGATAAAAAGTGGTTTGTGGGGAAAATGCTAGCATCAGGGGAAAAAATGAACCCATTAATTGCACCTATCAACCCGTCCACTCATTTAACACTGAATGAGCAGTTTATATTTATCCGTGTCACTGGAGAAACAGTTGTAAGTCATATAGAACTGTACTTAAAAGCTACCAACTACTACCCAGTACACACAGGAAACAACTGATTCTAATAGCAGGTAATAAAAAGACTCAGGAAAGGTGTATACAATGTACAGTGGCACTCTAGGAAGAGCGAGGTGATGGTGCCTGGAAGAAGGGCAGAAGGAAGGATGGACATTCTCCTTAGAGAACGGCATGGCCAGCTTTAAGTGGAAGACACTGGCGAAGACTTGGCAAGGAGTTTAGATGGCTGGAGCATGGGACAGATCTATAGGATCTTAGAGTAAAGATTCAGAGACAAATCGGCAGGCAAAAGTCAAGTCAAGGAGGCTTTTCTCCTCTTCCATGATGTCTGGCTTTTCCTACTGGCCCAAGGACACACAGTAATTTTCTTGCAAATGGGAGTACTGTGATTTTATTGCATGTGTCCACTAGAGAACAGGCAAGTAGGAGTCAGACAGGCCGGCTACAAGCCTACTGCAAGGTCTAGGTGAGGCATGACAGGTCTAAAGCACAATAGTGGGCAGGAGAGTAGGGGAGACCCTTAAAATTATTCTGGAGCAAAAACAGCAGAAATTTGTGACCCACATCCACGGAGATGAGGGAGAGGTAATATTGAGGAAGGCTGCCAGGATTTTGGCTTGTGTAAGTAGTGGTGTAGTCAACGTAGAGGAAATGAAGAAAACTGTTTTCAAGCAAAGATAACAAGTTTAATATTTGACATGCTTAATTTGAAGTGAAAGAAGACTAGCTACAGAAGAAAGAAATGAAATAGACCAGCAATCTCACAAACCACAATATTATTTTGGGAATCAGTAGATTTTTAAATGAATTGGCAAAAGTATTTGATTCTAACATGCTGTTTGAATATCTTGGGCTACTAGTCAATAATAGAAACACAGACAGATTTTCAGAATGACTTAATTTGTTGTAGGATACTACTGCTTGGAAAATGTAGTTCAAATTTATTAGGAAATCAACTAGATTCCACATAACTATATAAGCAGAAAAAGCAGAACAATTAGAAGAAAAGAAGCGTTTACATTTTCCCAGTAAAGTGATGCCACACTAGAAGATTCCTTTTGGGGACAAGAGCAAAATATGCTAACTCAAGCTATTGCCATGCAATTTAAACAACATTGATATATCATCTCAAGAATTCACTAATTAAGGGGCTGAGGACCTAACTCAGCAGAGAAATACATGCTCAGCATTCACGAGGCCCTGGGTTCAATTCTCAAAGCACAAGTAATTTTATCATTACTGTCACTTCAGTGTTAACACGTAAGAGACACATTTTGCCTGTTGAACACATTCTTACCATCTGAAATTTAAGATGTGTCATAAAAACTGAATGTAAAGTCAAGAGTATTAGATAAAAACATCCACATTAATCTATGTCAGAGATCTGTGTTAGGGTTAGCTATCTCGAGGACACTCTTTAGGGAAAGAATAAAAGAAGCTTAAGATTTAATCAGGAAGACAAAGTATGCACTAATGCAAAAATTAGTTTTGTGAGGTTTCTATCCCTCCCTATAAGATGATATGGCTCAGTGGTTAAGAGTGCAGGTCTAAGTGTAGAATGTTGGGGTTCTCAGTTTTGCTGCTTAGTAGCTATGACACGGTGCACACTACTCATACTCTTTAAGCCTCGAAATTCTCATCTGTACAGTGTGATACCATTGGTATTTACCTCTCTAGATGTCGTGAAAATGAGAGATATCACATCTAATATGCTATGGCAGTGCCGTGAACACAGTAACCATTCAGTGAGTGTCAGCTCTAGTAAGAAGAACTGCTATTATTACACCAACCAAGATATAAATGATGAAGATATCCACATATTAAAGGATTCTAAGAGACAGACTGGTTTTCTGTGGAGGTTTGAAAAATCTCCTCAGTTCTGTGAGGTGAAGCGGAAATATGAGGCTATGCATACACATAATCCATCTGCTTTAACCCATTCATCCTTCCAATATTCATTAATTTATTCTTAATTTACATGGGAAAATATCTGATCACTACTTGATACCTGGTGATAAAGGCCATGCTGTGGTAAATTTAAAGTCAAGAGTACTAGCTAAGAATATCTATAATTGATGCATTAATCTATGCTAGTGATCTGTATTAGGGTCAGAATAGAGGTTTGTTTTTGAGAACAAAAAGACATCAGTTAACGTGGCCTTTCGTGGATAACAGCACAGGGTCAGGCCACCACGGTGAGTGCCCACCATCCTTTGCTACTGAGGGGTTAAGTAATAAGCCACAAAGGGGCACGGTGACTGGTGTCACTCCTTAAAGCTTCTCTTTTGGAAACACTCTTGTTAAAACTCATGCCTTCAAACATAGTACATTTTAGGCAAGGAAAAGGCACTGCAAAAGACCACTTTGAGACATCGTCATAATGTGTTTTGTTCTAGCTCTGTGAAGGAACTCACGCTCAGGTGACAGATTTGCACTTACAAACATAACCGATATCCTCTTCCAGAGTTGGACTTTGACATGTCTGTGGCAGGCTGCTGAAAGGCTCTGGAACAGGTCAGTGGTGCTGTCACTTGAAGACACAAATGTCTTAATTTGGCCATCCTATTTCCTAATGCCCTAAGAAATTGCTATGTTTTAATCTGTTTTATGAAGGAGAGATTTTTATATTAAAACTCAGTTTAAAAGTCTGCCATTTTGATGAAATTACTGGCCTAATTCAGTCACACAATCGGTGTAGCTAATTCAATTGGTTTGGGGTACTATCACTGAGTTAATTGATTGTTTTTTACTTAAACTGGGTGCAAGACTAGACTGGACTTCTGGAAATATAGTCTCTGCGCACAAACAAAAGGCAATAGCTTCTTGATGAGCCCTATTTTCAGGCTATGAAAATTGGCATGGAAAATCATCCAGATGTAAGAGAAAATAATACCTATGCTCACCCTTCTCAGAAGGATGTTTGTGAAACCAGTTTCCTTTTCCCATCCTTCCCTTCCCAAGCCCATCCCTACCTCCTTATGCACTTGGAGTGGATCACAAGAGATTTAATATTAGGGTTGCCTCTGGCACTTGTAAAAATCACCTCCCACTTTCAAACTACACCTCCAGAACAGTCTTAAATCACAGCTAATAAATGCATTATAAAATTCATATTCATGAATGTTAACTTGTCCTTCATTTAAATTTTTAAAAAATCTTTAGCACTCCAAGTATAATTTCACGATGTGGGGGCGATCTGGCTGCGACATCTGCCACCCACCGATCGCCAGGGTGCACTCGGCTGATCTGGCTGGCGAGGCGGGGGCTCCCGTCCTCCCTCACCGCTCCATGCGTGCCCTTCCTCATGCTGCATGCTGGGTCCGAAGGACAGCCGCCCCAGCAGAGGAGGACGCTTCTCCATCAAAGGCAGAGGAGGAGCTGCACCTCCCGCTAGAACCTCCAAACAAGCTCTCAAATATAATTTTTAAAATTTCATTTGAGTAAGGGGTGGAGATACTATTAGAGAAATTTGCTTCTACCCTCCCGATTGCTAATGACATTTATTTAGAGCACTTCGTTTTCTTCCTTGCCAATGTGTCTAATTTTAACAAGTCACCATTCTAAGCAATACATCTGTTGTTTTGTTTCATAGAACAGATTTGTGGGGCAAGATCAGCAACACATTATGATCAAGCATTGTTCGGATTAATATAATGGGAATACACTAGCTTGCATTGCAATTTAAGCTTTATCTTGTATGCAAAAAGGGCTCCCTCAGAATTTCGATGAAGTCCATGTTTTGTTACTGAGTCTCTTTACAAAGTGTCCTACTCTTCTCAATGACAATCTTGTTAAAAGGCACCCTAGCCATAAAAGAGGGCAAAATTCAAAAGGTAACGCTCCTCTGGGTCAGTATATGTTCATCTTAATGTATTTCTACTCTAATTCCTCTTGAAAATCTGCCTTCATCTACGTACACCACCAGGCAAAATGGAAAAGTCTTGTTTCCATGTCCTTAGCATCTGTCTAACGGGGACCCTGATGACTCACTAACCGCAGCCCCTCTCACAAAGGACCTTCGAAGTCAGTTAGTGCCATGTCCCCACCCAAATGGAGACACTGCACTGCCGCTAGTGTTAACAATGCTCCCTGGCTTTCTCCTCTCGGTAGCAGGCACTTTATGCACGAGGCGAGACTGAGCACTGAGAGAAGAGAACGTCAGAGAACGGGGACAAGCAGAAGAGCAGAGCAAGAGGACTGGGAAAGTGAGTTAGACTCCGTGAGGTCTACTTCCCACGTCAAACCCCCGATGAGACGGAACTGAGGCAATTTCAGGAGAGAGACTGTGAGATGTGTTAGAAAGTATAACCCTACAGTAGACTGGAAATAAAAGGATTGTTTCCTCCTTACGAGATGCACCGTCCTCCTGGAGGTCAGAGGCAGGCAGCTCCGGGAGAATGTGCAGTCATGTGCTTGGTGGGACCCTGATGACATTGGTACTTTCTCCTCTGAAATGCTTTGCTGGCAGAAGAGAATATGGAGCAGCGAGTTCCCGCGGAGGAGAGAGATCAAGAGATGGACACACAGAAGGGTCTGAAGACAACAAAGTAAGAGTCCAGTGTAGGGAGGCTCGTCCCCAGGAGGATGCTGAGTTCAGGTTGAGGTCCACCCTTACTCCGCCACCCAAGCAGTGCACACGTAATCACACGACACTGAGTAGCAGGGTTTTCAGGTTTGAGCACAGGGCAAGGAAGAGCAAAAGGTTGAATTACATACACTAGGAAGAAAAGCTAGAAATGCCTTAGTTCTTCTAGAATTAAAACCTTAGCACAGTTTCATCTCTTCAAAATACTGTCCACAAACACACAAGAATGACACTCACCAGCCACGGGTCCAGATCAGCTTGGGTGTGCACACTGACAGCTGACAGTTGATGACGGTAACACGCTGCAAATGAATTCCTTTATTTGATGGACATGAGCCTCCTCAGAATTTTAAGGTAAATAAAGTTTCCTTTTACTGTTTATGGGAATGTATATAAAAATTCCTAATAAAGTTTAAATAATTTTCCCTGAGTAATATGACTGGTAAGTGTATTTAATTATGACTTTGGTTTTTATTTACTATCCTGTCCTCTACATGAGGCTGCTTCTAAACATCTTCCTAAGAATTCAGCGAAAACCTTCAAAATTTTTTGCTTCCAATTTAATTGAAATTAATGTTATATTTATTATTTGTCTCAAATGTGACAATGAAAACATAATTAAAATATAGTTTACTCTAGATAAGTTAACATACATTTTAAAATTCTATTTCTGAATTTATTTTCATTTTTCTTTTCAACCAATTATTATCCAACCCATTCTTAAGCATATTTTACAGACCTATGGAAGATTCCGTTTGAATGTGACTTAGCTTTGAAATTTGAAAAAAATGACTTAAAAATAGCAGTTAAAATTTTTTTCCTTATAAGTTAAGAAAACAAACTACAGATAGAGACAAAATGAAATTCAAGAGAAATACTGTTATAATGTTGATATAAACCCAAACATATAAATTAATAAAATTTCAACTAAATTCAGCCTTTCTAGTGTCGAGATACACACAAACACCAAATTTCATACTTTTTAGTGCAGTGACCCATAGAATGCTACCAAGGATATTTCAAAGACTTTCTGAGTCTTCCCATTTTAACATAGGGAAGAAATTAGCAGAAATGAAAATAATTTGCCATAGGAAAAAGGAAATCTCTCTTTTTTAGGGGAATGACTTAAAGCCACAGTAAGATGATCAGAGAGAGAGAAGAAACATACAATGGAAAAACTACAACCTTTTGGAATTGAAGGTTATACCATTCCATTCTCAAGTCACCTGGCAGAATCTATACCAATATGACACTTTTACCAGTCTCCCACTACAATACCGAGACCTGCCTTAGGGTGCAAGAGGTTAGTGTAACTCGCAGAACTTAATTTTCTAATATAATAACAATAAGTGATACTTTTTTAAAAACTCATCTATCTTCACATAAACATTATTTTTTTGGGGGGGGGGGCTGGGGATATAGCTCAATGGAATAAGCGCTTGACTAGCAAGCGCAGGGTCCCGGGTTCGATCCCCAGTACCGCAAAAAAAAAAAAAAAAAAAAAAAAACATTTTTTTTTAATGAATGTCTGTTGCAACCCTTAGCAGCTTGTCCACCAGCCTACAGCCAAGCATTGAAAGTGGAGATCCTAGCCTCTAAGGGTAACAGGTCTTTGATTATCTGCCCTTATTTTAAGTGTATGAAGCAAACCATAGAAAAGAATGCATATATTGTTTTAATCTCTACTTTCTGTATCTATATTTCCAATGTCAACGAAGCACAGAGTACTTCTTCATCAGATGAAGCCAAGTATAAATGGAATGAATTTGACCTCTTTTAAGAAAAACATCTGGGCTGGGGATATAGCTCAGCAGCACAAGCAGCTGCCTGGCAAGTGCAAGGTCCTGGGTTCAATTATTGGTACAAAAGAAAGAACAGAACAGAAAAGAAACCCAATCTGAGCAAAATCTTATTGAAAACATAAGAATTTATTGCCTGTGTCTAAGCTCCTGTTTGGGAGAGTCCGGCAAGTCCTGGAAGGGCCTAAAGGGCAGCCTGGATGTGTGGCGATGAGCTAATACTCCGGGGACTTGGGTGGTGAAAACGTGGCAGATGAAAAGGAAAGTGATCAGGAGAGTGAGTGGAGGGGACCGACAGTGAATGAGAGCCGGGAAAGTGAACGGAATTCAAGTGTGTTATGCACACGGTGGCTTCCAACAAGGCATGTAAACATGACGTGCTACACACATGTGCTAATAACAAAAGAAGAACTTTGACCGTGGCTAGACAGACAGGACCTAATAAGAATACCAGCAATTTTCAAACTGTAAACATTCCAGGTAAATATTAATCAGTCTATTTTAGTAAAAATGCATTAAATATAAATTTGTAAGTATTAATCTAAATACTATTTTAACATTCATTCCTGTCCATCTTTCCCCCATGTAACCAAGCCACAAACATGTGGAAGACAAGGGGAAACAGCAGCTCTTCTTTGTTGAATATTTGGTACAAATATACCTGGCAGCCTCGTCATTTTTACAACCTTTCAAAGCAAGTATTCTGATGGTAAGTCCATGGTGTTCATGCAAGCTTGATTTATTGGAGGAGGTCACGTTTCCATGATGGCTGGAAATCAACTTGGAGATTAAACCTGCGCTCTGCCACCTAATCGCTGAGTGACACTGAGTGCGGCACTTTACCTTTCTAACCCCCAATGTGCTTCACTGTTAAGTAGAGACTGAGATGCTACCTCATGTCCCAGGCCTCTGCAGGGCTGCGGAGAGATGATGTATAAAACATGAAGTGCAAGGGCCGAGACAGGAGAAGCACCAAGACATGTCGGCAGTTAGCCACAGAAGTTCATGCACAGCCAGGATGCAAGTTTGAATTCATAACTAGATGAATTAATTTCTTTTTCTACATGCTAAAGCCACTCACGTAGTATTCCTATGTATGAGGAAAGTCGAGCCACGCAGGTGCTTCAGCAGTTACCCAGACTGAAGGCAAGGACTAAGCTGCATCTTTCTACTCATGCAGAGCAATAGTTTCCCACAAACTCCCTAAGACTCTAGACTCACGATGGTGAACCTTTTAGAGCTTTCAAGGATCCAAACAACCCTTTGCAGTACACATGCCATAGGTTCACCACCACTGCTCTAGACTGTATGTGTATGTATAACACACAACCAAGCCATTTTTAAATGATTCCTGTTCCCATGTTACCATCAAATATCTTTTTTTTTTAAAAAAAGGTGTGATAATAGTTGGAGATAGTCTCACAATTATGGTGCAAAACTCCATTGGTTTACAGAGATTAAATAAAAGAAAAATTTTCGGGCTGGGCTGACATGTCAGACCACTAAAGGTAAGGTGAGATTACTTTTTAGTGCTTACCAATGTTATAGTTTGGTCTCAGTTCAAAACATAACAGGTGAAACAACAATAACAGCACTCATATGCTATATTGCGCTCACTATCGGAGGAGCACCATGATACGGTGTGGTGATGCGGGCCAGGGAGACACAGTGCAACAGCACATGTCATGCTCTAAGGTCTACAAGAACAGAAGCAGGGGCTGGGGATATAGCTCAGTGGAATAAGCGCTTGCCTAGCAAGCGCAGGGTCCTGAGTTCAATCCCTAGTACCGCAAAAATAAATAAATAAAGAAAGAACAGAAGCAGTGCAGGTGTAATTTTAAAAGATAAAACTCATATACACATTTGTTTTTTCACATCCACATTGTAATGGTCTTCATAGCCCTACTAATTATGAGACTTAGGAAGACAACATCTCACTCTAGGTAGCCTCATGTACTTCATAATGAAAGATTTATATTCAAATTTTATATATACATACATGTGCATATGTACAAATATAATTGCATAAGTAAATCCATACTTATTCATTAGTGTGGTGTGGTGCAATGGTGCTATTTACAGAAATCAACTTCTCTGGGGCCACAAATCACATTTATCATGAATGTGTTTATCCTGCAACACGAACTTCCCAGAACGTAGATGAGAAATGAGAAATAAAGTACATCATGCTGAGATGAACAGGTCAAAACTCCTTTACAGAACTTCGTTTACCTCTACCATGGATGTATTCTTAAAAACTACTTTGTAATCTACTAATTTTGTTAGTGATAACATTTTATTTTCGAGTGTGTGACATTCCAGGCTACAGCAGGTAAGAGGCAAACAGTTGTTTCAGCATACAAGTAGCCTCTATAAGAAGTCACACTTATGGTCACGACAAGTAATTGCTCTCTTAATAACAGAGAAGGATTTAAAAATTACATTACAAAACGTAGCTATGGGAACTTAGAAGGCATAGCCACTTAGCATGAGCACAAACAACTTTTGACATGGCAGAGCAGCCCCAAAAGAATTACTGCACTCTAGCACAGGACACTGAGTAATGTTCATTATGATGACCTTGAGTTATCAAAAAAAGGTTAATGTAGCTGTTCGGGTCACAAAGTAGAAAGAATGTATCACTTTCAGGATGGTAAAAGTAAAACAGGGGTTGTTACATGAAACAGAATTATTTACATAGTACACTCACCTACACAGATCAGTTCTCAAATATTTAATTATTTCTTTAGTTTAGTTACATCACCTCACTTCTTGTGTCACCCTGAATCCCACCAAGCTGCAATGCTGTATACTAATTACCAAGTGACATCACACAGATGGTTTCACTACATCATTTATAACTGCATTTTTAGGTTAGCCTTGAAAAGAGAATAATAATTTCAAAGGATTCTTGAAAGCTTGGAAAAACATACGAAGACCTATCCCGTACCTTCTTCTCGTCTCTAAATGGTGAGCGACGGCGCCAACACCGTGAGAAATGTTCAGCACGTTGAGTGTCACACACTTCATTGCTTGATCCTGGCATTTCTGTCGAGATATTCTATCCTTTTCAGCCTGATAGGAACCCAATTTCAATTTTTCCCCCAAGACACGATTATCACCTTCACCACTAAGGCTTGAGCACCTGGAGTCATCAGGTTCTTTCATTGTTTATCCTAGTGTGGCCTTAAGTGTCAAGGCAAGCATGTCACTGCCAGATCATGCCAGCCTCTCCCAGAAAGAAACCTCAGCCCACTTGTGCTCCCAGTGCTGTACCCGTCCAGAGAAACGCTGCTGGTTATTTTTAATAAATGCAAACAATTTAAACAAAATCATCTATGACATGCCACATAAAACCGTGTTAAAACTACAAGTAAAAGTCAACATCCAACAAAATTCTGCTTTCAAATTCAATTCCTGGGAAAGGTCTTGATTCTGCTATTTGCCCATCAAGTCCTCATTGCCCCCAGGGGGTGGGTATAAGAGCATTAAAGGTCACTGCCAGGGATCGCGGCCAAGTCAATGAAACAAGGACTCTTCCTCTCCAGAGACGCAGGGAAATGCAATGCGCGCGCCAGGGGTTGATTAGGTCAGGGTGTCTTTTGTGTTCTGCATGTAAATGAGAATTAACGTCCACTGAGTGCCAGCAGCTATTTTGTTCATTTTAGTAAAAATGAAACCCTGTACTTAACCCTTGACGCAGTTCTCTGCAGTCTGTGACAGAACATAAATGCAAGAACTGTTTATACTCCTCTAACCAGCTAGTCTGCATGTGACTTACCAGCGGCCTCCACCCACAGCTCAAAACAGCACTATTTCTGCCCAAGAGAAAACATCTTTCACTACAATGGCTCTGGGTTTGTTTCCTCATGTACGGCAACTATTAAAAACCAGTGAATGCTGAAACTATTTATGGCCAAATGGTAGGAAAAATCAGTAGCGTTTAAACATGGGATTAGTAACACTTCATTTACCTGGGTATTTCTTAGGCTGCAGAAATGAATTTTCATATACCTGAAGCTTATGTCCCCCTAAGGCCTAAATATTAGATGGAAATCTTTATGAAGTATATTACTCCCTGGCTTCCTGCTTTCCTACATAAATGTATCTAAACATAATATTATCTTTTCTTCCTTGAATCAGGGTCATATTTGTGAACATTCATTACTCTATCATGTGGTTATATACATCTACACCTCCTTTATCATGTCTTTCTCACTTTTCCTGCAACGTAAGGTTTCTAGCTGTCACTTCGGCTGGCCTTGTGTCTCCTTTACGTCTCTGATCTGTTGTGGGCTGGGCGGTCGGATAACCAAGCTCATTAAGAATGGCATGCTGGATCAAAATCAGCAAGCCTCATGGTGTGCCACGAGAAACGGGATGCATGACTTTAATGTGGAATTTTTGTGCAAGTTGTTTTTGTACTGGCAGAAGCTTTTTGCACTTAATTCTAGATTGCAGGCAACCACTTTAGAGTTAAGGTTATTGTCTGAGTGGGTTGAATATTTCTGCATTAGTTCTAAAGTGTTTCACTACAGGAGACATAGACAGTTTTGCAACACATAGGCAAAAGAAGCAGAGCAGTCACCCTGAAAGCAAAGCATTCAGGACTCTCATCTGAGGATTCAGGAAACTGCACAGATCAAATCCTCCCTTAAGGGGCCAGGGATGTAGCTCAGTGGCACAGTGCCTGCTGGGTAATCACAATGAACTGAGTTCAATTGTTGGCACCTTGGGCTAGGGATATAGCTCAGTGGCACAAACACTTGCCTGGCAAGCGTGAGGTTCCGAGTTCAATTCCCAATACCAAGAAAAAAAAAGTGATGAAAATCATCTGTGGGTACCAAACAAACAAAAACTAAAAAATAAAAACACCACAAAATCCTCCCTTAGACCACTAGGAGATGTTTTAGCCTTCTTCATAGCAAGATAGAGGGCAATTCCTGGAATAGGTAAACTGAAGCATGATGGTGAAAATTGGTTTGCAGTTGGAATCCCTCAAAATTGCATCTTCCACACTTATAATGCAATGTCAGCAAGGTGAGGCAGAGAGGGTCTTAGAAGAGCAAAGCCCAGAAACAGATGTGCTTTTCCCTTGTATTGACTTACCCACTTCACTTCCGTCTTTTTCTTTTTCTTTTTTAACAGCTAATGCCCACATCAAGACTTCTAACTCAAGTCTCTTTCACTGAGTCTAACGCTGTCCCTGAGGACAATCTGTGGAGTGCTCGAATGCCTTGGCATCCAAGGTCTTCCCACACCCACACACCTCCGTCACCTTTGCTAAATCACATACTCACCCAGTCATTTCTTTTCATCTGAGTGACTTCATAATGACTTAACAGCAAACAGGAGGCTCTCCTCAAAGCTTTCCTTCTGTATTTTACTCACTCATGCCATGCAGGCTCTATTTTATCCTCTTTCAGTGCTTCTCTCCATTCCCATTTTGGAAGGCTTTTGCATCTCTAAAACAAATACCAGTGATGTGGGGCTGGGTCCAAAGGACAAATAATTTTTTGGTAGTTCTCTGTATCCCTAAGCCCTAGGTGCAGGCAGATTTTCCCTGCAGTAGTAAGAACTACTCAGATTCCAACAGAAAAGACAATAGGGGACAGCATCCCTTCTATCCCACTGGGATTTTTTGTCAGGGTTGCAATGGGCTTTATCTTTTGGTTGTGTTTATTTTATGTCAAGTTATATGTTAGACCATCAATGTCCTCCAGCTTCCAAGGACTCTCAAAAGTAAAATTATTTCAATGTCCAGTAGAAAAATTATGACTATGTCACCAATCCAAGAACTTGAAGGGAATCAGGCGACACCACATGTCTTCCTGCTGCTGGTCAAAGTCTGCTACTTTCTTCGTGCATGTTGCTTTCCCATTAGGCTATGACTGCTTCCTCCAAACACACTGCAATGAATTATTTTCTAATCTGGAGACTTACAAATAATTCAAAATACCCGTTGACTATTAATGGTTGAATTCTCTTCAATGGGATCTGTTATTTGAGCATGAATCATAATAGTCAATTTATTCTCTTTTAGGACATCACATTGAAATCCACTCAAAGCTTTTTAAATCATGCAACTAAATTTACTATAGATAGGCTTGCTACATTAAAAATAAATTGAAATAAAATTACCACTGTAGACCAAGAATAAAACCGTTCATATCTGTAGCCATTATCCCAACCCTACCCACATGGTTTAAAAGCAAAACCATTTTCAGTGTTCCATTAGCCTCACCGATTTAAATCAGCAGACCCTGTGTCAGCATGGGTAATTACTTGCATACATCTTGACAATTCTGCCACATGTATATAGATAACATGCCCCCACCCTTTCAGATTCACATTCTTTAGAAAGTTTTCTGGAGTCACAGCCAGGAATGTTCGGCTCCCTCTTGCTTGCTTTTGTTCTGTGTTGGGGGTTTTGTTGTTGTTGTTGTTGTACTGTTTTGTTTTGTTTTATTTTTAGCATCTGTTCTTTTTGTTGGAAACAGCACCAGGGAACAAGGCAGCAAAAGAGGAAATTCTTTCCACCTCCGTACTCTCTGTAAAGAACCACAGGCCAATCTCAGGTAACAGATGAGCTACACTGAGGACCGGTGTCTACTTTTTTAACCTACAAAAATAATTATTTTGAAAGGAAGAAGCCAAGACAACAAGGATACACACCCACCTGAAGTTTCTCCTCAACTCATGTTTTTAATAACTGCAAAGTGTTGCGATTTCATTCTGCATTAAATTTTAAGTTAAGGCTGGCTTTCTAACCTGCACAATTTGCTGCAAGGCCAGCCAATAATTGAACATAAGCTAAAGTGCAAAAGTTGATGGAAAGCATGGAGTTATTTTTATAAAATAATATTTCAGACATTCATAAATATGCATTCAATGGCTTAGTCTATGAAAGCTCAGCACATAGACCTATGAAATTCTGATTGTGCTCTTTATATGTAAAATAAAAGCAATTTCGAGGCAAAAATAAATAAATGAAATATTAATGCACCATACCATCAATCTATCAGAGTGTTGCACATTTGATTTTGCGGGGATAGGAAAACTTTAGCCAAGCTTCTGCATTTCTCTGAATCTTTACACCCTCATGTCACACCTGTATTCATGCTGTGAGAGTAAACGGAATGAGGCTGAGCTGTGTCTCTAACAAGCGGCTCAGAGAAATACGTCCATGGAAGAATCCTGGACACACACAGCTGAAGTGTTCCTGTTCAAGTGATATTTCAGAGCTGATGAAACTCCTGGTTTGAAAATTGTTTTGTTTTCATCCAAGTGGTGCATATAAAATGAAATAATTCGTTTTCCTGGTTTTCTGGCCCACACAGGTACGAAACTAGCTACTCTCCTCTCCAGTCTTTCCCTGTAACTATGGGTACCTCTGCCTCTAGTATCAACCACGTGAAGTATTTGTCTTTGCAGCAGCTGTGACAGCCCTAAGCAAGGGTTAGGCAGTGTGGAGAGAGAGTTCAGGGCGTGGTTGCAGTAATGCCACTGTCCTGTGATGAAATTTTTCTAAACTCATTTTCTTTTAATACAGTACTTCAAAATTAATGAGAACATTTTAAATGGACACGGACTTCCAATTGCCATCCTCTTCTTATAGACAAATATATATATCGATACATTTATAAATGTAAAGAGGTGAGGAAGGTCATGCATAGTCGGTTTTATATGCTAAGTGATCCTTAAAAGCAAAATTTCTTAGCTTAAAAGTAAGCATAAAAATGAGTAGCAGGAGAGATGGAAATCTCACAAACAATATACACTGTGCTTGCCAGATGGTGCAGTATTTGAATGACCATATTATACTAAATGGAAATACTTGTTCTCAGAATAGTGTTTATAGGCTTAACTTTGTGGAAACAGGCTAATATTGACCTTGGCACGGAAGATATTTTGATAACAACTCAAATAAATAGGATTTTTTTTAAATTGAAGTTTAAGAAAATTTAAATGCTCTTCCTAATTTATTCTTTTTTTTTTTTTTCTTCCTAATTTATTCTTTACAAAGGCTAATAAAACTGTTTGCTTTACATGGATACAATACATCTGAGTGACTTTATTCTGAAAGGCTATTGTAAACCTCTGTGTTTCCTTTTAACATCAGAGTTGCTCCTAAGGCACTGCAGAGCAACAGTGCATTATAGGGAACTGACAGCTGCACCCATAGGAGGAGACCGCACGACTCTCGGCTCCCTCCAGGACACCAGCCCTGGCTCTGCATCCTAAGCCTTCTTCAGGTACAGTATGTTTCCTTATAGCCATACAGAACCCCAGGGGAAATCGGGGCGACTCCCACAGGAAACCCTTCCTCTCCTCCTCACTTTGAACCATAACCGGGGCCCACTGGATCGCATTCCCCATGAGAAAGGTAAAATACTATTTGTATAGTGTGATGGTTATGCATTGCTGTTGACTTACGTGACCGCAGCCCAGGGGAGGCGTACGCTACACTGAGTGGCCCAGGAAGGCATGAGCATGGGTGCCGTGGCCTGTGCCCAGCCCTCCCTCTGTGCTGCCGCTGCCCTGCTCTGCTGCCGCCTGCCGTGAAGTGAGTGGAATCTCTCTTCCATACCCTTCCACCGACATGCCTCGGCCATGCAGCCAACCGACCGTGGGCCAAAGCATTAAACTCCTTCATGTAAGCTGTCAGCGTTGGGTATGTCCACCTAGCCACAGGCAAGCTAGCACACAGCCTTCCAAAACAGCTCTGATTTCATCTGTGCATGATGGAAGCCATCTGGAGGGAAGTTAAGGGCACTCCATCTAAGAAGTCTTTAACTGATATCGCATATGAACTTGGGCTGCCTTTGGGAGTTATATCTGTGGGGAAAACATGGGAAAAGCACCAAGTGAACTTATTTGATACCCTAAAAAGAAGACAGCCCATCTAATCCTTACTAATTCTCTTTCCTTTTATTTTCTGCATAAACGCAGCTAAGAAAATTTAAGGAAAAGAAGTATCTTACAACATATCATCTGTATTATCTTGCATAAGAAATGGAGGATCTATTTCTTAAGTGGAATAAAAATATCTTTGAATATTATTGAAAAGGACTGAATCATTATGTCATCCTGTATTGAATATAATTCCTTCCTTCATCTTTGGGTTGTTTCTTCTTTACTGTTACTGTGTGATACACAATATGCTATGTGTGTTAACAGCAATATCATGCTATTTTTAGTTTGTTCTGGGTCTATCTTTTCAAGGTCAAAGCATTTGAATTTGTCTAAGAAGCTACTCTGTGGAGATCTTTTTCTTCATAACTTCTATTTCTTCTTAATTCCCAGACTTCTTTAATATTCTGATCAGCATCTGAAAAGTCACATTCAAATAAGGTAAAACATGGAGAATCATAATCACTCATCTATTATTTTGTCCCTGTTTATTTTGTGACCTGTCAACAGAGAGCTATTTTTACAATCTAATTAAATTTGCCAGCAAGAACGACCTGAGATTTAAAATTAGGGATCTTTTCTTCATCTTCTCTCTCTCTCTCTGGGTAGTGTGAGCCTCTCCGTCAGAGCTGTACTTAATTACCCACAGGCCCACTAATCTGCCCTTGCCAGCCTCTCCATGCTAACACAACAGGAAAACACCACAATCAATCACTGCCTCTTCGTCTGCAGTCACAATGTTTATTTTGTGAATATTGGCTCAGCATCCCAATCTGTGACAGTCTATGAGTTTTGTATTTAATTTAAAAAGAGCAATGTGGGAAAGACAGAAAGAAAAAACTATACACAGATTTTGCAAATGAGAAGTGTCACAGCATCAGTGTCTTGACCACGTTCTTGATGGGTGAAGCAGGAAAACACCTACTGGGTGCAAGCAGGGCTGGCTGCAAGCCCCAGGATGTGCCCTGCTCCCCCTGCTGTAGGCAGGCCCTGGCTGGCGAGGGTTTTCATAGTGCAAGGTGGTTAGAAATGCCTCAAGTGTAGTGATGCACACCTACTCATCCCTGCTACTCAAAAGGCTGAAGCGGGAAGATCTAAAGTTCGAGCCCAGCTTGGGAAATTTACAGAGACTGCGTCTGCAACTATGCTTTTTGTTTGTTTGTTCCCCACTCCCACCCCCAGAGGGCTGGAAGGTGGCTGAACGGTAAGAATCTTGCCTGATATTTGTGAGATCCTAGGTTCAATCCTCACTACTGGAGGGAAAAAAGGCCAAAAAAATCAAGAGAGACTGCAGGGATATTAAAAGGAAACACAGTGACCCTGTGAGAACGCACTGATAGAGGAGGAGAAGGAAGAGAACACTCCCCGGGTGCCATGAGGGTGCACATACCACGTGACTGCCACCCAAACCAACCCCAGAGCGCACAGCCTGAGGCCCCGGCCTCAGGTGCAGCAGGAGCCACTGCCCGACCCGGCCTGCGTGCCTGGCCGCATGGAGCCTCGGTTCTCCTGCCTGGCCAGTAGGGACTTTCACTTCTCTCTGCCTAACTTTGTGTGCAAAGGGCCAAATAAACGGCAAACAACAGAATAAACGAGCACCCTCCAACAAAAAATAGACATGACTGTTGGCACTGCTCAAATAAATGCTTCATCACCGTTAAGTGTGAAATTATGGTACAAAGGATCTAACTTCTGCTTAACGCAACTTGAGACTGTTGGTGTATCTTCATAATTCCAGATACGTCTGTAATCTAAAAGTATATTTGAAAGTCTTTCACTGTGAGGTGCGAGGACTGAAGTAACGCATGATTTAACAGATAAGGGTTACTGGTACTTCTGAACAGCAGGCGCCTAACACAAACACAGGAACCACTACTCGGATACAATGCAACTTACTAATTTATTAAAGTAGAGAGAAAAGAGCCCAGGAATTGAGGAGAAAGAGCAGATTCCGACAGCACTGTGTCTTACACTGATGTATTCCATCTGCTTAAACCAGTTATTGTACTTCTCTGAGTCTGTATTTCCTCTTAAAACACAGGTGGACACATTAATTGAAACTAAACCATAATGGGTCAACTTCTAAAATGTGTACTACAAACAACACTTGATATAAACAACATAAATCCTTGAAATCTGTTCAGTTTTGTGACACTGCATTACCTTCTGATTCGCTGAAGCTATTATTTCTACATCTGATGATCGTCTACGTAAGACAGAACACTCAGGATGGCCGACTCGTCTCGGTTCTTCACAAAGTCAGAATCTGAAAGCATTGTGTCAGTCTGTGACGGTCAAGTAGAGACAAGAACACCTAACCGATCCTATCAAAGGACAAATCAATAGATGCGATGAGGAGAACGTGGGGATCACATTCTTCCTCTTACTGACTTTCAGATAAATTCAGATATTTCTTTGATCTCCAACTTCTGTGTTCACTTCTGGAAATACTCTATTCAACAAAACCAGGCAGGACAAAAGTAAACACTTTTATTCCTCATTTTAGAACTGCAATTTTTTCTTGTTTTTAAAAAATTAATTGCTGTACTTTCTCCCTACTGGGAACTTGAAGCTTGGTGAGGGCCCCTGACAGGTGAAAGACAATTCCCGCATCTCGCAGGCACATCAGCAGCAGCGAACTGATTGAGAATCCCTTTGCAATAAAAACAGCTAGATTTTCCACTGCTCTTTATGAGTCCAGTTTCTTAGTCTTAATTTTGATTTATAACTAGTGAAATTAAATCAGGCATTTTCGCTTTCTAAAAGGGTGGCTTTGATTGCACCAATGCAATAGAGCGACTAAAACTATTTACCAACATATTGTTTCAGTAACGTTTCAACTCTGTAACGGGCAAAGAAAAAACTTAGTTACAGTTCTGTAAGGGTGGAGAGAAAGATTAGCTTCTTATGGCCAGTGTTCTTTGAGATTCTTTGAAAATACATGATTGTATGATCTAGTCACCCCTGTGAGGAACGGACTGCTAAAACAGACTCACTTAAATTAAAGATCACATATGATCAAGCTCTGCCAATTAATAGCAAAGAGAAAAGCTAGCAGTGAATTCATATAAAGCACTTTATGTACCACCTCGTGGCAGAGCTTATGGGCTATGCCTCAGGGTCCCAGTTTCATGGCTCTTGGGTTCTCTTCTCTGCAGGCCATCTTTAGCCAGACAACTCCTGCTAGGGACAAAGGCAGGTCTCACGCTTGTACCCAGCTCATCTAGCCTATTTGCTGAGAAGTCAGGCTAACAAAGAGATTAGCATGTGTCTTTTCTGCTCTGTGAGGGGGTTTGCATAGAATATCTGATTTACAATTCCTTCCTCCTAGTAATTTTAATTACAGAATTAATGGTAGAATACAATGAAGGGAAAGAATGTGCAAAAAAGAAAATCAGAATTTGAAGTAAAATGTAATACAGGTTGGCAGCTGTAAAGATGGCTTTACTTAGGACATGGTAATGTTACTCACTATGCTACACTGAGAAAAGCTGAAGATGAATGGCCAGACATGACTTTTTAGGCCTCTGACATCGTGCATGCAGTGCAGAGAATTACTAACATTACAATGGGGCGGAGGGTAGCCTGGTCAGGGCCGCGCTGACCAGTATATTAGGTACAGCTTTGAAGACTACAAAACATTCCACACATATGAGCAAATAATGAAAGTCAAAATGTATCTAATTCTTCACTCCAGCCAGGTGGCCAGAAGTATTATAAATCTTTGTTACAGATGCAGCAAAAACAGTCTCTGAAGTAAGCAATATTCTGAAGCAGAGTGAGGAAAACAAACCTGGGTCTTAGAGCTCTTTAAGCAGCCCTCTTCTCTAAGAAAGTCATAATTAGGTAGAGAAAGGAATCTTTCAGTGCCGAGAGGACAACAAATGTCAACACATCGGGCGAATCAGGCAGAACAAGCTGTCTATGTCTCTGGCTCCAAGTCCGTGTGTTTCCTTCTTACTCCGTCGTATCTACACCTTTTCCTCTGGACTTAACAGAGCAGCTCTCGCAGAGAAATGTGTCTACCCATTCGTTAAAGTGAAAGCATGGATGGGGTAAGAGGTCAGCGGGCCTTTCTTGAAGTACTTTGATTTGAATAAGGAATAAGATCTTTACTTGCAAATTTACTTTTAAGGTTATAATTTTGAAGTTTTCTACATTAGCAGCAGTCAAATAGGAGACATTTTGGAGACCAAGAGTATTTTCCTGTGCCATTTTAGCAGCTGTTTCCTGGGTCTATGCAAAGGGAAATCCTAATGCGTAAGTACTTTAAACCCAAGCCTGTACCACTCACTGCAACTTGCTTCCAAAATATGGCTTTGGCCTTATTGAGAGTGTATTGTTTACTCAAAGCACCTTAGCAAACAGAATAGACTCACATCCTACCCCATCAGCAGCATGAGAACGTGGATGCTCCAAGATCTCTCGGAGATGCCACCAAACAGAGACATCCAAAGGGGGCAGAGGCTGAGAAGCAGACGCAGGCCCCACGCACTGCACAGAACATTTCACTAAGTCTGGTGGTCATCTTCCTGGCCTGTGTAAAAGTGACCTTCACAGCCTTCCTTCTGAGTATACAAAAATTTGTTCCAGTACACTTTCAGCCTTCTGGGCCACCGAGCTAAGTTATGCCATAATGACATCTCAGACATGACGTTCATTAAGGTTATGGGGGACAAATCTGGGAAGCTTGCTAAGGCCTTGAAAGACTAACACATTTCAAAGTGAATTTGACAAGTTAGAGAAGCAGTCATGTGAGGAAATGGATTTTAATCAGACAAAGGGGAACATTAGAGTATTAGTTTTGTCAGTTTTACCTGCATCCTGAATCTGTTATCCTGCCCAAATTCCTCTGCTGTCCTGACTGGCCAAATGCCGCTCTGTGGCATGGTCTCTCCTTCATTTCTTGCTCTTTATGAGTGATTCTCACTTAGCAGCTATAGTGCTGCTTTGAGACTGGGAACTTGGCAGACCAGTACTTTCTCAAAATTCTCAAATTAAGTTCACAATGCAAAACTCAAACCCTGTTCTACAAGGCCTCAAATGAAATGAGTCCTAACCGCCTATGTGTTTCTTTTTCAGTATTGGGTCTGTCTCCAGATTAGCTTTCCTTTGCAATTTGTTCTTATTTACCTTGAAACCCAGGCACCAGTTTCTCAAAGCCTAACGCTCTCCCTTGACCCTCTGAGCAAACTTTCTTGACCACCCTGTCTCTGAACAACCACTCTGTCCTCTCTCTACCACATCACATCCAGTTTCTTCTGCCTTCTAATTCCGATCAGGGTCTGAAACCATCCTTTTTGCCTCCATCAAGGGCAGCCTTCTCCAGTCAGAAGTAAGCACCTTGAAGAGACAGTCACCATCCCTGTTCCTCATCCTGTACGTCTACCTCCGAAAAGGGTAGCATTTCATAGGTGCTCAGAACTTACTGACAGTATAGGAAAGCAGTTCTCAAAGTGTTGCTCTAAAACAGTTAGAGGTCCCTGATACCCCTTCAGGGGAGTCAAAGGGCCAAACCGTTTTTCTCACCTCACAGTGGAGGTGTCTGGAGCCAAAACCACAGATGGTACTCACAAAAGATGGTCTGCGTGCGTAGACATGAGGCAAATCACTATCTTACATTACACCAGTACTCGAGATTGTCAATAATGTATAGCATGTCGTTCTTCTCACCAAATTTGTTTGGGGAAATGTAGTTATTTCTTATAAGAACATTGTTATTTTAACATGAATGAATTGGTTATTATTTTTAAATAAATGATAAAGTAATATTTAAATGCCCTAGTAAACAGTATAACAAATACGCATGTACAATTTAAACAACAGACATACACAAAAGCCCTTTGTGCTTCTCAATATATTTAAGAGTATAAAAACATCTTGAGCATAAAATCTGGAAAACCGTTAGCAAAGGATGCCATCCATTTAGTTCACTTAGTCCCAGTGAAGTATCCAAAACTTCCTGCAGCTGACATTGTGCCCAAATAGGGTTTTCTCTTTCCCAACTCTATGTCTTTGCTGTTAATTAGTAACTGCGGCTTTTCAAAACCTTCGCATGCTTCATGTCCACCTAATGTGCTATCTCTTCCATCAAATGAAGTTCCCGTAGAGGATTTATCACCCATGCTCCCAAATGGCTATGTTGTTACTTGTCCTCCCAGCTTGCATGCCTGGAGGGAGGAACATATGCTTCTCACAAGCAGTAGGAGCACAGCCCGTGTGCAGCATGCAGACCATGAGCACAGCCCGTGTGCAGCATGCAGACCATGTGCACAAAATGAGAGCAACAAACTTCACACCTGTAGCATGAGATGACAATGACTGAGCCAGAGCAATAGCACCAAGTGATGACATTAATTCCAGCAATGAGGCTCGGCTGCTCTTGGATTCACGTAGGTGGAATCCTCGTCACTACCTCAACTGCACACCAAGGAAAGCAGCACAGTGAGCGCAAAGAGGGCAGGGTGTGGCCGTGGGCTCGACCTAGCCCCCCCGGCAGCATGGCAATGGGGTGCAGTCCGGCGGTCTGCTTGGGTGACCCTGAGGACTTCACTGGACCTCCGGACGCGATGTATCGAGGGGAAGCCTGGTGGTTTGCTGGGTAACCCTGCCCACTTGACTGGACCCCCGATGGCCTTGAGGGCTTGTCAGTGGGGGCTTGACCATAGTGAACCTTGTTCCCTGCCAATCTACTGTCTTTGAGGATGGGTACTTTTCTACCTCCTGCTGTAGCAATTTGTATACACCCATATATGTTACAGTATAATTTGAAGCAGCCATGTCTCTTCCCAATGTGAGAGTCCAAGGGAGTAAATAAACCCAAAAGTATAGTTATTATCAGAGGGAAGATGACTGGTTGGGTGGTAGAACAATGGAGATGAGGGTGGAGAAAACTGATTAATTGAATGAGCCATCATCTGTATAACTAACAAATATGAAGATAACATTATGCAATACAGCATCCAGTGCTAATTCCCTACTATCTTCTCTATAATTTTGTATTTCCTGTTTAAAAAAAAAGAATACTTTCCTTTGAAAGACCAATCAGAACTCTTGGAAACTTAAAAAAAAAGAAGAGTGCGGGGTGTGGAATTTAGAGAAAGTGCATCATGTAGGATTGATTGTTTTTAGCATATCAGGGGTGCCATATTAGTTTCCTATTGTTGCTGTAAAATTTATGACAAATATCTTAAAGGAATGCAAATTTAATCACACAGATCTGAAGGTCAGCAGTCTAAGCACAGTGTATCTAGGGTCCTTTGTTAGGCCAAAATCAAGGTAACGGAAGCCATGATGTCTAACAGAGTCTCTGAGGGTGAGCTGGGTGCAACCACGTGCGTTTGGGGTAAGTTCAGTTTCTTGATGCTCACAGCCTGAGAGCCAGTTTCCTTACTGGCAATCATCAGGGGCTGGGATTTGCCTGGAACTCTCCCTAATTATCTTTCTTGCTCTCCAAGAGGCTTTTCCCTGCCTCCCAGCAATGGCGAGTGTAGCCCTTTTACACTTCCTTGGTGAGCGTCACCACCCGGCTTCCACACTCGGTTCTCTGGTTTAAGAACTTATGTAGTTAGGCTGAGCCCGCCCAGATCACCACAGATCGTCCCCCATTCTCAGGTCTATGACATTAATGACAAGCACAAGGCATGTTCATAGGATCCGGGAATTATAATACAGATAAGCAACGTCCTCTAAACTCTGCATACTGTCTTCTTTCAACCACACTGCCGCTGTCCTTAGCATACAAGGCACGCACGTTTGCATGAGTAAAGAGGATGTAGCGATAACAATAAACAAACAGCCTTTAAAAAATAAGTATTTCTCTCGATTGTTATAAATGTATATGTGTCCTACAGCAAGGACCTGTTTCTGAAGTTGTATAAAACTGTATGCTTAAACTTTTTAGTCATTAAAGTTAGTAACTGACCCAAAGGGTCATCTCAATCATTAACAGTGTCAAATGAGATTGCCCACCACCAGGTCCATTTGGAAAAGCACCCAGCCCAAATTTCCAGCTGAGTTTCCTGTAATTTAGTTGTCAAAGTGATGGAGCACAGCTCTTCTACTTAATTCATATGAAATCACTATCGACTTGACTGTATCCTTCGCCAGGCGAATGGTAATTTTTCTGTACAACATATTCTGTCAATGGTGGGGCCAAAACAAAGAAGAAAAGAAACTTCAGGTAAAACAAAAAGTCAGACAAATGGTCACAGGTCCCCCAGGTGTCTCACATTTAAACAATTTCTCTTATGGTGTTAAGTTCAAAGTTTTTATGATCTTGTTGTTCCAGTCTTAATACCACCAATTTGAAAAGCCCTTGGGCTCTTTCTAAACCAGAGACCATTAAATTAACTAAGAGCTAAAGAATAAACAAACAAACAATAAAACAAAATTGGTTTTTTCCTCTGTATGTTCTTTTGTAAGGTAGATCTTGGAATTAGGATAAAGGTTAATTATATTTACTTGTTCAGTTTCTTAGCAGAAAAACATGAAGATAAGTTTTTATTTTGACACCAAAACAAAAAGGTCCTTGAGAGCAGGGACTAAGATAAAATATTTAGTCCTAGTTATACACTCTACTCTTTGAAATTAAAGAAGATGAGCATTTAAAAACCATTCCTCCTATTGAGGAAATGTTCCAAAGTTACTCGACACACCTCGTCTACCCCTTTTGATGGGTATTATTTCCAAAATCTATTTTTAAAATAAACACAAAATATTCAGGGGAAAGTTTCTCGTTTCTGTCTCTTATGCACCCAGGTTTTTTCACAACCAACACCCCTTCTAAGGCATCTACAGTTGTTATTACCATGACTACTCTGATTCTTCTAGCGGTGCTTCTGGATTGCATGAGCATGAATAAGTATGTTATGGTTACCATCTTTTTTCACCACACAAACTCTTCTTTTCAAAAAGGAGAGCAATTCTGAGGACCATTTTAGAGTAGGGTACTGTAACTCTGTGAACTTAAATAACCGCCTGCTTTGAGTTTGAAGTCTGCTGTGCTTCCAAGTTGCATGCCATTTCTTCTTTGCCTTCCTACCGCTCCGCTTTGGATGACCTATGGCCCTGTTTTTCCCGTCAGTCCACACACATAAACCACGGTGACTCAAGGCGATGAAAGACTCTCGGATTCATCTAACCCATCTATCCACCTACTGCTTGTGTCACATCTCTCCCACGCTCGGGCACCTGCAGAAAACTGTGAGCCCCATAAGGGTGGCGGATACATGTTCTTCATTTGGTTTCCCTCCTGCTACTTATACAGTGATGCTTGGTAGTATGGTTTCGCTTCACCCTGACCAGAATGACTACATTAACTACAGGCTCATTCACATTGTGTACCCCATAGCATCTCACTGTGTCCTTAGAGTCACTTTTTCATATAGTTACTAAATACTCAATACAAAATAAGTATGTAAGAATAATATCTATATCTTTAATTATATACCGTTATAATTAATGGCTGTATGTGGTAGCTGTATTGCTAGAACTCTTTAATTTGCTTTCCAGAATGATTGTCCATGGTAAACAAGATGCAAAAATATTTTAAGGAAAAAGCATGACGTGGCCAAGGGAGCTCTGCAGCGTTGCATAGTCTTGGAGGTTGAGTCAGGCGCGGCTTTCGTACATGTTCTGAGAAGCAGGCAGAGCTCCTCAGGCTGCTGCTTCCTACATGTATTTGCACCTGGAATGACTTTTCCAAACAGCACATGTGAGCCTCTGCAGGTCACATTCATGAACCACACTACATGGGAAAAGCAATCATTAAAGATATTTATCTTGAAGAATACCATAGTTTTTAAAAGTCCACCATATTCAGTCACAAATGCAGCACACAAAAGACAAGGCGTATCTGAAGGAATGAGATAGTCTGATTCTCCTTCACGAGCTTCACAAAGCTACATAGCCCATGTGACCGTAACTCAGTGGAAAGGAGGACCCATTTTTCTGTGCATATGCATATACGCATAGCCTCTCTGAATTTATAATGATTTGGCCCCCAAAGTTTAAAGAATTAAACACTATAGTATTTCATCATATCTTCTTGATTTTTAAAAATTCTCTTACCTAAGAAAAAATTGCTGCATTTATACATAAAAAGAAGTATATTTTTATATTTATGTGTTCTGGTTATCTATTCCTTTAACTAACTTCTCAGATAAATTCACTACAATAAAAGCTCTCATTAGTATAGTTTCATTTTGTCACTGGATAGTTTTTAGGGCATGTAGTATAAACAGTAATATTTATTTATTGCCACTGTTGCAATTATTTCCTGTTGTTAAAAACAATGACATAAATAAACATTTTTCCACATTTCTCTTATCTCTGACTGCATGCTCCTACTAAGTATATTTTCCAGTTACTCCAGGCCCTTAATAAATAAAAGATAACAGTCAAGTATTTACAGAGAAGAAAAAGACCTACAAAAAATAGATTGTGACAGTCTCAATTTTCTCAGTGTTTCGCTAATCATTTCATTACTGTTAGGATTGCTCATTTCATCTAATTATAAGCAAGGTAGATGCTGTAGAGCAGCAAACTAAGATAGCTAAATCTTCACAAGGACAAGCAGTCATAGGAGCATCTGTTCCTCCGGCCGGACTGAGAAACGCGAAGGACACTGCGAATGGTGAGACGAGGGGAGAGGAGCACGATGGACGTGCGCTGTGAAGACACTGAATTTGCTTAATAGCCCAGGTAAGCGTTTCCCTGTGGGCAGTGGTCATGCCGAGGGCGGACTGACCTCCGCACCACGTGGACTTAAACACCCGGAGGTAGCTAAGGCAAGAGAGCAACTTTGGCTCATACCGTTTCCGGAAAGGAGGGAGACAGGAACAGGGAAAGTGGCATCCAGATCATCTGGCAACCTGGTTTATAAGTTAAGAGTTATCTGGGAATGTTTCCAGTCTCATTTGCTGATCTGGGGTTACCAAAGTAGGCCCTGTCTCAGCAGAGAGACCCACACCGCGACAGGAAGGTGCCGTCGTACCTCAAAGGGGTCATTCTGGGAGGCAATTTTATTTAAACAAGTGAATATAATGGCATTCACTGCAATGGATTAAAATGAATCTGGCCGACGGTATCAATCACATTAAACCTGTCGAAGTACTTCAGTGTTTTCTGGTGAAGCTCACAGTGGTAACAAATGAGGGCACCTTGCGAAGTGTCTGCTGCACAACACATGTTGAGTAAACAGGAGAGTAACATGCTCCTTTACAACCAAAAGCAAAGAAAAGCTTTGGCATTGGGAAAAAGTATCTCTGGACCTGAATCGGCTAGGTTTCTTGGTCGGCTCCTGTTCTGTGCAGCTGAACTATTTGCAGCGTCCCACACATAACGGTTCTTTTGAATCACAGGACAGCGACAACAAAAAGAGAAGCCGAGCCTCAGAGGACCCGTTATGCTTTCCAATCTCACATTACAATTTCCTTCGAGGTCCTTCCATCCACACGGAGAGCTGCTGCCTCCAACTGCACGGCTGCCGCGGATGACTCTTCGGAGACCGGTCTCCTGGTCCAGACTTCGCTTCTCCAGCTGACCCCTGGCGACTTTCACAGAAAGGAAAAGTGGTTCCACAGATTCTAACTAGAGATAAAGGAGTCTTTCAGCGGTAAAGGGAAGGCAGGGGGATCACTTACAGCGAAGAGGAATATGCTAAGTCATGAGGTCAGTGCGGGGTGGAGCGCCGAGACCGTGACCCCGGGCGCGGCTGTGGGCTCCGGGAAACCCTCCAGGCGCCGAAGCCGCGCTGGTGCCTACCGGACTCCACCAGCGTCTCTCCTGAGGCCTGGACGTGAAGCTTCTTGCAGGGAACTGGGATTACTGTCTTTTCCCTTCTGTTGTCAATTCCGAAAACACATTTCCATGACTTATGTAACAGAACACCCTACTAACTCTGGGGGACTTTTGGATGTATCTGCCTTTGAGGTACCTATTCATTACTTCTTCTGAACTTCTAAAAAGGGAGCAAGCACGTCGTGCATGAGACACATTCTGGAATATTTATCCAAGGCGTTCCAAACACTTCGTAATTTTAGGGACTTTTACCTCAGCAGATGATCTTAGTTAACTGATAGGACAATTTTGAGAGCAAGATTTGAAGAACTGGAGGTTCCTCAACTGGTAAAAGACTGCTCTGAAAACTTTACTTGAATTAAACATTGACTGTGAAACCAATTTCCATAGACAATAAACTTTATAGAAGCTGTGCTGTGTGACAAATTGAAAACATTATTAATATGTAATCCAGTTTGATAGTTCTGTATTTCACTACATTTAAGTCCAACGTGGAAATTGCACATGAAATTACTGTCAATATTACTATTCCTGTTAAATAGGAGTGTTTTGAGGACCAGTGCATTTTTAAACCTGATAAGAAAAGTCAGGTCCAGTGTTGTCAGATTACAAGGGCATAAATGATGCATTTGTTTGTATTTTACTAAGAAGCAAAGGGTCATCTGAAATAGTTTGCATTTCAAATTCCACCCACTTTTTTTATTAACATACAGTGTCTTTCTTTTCCTTGTTCTGTAAAATCTGAACCACACTGAGGTATTAGTAACCAATTTATTTCATGGCAAATCTAAAATGAACTTGCCTATGTTTGGGATAGGTTAAAATGCAAACTGGTTTCTGTTGGGGACGTGCAGCTGCTGCTAATGTTTCTGGTCATAAATCTTTCACTGTATCGTGTGAACACTTTCTAAGGAAGGAGAAAAGGAAAGCGTGTGTGTGTGTGTGTCAGCTTGGCTTAACTTGGACCTGTCTTGCTGGCCTTCAGCACCTTGAGGGAAATTGCACCGCATGCGTACGCTGCGCTATGGCAGAGGGTAGGCGGTGGCCGTCCGGTGGACCTCCACAGCTGAGCAAAAGGCATCCAGGTGCGCCTGTCTTCTGACCCAGAACCCGGTCAGCCCCTCTCACATTTGCAAAATTGCTGTCGGTGAGTCACACCTAGATGGCTTCCAAGCTAGTTAAAAATAATTCTGGAAGGAAAATGCAGTGCTGGTTCTCAGCGGCAGGAACATGAGTAATGTTCAGTGGCAGCAGATTCCTTTCAGCCGCTCTGATACCCATTTCAACTCCCAAATTTCATGCAGAAGTTATCTTGTACTTTCAGCTTTCTCCAATAAACATATTGAAAATGCAGTCAAACAGCTTTTTATCTTTTCAAAACCCAAACTCCAATTTAATCCCTCTGCTTTCACGACGCCCAGGAAGCTACTACGGCATTTCCATTATATCCAGCCCAACTGCAGACCTGCTGGCCATTCCTCAGAACTCCTGACAGCATCGTTCGTTCAGAACTCCTGACAGCATCGTTCGTTCAGAACAACGGGATCGATTCGGAAGAAGCCAGTGGCAATGAACTCCGGATGCTTATACAGGAGAGTGTCTTCTGTCTAGTCGGAAAGTGTTCCCTCTCCCTTCTCTGCCTAGAGATAAAGTATCTCATTACTTCTATTTTAGATCCTGGAAAACCTGTAAGATTTATCAATGCCGCTCACATTTAAATCACAATAATCAGTTTTAGTTGCATAATCCCTGGCCAGCTAAGTTATAATTTTCTAACATTAATGTGTATTTCATTTCCAAAAGGACTAAATTGTTTGTGTTTCCTAAAGATTTCAGGTATTGTGTACGAGCAACTTATTACTCTTTGATATAAGAATATAATACTCAGTGTTTAAGGGCTAAGAGAATTACAAGCACAAGTGTTCCTAGGTTGGCCAGCGCTCTACAGGTTAGGTATAATACAAATGAAACTGAGTCCAAAAGAGTGGAGTTGAAAAAAATTTAGTTTTTCTCATGCAATGATTTCTAACCCAGCTTTCTCAGGCATTCAGTGAATTGATAAACAGGTACTGCTCATTCATAAACAGTTTTAACACAGTGCTTAAAAAGGCAGAAAAGGCAATTGAAAAAATGCACATGCTGGGTTTGGTATAGCTCAGTGGCATAAGAGCCTGCCTGGCAAGCTCAAGGTCCTGCTTTTGACCCTCAGTACTGCAAAAAATAAAGAAAGAAAATAGAAATGCACATGCTAAGTAAATGTCAGTTTTGTCAGCGTTTGATTGGAGCGGTGTCAGTTCTGTGTGGCAAGCTTGGCATTTACTTTCCAATTCATTTTGTTTGTGATAAGATTGTTTGGGTCCAGTTACTGAGAAGGTTGAGGTTTCCCTGTCAGACTTTGCAGCCAGGATAAAAGAATGAAGCACTTAGTAAGTGAGAAACTTTGCAGTTTAAGGGAAGTTTTGTGACCTCAAGAGGCGGTTCTCAATAACAGACAGGGTACATGATTGCATGAGGAACACTCATACTTCCACAGGCATAGGAACCCTGCCAGGGTCAGTTCCATGGGCTGAGACAAGAGGTAAGAGGTTACACAGGGAAAAGGGGCCTCAACTCTTCTGCTTCTCTGCACTCCCCATTTCAGTTCCTCCGCCTTATTACTTCTTCTCTCGGTACCACCTATGGTAGGAAGCCAGGTAGCGATCCTTTGGTTAGGGAGGAGAAACCACAGGTTACTCTACCCTGAGTCAGAACCACTCAGTGAGTTTGTGAACATAGTTCAAAGCTGGCCAATCTGTCTGGAACCGTCAACAGGTCTTTGTGCCGTGAACACTGTACTTCACTTAAAAAGAAGCCCCCTTCCAGACATTAGATTCCATGCGAGTTTCTCAGAAGGTTTGTCCTCTGCTGCTGAACTCTCAGGAGCCTTTCAAGAAGCCTTTAAGAGAGGTGAGTGCAGCGTGGCCCCCACCTTACAACACCTTCAGATGGCATTAGTCTCTTCTATGGGCTCTCTTGGTGATGAACAAGCTTGGTACTGGTAGCGGGCATGTGACACGTACCTGCATTTATTCAACAAATACTTAACATCTGTTATTGATATATGCTTAGTAAAATACTAATGTTGCACCTTGAACTATACCTCATCTGTCCTCCTGGGAATGACATACTACCAGGCAAAAATGCAGAATGTATATGGTAGCCAATATTACCCACAGTTCGGGAAGTTAAAGTGAAAATAAATGCACAGTATGCTGGGAGATTACAACAGGAAAACGTATTCCACTCCAAAGCATCGGGTAAAACTTTCCAAGGAAGAGACTTATGAGGAAGTGACTTAAGAGAGACTTATGAAGAAGTGACTCAAGGGGGCTTTCTTTTCACCATCCCAGGTGGGACCCTCTTTGAGAAGGTGTCATTTCAGAGCGGGGGCACCACCTAAAGGTACCCAGAAAACAGCAGGCACAGCAGAGACTTGGTCCTCCTAACTATGACACGAAGGAATAAGTCAGGAAAACTGAGAGGAATGTGACAGTGTCAACATCTTCCTTGGCCTAGGGCTAAATTTTGAATTGATGATGGCCAACATTTTGGCCCACTGAGCTGCGTCTCTTGTTTTATGCAAAAGGAAAGAACTGTTTGCTGACTCTAGTTCAAAATTTTAGAGCTTTGGTTGGTATTAAATTATTCAAACATTCTTAGAAAAGGCAGCCACTTGCCAGATCAGGGTGTTCTCTTGAGTCACAAGATTACCAAGAACTCAGCAGGATGGAGGCTTTCTGTTGGGCCAGTTCCTAGTAATCTTACTCCAGAGACACAGGTTGATAGAGCGAAGCCCACACTTTCCAGGTCAGTGAGTGAGAAACAGTCTAGAGCCATCTGCATCGCTGACTCCAACTCACCCTACATGACCTGTCCCATGACTAAGGCACTCTGGGATGAAGAAAGACTGGTGAAAGCTGCAGGAGCAAGCAAAGAAGGGTTCTGGAACTTTACAATGTGGATAAACAGAGGGTGAGGAGTGGTAAACTTGTCTTGTCATCCGTGTTAATTCACCCACCAACTGCATGCCAGGAAGGAACCTCTCAGATAGATGAAGGTATCTCCTGGTAACTGCTGAAGGGCCTTGATATTCCAGCATGTGGCAGAAGGAAAGGCATTTAAAAACTCACATACCACTCACATAATGCATTAGCTCTGGACCACTACGCAGAACGGTTTAATTCCTGTTGCTATAAATACACACCTGCTCTTCTCCCATGAGGCACCTGTCCACAACACAGAAGCCAGGCCTGTGCTGCGCACAGACGAGCACGATGAGCACTATTCTTGCTGTGTCTGTTTCTGTACTGCTGAGCAACCTATTAGATAGCATTAATACACTTCACAATTTCAATAACTGCGTGTTCTTTGGATAAGGTTCAGGCATTTAAATTAATGTCAACTTGACATTTTATAGCCTTTACATACTTTTCTCATCTTTTAAAAGTTAGGAATAAATACTGATAAGTGGTAAAAATAAACTAACTTTTCTCATCTTTTAAAAGTTAGGAATAAACACTGATAAGTGGTAAAAATAAACTAACTCAACATTTAGTTTCCACACACTAAGATGTACCTCTAATGTGTCACTGTTGGGTGGCATGCAGGACTGAGCTGGTAGGCATCTAGCCTGAATTTTTAGATCTCTGTTTCTGCTAGAAAGGAAAGAGCAAATTTTTATTTGGCCAAAACTAGTTTGGGTTCTGCTCTTTTTAAGCAAAGTATTTGATGTGTCCAATTCAATTTGCTTACAAACTTCCTCTCTGACTGCGACCATCGCTAACATGGTAAATTATGATCAGGTGTAGCAAAACCTTGGAAACCTTCACCTTTAAAGAGAATATTTGAAGACTCTTTTGGACATTGAGATAATGAGGTAAATGACATCAAAACAAATTATCATGAAGTAGAAATGCCCATGTATCTAATGGCCTAGTCTAGCTTAGAAGCTCCTATGCTCCTATGCTCATGTTCAACAGTTCTGATTGGCTCTCCACTCCCACATCTACTGATCTGAGCAATGTAGCTGAAGGTAACAATATGTAATATAACAACCACCGTTAATGCCCATCACTTTGTTCTGAAACCCTGCATCACTTTTAATGTTCTGGCTTGTTTTGTTTATGTTTGTGACATTGGTATGCTGCTATTCTTTTCTTTTTTCTTTTATTATTCTCTTTAAAATAAAAAAAAAAACACCATTCTGAAATAGGAGCGAGCAAGGGCTAGCTTCTATTTCAAGTTCCACCTCAATCAACAGTTGTCACCCTTGGAGAGGTTAAGCGCTGGCTAGAATGTCTACTCAGGTCCCATCAGGTAAAGCTGTAATACTGAGATCCTGAATCTGCTCTTGTATTCCTGAGCGTAGGTTGAGGTCCTGCATTTGGAGCAACATGGACTGCTACGGGCTAAGTGTGCCCACAAAACGCATGTGTGGTAAGAAACTTGCTCCTCAAAAGCAACAGCACTGGGAGGCAGGGCCCAGTGGAAGGGCCTTAGTAAAAGGGTTTTACGCCATGGTGGCTTGGGATGGGCTGTACCCTGCTTTTCACCTGCATGAGGATACAGCAGTCAGTCGGCTTTCTGCTCCCACACTTGTCAGCCTGTAGCAATGAGGCCTGCACCAAACACTGGGTGTGGGTGCCTTGATCTTGAACTTCCCAGTTTGTTGAAGAGTGAGAAATAAATCTCTGTTCTTTATAATCACAGTCACTGCTATTTTGTTATAGCCATAAAAAGCAGACTAAGATACTGATGTACATTATTAATGGTAGAAAAAGGAACTAGATTGTTCTGCATACTTATTTCTCGATGCATGCAAAATACCAAATTTCTTGTCAAATAACTTGATCTTTACAAAAATATCATGTACTGAATATTATTAATTATTTTCCATATTTTCAGAGTTTAGCCAGAGATCACAGAGTAAAGTATGGACATCAGGTCCCAAATGCGAGATATTCATCAGATTTCAAAGATGTTCCTTTAGTTTCCAGTGGTACTGTTCTACAGACTAAAGCAACACATTGAATTACTATATTTAAAAATTTTTCAACCACAAATTTAATTTAAAAAGAAGTTATCAAGCTCATCAAATTTTGTATACCAAATCACTATTTCCATCAAACTTTTCTTTTTCAGTATTGGGGGGTAGCAGATACTCTTAGTTACCAAGTGGTCAATTTATCTGCTAATCAAACATCTTGGGTTTAATATAGGCCAAACTAGGCCCCTGTGTCTTTACATAGCTTTCTGCACTTTTCAGAGGGCTTTTCATTGCATTATCCCATTTGATTCCTTTAACACTAGCAGAGCCCACAAAGTGAATGGTATCATTGTCTCTTAATAACAAAAGTCACAGCGGAGCTCTCGGTTTGCTCCTTAGTTCACATACATCGTCAGGGAGGCCCTTCAGCTCTCACACTCAGAGTGTACCTGAGCCTTTTCCCCTCCCCATGAGCCTGAGGGTTTTGTGTCCCTGCACAACCTCATGAGTAGATCCTGCTCCCCCGGGGGCCAGGCCACCAGCTGGCAAAATGTGACATTAGTAGGGGCTCTGATTGAAACGCCTTAACATATCTTTCTCTAGGAAGCTATGTAATCACAAAACTTACTTTCTGATTACAAAAATTTAAGCATTTTATTTGATAAAGGTGTCTTTTACACATTTCTTTTCCTAGTTTAAAATTGTAGCTTCATGATTTTTATGCTGGAATACCTGGTAGTTGCATACATTACATTTAAAATATTATATACTCACGATTGCAAATTTAACCCAATACTCATTTGGATAAAATCTTATTCTAATATAATATCCATACAAAGAACAATAGCAGGTTACCAGAGGCCTTTTAACAACAGCATTTTGTGGACTACGCAGAGCTCAGACCTGGGCTGGCAGAGGTGCCACATCCAAGGTGATCCAGAAGCAACCAGTGGGGGTGGCTGAGTTGGTCCTGAATTAAAGTCAGTTCAAAACCAAGCATTATAGCGCACGCTTGTAATCCCAGCACTCAGGAGGCTGAGGCAGGAAGATCATTGTGAGTTTCAGGCCAGCCTGGGCTACAAAGTGAGCTCAAGGCCAGCCTGAACTGCATAGGGAGACCCTGTCTCAAAAAGACAATCAATCAATCAGTCAATCAATAAATGCAAAGCAGTGGAGAAAATCACATTATTCGGCCTCTTCCAAATACACACCACAATGTCTCTTCTATGTTCAGTTAATAAACATGTAAGCAGAAATTGGTTAAAGGTGTGTGTGTACCTGTGTGTACATTCTGTGCATGCCTAAAAGGACTTCACAAAGAAATGTGCTAAGAAATTATTTTATCACTAATTAACAGTGGTATTTGGCCAAACACATAATATCACATTCAATTTTTAAAAAATGTTTGATCTATTAAGGAATAATTTCTAAGTAAAGAAGTTTATTATTAAACTAAAATCAAGCTTTGTAAGACCATTTTTCCTCATGGAAGGGATGTAGTAGAAATGTAATATAATATGGTTTTCATATTTTTATTATAACCTGTATATATAGAAAACCAAAATGTTGTTAAATTTCAATTATTCATCACATATATCTAACATCTAACAACTAATTAGGTACCTAACTTCGATCTTAAAAATTAGGGGCAAACTATTAAATTACTAGAGAAGGTGACAGATTTGGTACAGAATAACACAAAGCACTGTCTGACTTCCACACCCCTGCCTGCTACCAGGTCCCAGTGGCCAAGTGCACTTTAGGTCAAGGCTAACTAACCCTGTTCTATTGCTGTCATCAGGTTCCTGGCTACACAATTTGTACTTTAATCCTCCTAGACATGAGAAGAGGCTAAATGAAACCTTTCACACATGGCCAGAAGGAAGAGAGAAGAAAGCCGTAATTCAGACCTCACTCTAATACACTGTGGGAAATTTTTCTTTGGTCAGTAGCACTATCCAGGAAGGAAATCCTTTCCTGACTCACGCCATTAGAGGCTAGATTGGTGTTTGTTCAACATCTGGGTCATGACCATTTTTAGGCTTTACTGTTCATCTTTAAAATGAAAAATGGTTTTCTGTTTCCATCAGTCCTTAGCCAGGGTAAGTGTTATAGTAAGTGTTCACATCAGCTACAAACAGATGGATGTTAACTGATCCACTCTTGCACCAAGACCACTGAGCAAACTGCCTTGGCTCAGTTAGGAAGAGAAGTTTCCAGCAAGAATCCAAACGAACTGGATCCCCAATAGCTATTCTCACCCCATGTGATATCTGCTAAATTGTATTTCTAAGTTCTAACTGCTAACGAGTATCCACAGAAGCAGACTGGGGTTGAGGGCGGATAACCTGTCTGAGAGTCATGATACTGGGCTGGTTCGCCCATATGAGTAGAATAACAGATGGATAAGTCCAACTTACTTTCACACATCTGTTAAATAAGATATTAATATTTTGTCTGTCTACATTACAGAAATAACAGTACAATAAAAGAAAAGAATATAAAATCAATTGGTTTAAAAGTGCTGTCTAATTTTAATGTTATAATGACAAAGAAAGTAACTTGTAACATTTCTGAGAAATTTAGGTTAAAATCTATACATGGTCTGTTTATTGATACAAGTAGCAGAACCATGAAAAAAATCATTCTATTGAAAACAATGCTGAGAATATATACCCAAAAGGCTCTTCTATTCAAATGTCACTTTCATCCATTTAGATGGTATTTTCTAGCCAGAAATGAGTTTCTTTTTTTAAATACTATACAGGAACTAGCCTCAGTTTGCAGTCATGGGACAATCATTAACGTCTCATATCTCCTGAGAGGTGAAGTGGCATGATGAAGTGAACATGAGATTTAGACTGAAATCTACATTCATTGCCATGCAGACGTTTTCTAGTTTGTGTCACTGGGTGAGCTTCAGTCACGTGACCCTCACTTTTCGTTGTATGTGATTAAAAGATGAATACTTTTCACAAGTTTGTTGTACAGATCAAAAAACAAATTGGCTACAAAAGTGATTTGTCAACTGGAAATTACTTTGAACTACTTGTTATTATTATTATTAAATGGATATACAGGGGTCATAAATACACCACTTATTTTTAGATATACCTCTTACAAACCTATGTCATCAACCTAATCTCCCAGGAATCTTTCAATGTTTCCCATATTAAATTTCCATTGCATTCGCTCTCTATGATGTCATTCTCTACTGTCCGGGGCATGCAGCTTGTATTCTGCTCAGTGCACCTGCCGCTCTACCTTCTTACCTCTTCACGAAACTCTTTCCCTTCTCTCTCCTTTAAGTCAGAGCTCAGGCCCTTGCGGGGCACTGGGCTGCATCCTTACTGGTTGCTTTCTTAACCCTATTGTTCTAAACAATTTCTTTCTGGGGTCACTAATTTGGCACTTACTATACCCACATCCTCTGTTACAATTATTTTTTTCAAATAATGTGTATGCAACTTGTCTCTACCATGAGAATACAAGACCCTTTAGTTGGAAACCACAATCAAAATTTCTCCCCCCAATACACCTAGAAAGGCATTCTACACACAGTAGTCCACGCGTGTGATGACTGATGGAAATGAGATAGGGTCAGGGGAATCACATGGAAATCGCCTATTACAGAGTGACTCCGTTGTATGCCCTTTCACTGTGCCTACAAGCAACAGAAATAGCAGAAGAAAGACTGGTGCAAAACAGCCCGTCGAAAACTCAGAAGCCTACCCGAGCCTAAACCAAGCCAATTTCTGCTCACAGGTCAGAAGAAATACATGAAAGAAGCTGCAACTCATAGTCTGTTTGGAAGAAACTCATCCAATAGTAACTAAGTTTTAAAAATAGCTGATGAGACACAGACTTACACAATTGCATAAGCACTAATGGACAGCAAAATAATAAGAGTATAGTAAAAAATAATTATGTCCACATTTCTAATGAGAAATTACAAAATAAAGAGAGAGAAATACATTTACTTACATGACCAAGTGATCCTCTGGCAGTTCACTAGAGAGAATAATAAGACTTTATGGCATCCAAGATACCTAAATTATTGTATCAATCTCCATCTTCACCTACACCTATATACACATAATGGAAAAGTGATTTATTCAGTACTAGATTTTTGGAAGCTAACAATTAGTAAGTGCCAAACATCATGATGAGCACATTTAAATGTCTTTTAAAACTCTTAACAGTCATCTTTTGACCTCATTAATACTTATTTCATGTACCATCTATTTGACAACCAATCATATATTAATTCATAACATCTCTTTTCTTGTTTGTTGGAACTTCTCTCCCTCTCTCTCCCTCTCCCTGCCATTGGTCCATTTATTTATTTATTCTGATTAAATATTTAACAATAGCTGTGTGCCAGGTACCACTTTTGCTTCTAGAGTAGTGGATAAGGTAAAGTTCACCATCTAGTGAAAACTCTACTATTACTCTAATTATTTGTCCATATATGCACTGTTTACCCACACTAAACAATTTCTTAGAAGCTACTTACTTTTATTTCTTCACACCCTCTGCAGTCCGTAGGATGAGAGGTTCTTTTTTTTTTTTTTTTTTTTTGGCGGTACTGGGGATCGAACTCAGGACCCTGCGCTTGCTAGGCAAGCACTTATTCCACTGAGCTATATCCCCAGCCCGGATGAGAGGTTCTTATTTCAAAGTTTATGTATTGCTCTACTCTAAGATGTTTTAAGCAATCATTGGGCAAAATGGCATTTATTCTTCTACTATAAAAATTCTAAGAATAATATCAAATTCAAATTTTCTAGTAAGGACTCAAAGGAAAGTTGTACTAGTATGATCCCCACACTGAATATAGTCTCATCTACTCTGCCTGCTCCACTGAACCTCAATTATGTACGATGATTTCAAAGCAGACTGCTCCTGTTGTGGGAACAATACCTGTATCTGCAATACAGTAATTTGGCTTTACTCGCAGGTTTTACTCTGGTTCTCCATACTGAGATGAACACGTTCCTCAGTAATGATTCCTCAGGACAAGACGACATCCCTAGTGATTCTGGTAAGCTTTGGCTCTTGAGAAAGGAACTATTGGTTTAATATTTAATAGCACAACTTTTCCTACAAGTATGGCAGTGTTAGTCCACTTGGGTTGCAAAAGAAGGCAAAATGAAACAAAGCAAACACCACAGACTGAGTGGTTTAAACTCTGAACAACTGTTCCTCACAGTTCTGGAGGCTAGGAAGACCAAGAGCAAGATGCCAGCGCATTTAGGGATAGTGAGGGTCTGCAGTGCAGTATAAGGAAAATGAAACCCTTTTAACAGAGATTTGAAGCTCAAAAGCTTTTTCGAGAGGCAAGCGTTGTACATGTGTATGAAGATACATGTACAGGAAGTCAGATGCATGTGAGTGTGCACATGTGCACGCGTGTGCGTGCGTGTGTGTAAGAGAAGGCAGGCAGGCAGAGAGAACAATGCGGACTACGGGGACTGTAAGAAACGGCTCAGCAACGAACAGAAGTCATTGGCGTCTACGTTCTTCCTTTTCTCCCTCCGTCTCTTTCTTTCTCATTAACTTTATCGTATGAAACAGACCATCTTATCCATTTTATGATACGCTCCCAATGTCACAAAAGTCCTGCAGCTTCCTTTGTGAATGCGCTGAAAGGTGTCTAAAGAACTGGAGATTTGGAGATTTGCCAGTGTAACATGCGAGACTGGGAATCTTCATCCCGCACTGTTATAATTGCATTTTACTAGTGCAGAGCTGACACCGCCCTTCAATTCTCATTATTCTCTGTTCATTAAACCTTTTAGCATAACTCTGAATCTGTCTAAAGGATGGAATGTGGGGGAAAAGAATACCGCTTCATCAGTATAATCAGCTTGCTAATGCAAAAACAAAGTTCATAATAAATGATCTCTATTTTAAAAAGGAGTATCTTATTTAAAATACATTTTATTGGGTTTCAGGGAAGCTCCAGAGTAGCTGCACCCTCCAGCTATGCCTCTCTCATCTGGAAAGCTTTTCCTGGGGCTGACCTTGCTTTCTGAACGGTGTCCACTGGGGACACGGCTCAGCAACACAGCGCCTGCCTGAGATGATTCCCACGTTCCAGCACCTTGCGCGTTCAGTGCTCTCTGCCATGTCCTCATTATCCCAGAAGAAGTGCCTGGAACAGAAGGGGAGGGGCTGAGAGAAGCCCCCAGCCAGGCTCAAACTGGCCCTCAGACTTCTGTATAAATATAGGCTCACGTTTTAAAGAACAAATTATAAAAGTGTTCACACAAATCTCTTTAGTATCAAATTCCCAGCCTGCACACAGGCCTGGATGTTCGGTGGATGACCTTGTTATAAATCTGTTCAGTATATGATCGATGTCTCAATCAGAAAATAGACTATAAATGTAACTGATGCACACTTATGTAATGTGTGTTTTAATTTCTTTTTCTTTTTAAGCTATATCATGAACTGTTGGAGAAACTGTAATAGGGAACTTTATTCCAAGGAACTCTCACGGATTCAATAGGGTAGAACTCACACAAAGCTGGTGTCTCTCTCAGGATCGCTCCTCTTTCCATTCACAACTGCACATCAGGGTGAGCTGCAAATCTTCCAACTAATTTGCACTCTTTGCGTATTTCTACCCATCTGTAAGCAAACAAAACAGTGCTGGGCCCTAAGGGGCTGCTTCCTCCCCATAGCTGCCCCCGTCATGCTGCATGGATGGTCGGAGGCACAAGCAACAAGCAGTGCTGATCCGGTGGCTGCGCTCCTACCTGCAAGAAGGGGCTACAGCTTCTTTGCGGTACTCAGAGTTTTCCAGAAGACCACACGTGCATGCTCAGCCACAGTACACTCTGAATACATAAAGTACACATTTGAGTCTCTCACATGACCCAAACCACAGAGACATTTCACCAGACTATTTCTCTGATCATGTCACCAAGTCTCTGAATGTATAACAGTTCAAAGATGTATAACAGATTCAATGTATAACAGGTTCAAAGAAAAGTTAGCACAAGGGAGAAACTGCAGGTGCCAGTCAGCTCTGTCCCCTTCCTGCCTCCCCACCTACACCCACCACTGAAACCGGAAGGCTGCTCCTGGATGCAGGGCAATGCCTGCCTCTTACTGCAGCTGGTGAGGCTGACAATTCAGTTCCAGTCTGGAATCTGACAAAGACTTTTTTCAGTTCCTGGGGTCAGAAGTCTCTCCTTGTCCATATTTGTACCCTCGTAAATTTAGCTCAGAGAACTCACAAGTTCCAATTCTATAAAAACAGACCTGCGCTTGGGCACGGTGGCCCTAGTTTGACCACTAGATGATTGGGCAGGAGTGGACAGTTCAGTTTCCAAGGGCAGCTCCCACATTTGCCCTCTCAACGTACACCTTGAACTCTCCAGCCAGTGCAGGGTGCCCAGAGGACCTGTCCATCTCCTTTGGGCTACACACTGAGAACTCTGAGCTCAGCAGGCTGGACAATCTACAGCCTTCTTTTATATGTACACCCTTTTACAAAACTAGCTGCAAATTAGAACGGGCTCTAGAAAGGACCAGAGGTCAGAGTAAAACCCGAAAGCACATATTTCGGGAACACATGCCTTGTTCTTTATTACTACACATATATAGCATTCAGGTTCCTCTGACATGCAGTAACTGCTTTTGTATTTATAGCTATTAAGAGAAAAGAAAATAAGAAAGCAAGAATGACCTCATTTCTCTCGCATATAATGCATTCTCCTTTGCTTCTGCCGAAGCACTGAGGATTGTAAGGGACATTAATCTTAAGGAAATCAAGTCGCTTTTTTTAAAATGGGATGAGTCCTAGGTGTTAAAGAGCATTGAAGTGAAAGAAAAATAAAAGTTAAAAGATTATACCAACTATCTCATTTACCAAGATATTTTATTGTGTTTTCCATACATTTTTACTTAAAAAGAAAACTATTTTTTTTTAATAATCCTCGGATAGGTATTTTTACTCACATTTCATAGACAGAGAAAACTGAAACAGGACAAAGGTTTAGTAATGCCCAAAACTAAGCCTCTAGAGAGAAGTAGAGCTACCATTAAACACCTAATAACACAGCCAAATTTATCTGCCAGAGTTAAACTGTAATTGCTGCAACATGTTCTCGAGGAATGCCCCCCATGACACAGAAAAGTAAAAACAAGCCATGGTCTGAAACTGTCTGCACTTTCTCCAGCTCTCCATTGCTCTAGGAAAGAACAGTGACCATAATATAAAGGATACAGTTCCAAGTCAATCTTGCATCACATAATAAGATACTAGAACTTGTTAAATCTACAATTGTATAAAACTTAATTCATTGGCTTGTACATATAATTTGAATATATGCCTATTGCTCATGGCATTGTTCTGGAATAAATGCTGGTAGAAAAATAATTTAAAATTATGAAAGCCCAAAGTTGAACTTCTTTACAGCAAAAGAAGGTAGTGAATACGTTCACAATTAACCATAGCACATTGAAATGTGCTGCATAGAAGTATGGGCAGCATAGGGAGAGACCATGAAGAAAGAACAAATATTGTGGCAAATTAGAACCAATATGTCAGTGGTGGAAAAACTTTTAGAGATCAGAGGGCACAGAGCGCAACCTAAAACCACTTCTGTAGTGCCAACACTACAATTAAGACTTAATACTGAGCTTTAGCTTAGAAAAAGAGAACTCCTACATTAACACAATAACAGCTTTCAGTGACACAGTTTGTCACTGAAAGGTACAAGTCTGCATCTAACAGGCTCTAGCACAACTAGTGTGATCCTCGTGTTGTGTGCATGCTGATACTCGGTCAGATCTTGGCTCACACTTCATTAGTCTGAGAGCAACACATGCAACACTCAGGTATCTGTTAGTCTGGTTCTTCTTATCAGATATGATATAATTCAAAGCTGAAATCAGCTGCTCACAAACATAAAATGATCCAAACAAAGTAAGAAAAGCAATCCCAAATGCTTCCATTGTCTTAAAATTATTTGGCAGAGACTTCCACACTTGAAGGGTTTCACCTTCAGAACTGAGCCATGCTTTGCCACCCTTCACACTCAGTGTTTGCAAAGGCCACAGAATTCATCTTTCCAGATAGAGCTTTCTCGAAACTCCAGTAGCTCCATTTCCACACTTCGAAATATAACCAGTGTAAGCAGGAAAGATCAAGTACTCCAAATATGGCTTTTTCTGGAAAAGTAAGAAAACACAGGATTGTCTCTCTCTTATGAGCTGTGAAAATCTGTTACTAAAATTCTCCTCTGCAGCTGCTACAATGCCAGAATACTCCCTGTAGATCTTCTGATGCCTTGTAGGATCGTCTGTAAGTGCTGTATACTTTTATAAATGTCTTTTTAGATTTGGAAAAGATTTCAGTTGCCCATTTTCAAGGTCTGGGCTACTTGGCTTGAGTACTAAAAGTGAGAACTTTGCACGCTCACTGTGGCATGTGTGCCATAGGTTTACCACCACTGACCTAAGTGAACAGTAAGATATGGGTCAGATTAGTTATTGACCATGTACATGATGAGATACTACATAGCTATGAAAACTTACATTACAGAAGAGTACCTAAGGATGCTGGAATATTTTGAAATATATATTCGTAAGTAGAGAAGCAAGCTATCAAATATAAGCAACATAACTTCACTTTGAAAAAATGTATGGGAAGGAAAAGCATTTCAATAAATGTGAATAGCAATTATGCAACGAGTGGGATTATCATCCCTTCTGCCTTTTGCTTTTCTCTGTGTTCTACGGTGGATGTTGTTCTGTAATGAGAAAAAATCCAATACATTTCATTTAGAAACTGAATGATGTTACAAAAGGCTTCACACAACGAAGAATTTCAGTTGTAAATTTCTCCAAATTGAAAAAGATAAAATTCTTAAACGATTAAGATTTATTTCCACAGAGGCCCCGTGAGGTCTGAAAGCCTCACTTTGATAAATCTCGCTGTCTTGAATTTCTGCAAAGTACTTCGGCGTCTGCCTCAACTCAAGTCCTCTTCCACAGTGGAAAAGCCACACACACTTGGGGTAGTGGGCCTAGAGTGGCTCTCCTGCCTCGAAGCATTGGGAAGTGAGCAAGTCATTTTGTTGTGTCTTGCCATCCAGCTGAAGTTAAGCAGCAACGGTTGTTCTAGCTCAGGTAAAGTATCTCCCCTATCAAGAAAGTGGCACTTTTATTTTGTCTGTCTTGGTATTATTCTCTGAAAGTATGAAACAGTCTCAAAAAAAAAGCAAGAACCCTCCAAGATCAATAATTGGACAAGTTCCAGGAAAGAAACACGAGGAAACAGCTGCCAGGGTGAAATGCGAAGTGAGACCTGACATGAAGTGTATCTGACCAGTCTGCAGACGGAAGCTTGGAAAGGGGGGCCAGTGCCTACCCTGCCCCCCACCCTGAGAGTTGCTGCCCAGTGCAACATTTAACTATGGCCAACATGCCCCTCTGTGTTAGGACAGTTTAAGTTACTGTTACTATTTGGAAACTGAGGACTATTAACAGCCAACAAGTCTAGAATAAAAGCCAAAATCTGTACAGAAGACTTTCAGTGCCTCTGAGTCCACTCGTCTGAACTAAAGAACCAGAGAAAGACTTGTTCATGAAGTTACCCAGACAGCCTGGGGAAGGCGTGAGTGTCTTCCACTGGCTGAGCATATGTCACCAATTTGCATCATTTACAGCCAGGGAGGCTGTGGCCAGATGCTCATGTAGTTTAAGCTATAGACAAAATGCGGCTAGGCTACCAACAGCAGGCTTGGTGGCAGAGGAGTCTGCTTCTGAAGAGGCCTGAGAATAATCTGCTATGTGCCATCCATTACGTGCCATTTTTCTCCCACGGTACACTGAAAAGCAGCGCAATCTACATATGCTAATATATCATCAGGCTGTTAATGCAACATGAAAGCAAGAGATGACAGGTACTCCAGTTCTTGCATTTTTTTAATGTTCTCTTTCTGGCAGTAGATGCATGTAGTTTGCCCACTGTTTTACACTTAGTCAAATACAATATTGATTATGATGATCTTTATTTAATTTTGTTACACTAAAATTCACAGATCTGTTTACTAATATGCTTTTCTAAGGTATCACTCTCTAAGTTAAACTATAAAAATTTTAATTTAAGCCAAGCTTCCTCCAGGGTCTTACAGTGTCTTATTCAAGACCATAAGGAGAAAAAAAGATTTAATAGCAGGGCATACAAGGTGCCTACATCCTCCCCACAAAGGACAAGAACATGACTAAATCCTTTCATAAATATTGCAGCCCTTTCTGGGGAAGACAGTTTAGGTATCGTTTCACTATTTGGGTAAACAATATTAAACTTTTATTTCTTGATACCCTCAATAACAGTAAGTTAAGATTTGATATTAGAGATGTTTAGTCCACTATTCATAATTACAATAATTTTCAGTTTTCACTATTAATAGGGAATAAAACTATCTTACACATATTAGTGAATTAGTGCATTAATCACTTAATTCTAAATTTATTAATCACAAGTCTTATGCTTCCATGCAGTGAAAAAATTGACAGACTGGTTTAAGATTGTAAGATTACAGATAATATACAAAAAGTAAATTACCGCGACATCTGAAGGAGCAAATAAAACATGACTAATATTATTTTAAACAGCAAGTGAGTGAGGAGAGGACAGCAGGGCAAATGGAATCAAGCGGGTCAGTGACGCAGTGCTGTTCACTCACTCATTTACCCTACACACCCACTGAGTGCCTGAGGTAGGCGGGCACTTTGTAGGTAGTACTAAACAGCGAAAAATAAAGCAAAGCATCTACCCTCCTGGAAATGTCTCCTTTACTAGCAAGATACCCAGCAATTATCCACTGCATGCTGAGATTCCAGTCACTGTTCATACAAGCCACTTCACAAGTGAATGACCGGGCCATGGAAAGAGAACGAGAAAGCCTCATCTCCAATGTCATCTCTACGTGACGTTGGCCTTGACATTTTGCCTCTGAAAAACCTAATAAAATGGGTCATCAGATGATCTCTAATACCCATTTAAGTTGTATGTAATTTGTGTTTCTTCCCAACCAAGATAAAAATATGTTTTGGGTTGTGATAGCGTTTATAAGTAGAAAATTCTCGACAATTAGACAAAAACCAACAACTCCGACTAAGTGCAGTCAACGGCAGAGAAGGGTAGGCTGGGCCTCCCACCTGGGAGGGATGCAGTGACGGGCGGGCATCTGCAGGAAAAGCTCAGGGAAAGCATTGCCACGCTGATTACAGCCATTGTAAGCAGTCCTCAGAGATGGCAAGTAAATTACAGAGAGAAAGATCCACAGGTCCTTTTCTGAAAATCTCAGCTATCATCATGGTGTTGGCTGGGTACTTTTTCCAGCACAAGGGTCAAATGCATTTACAAAACACATAATCACTTGGAGGTACACATAGAAAATGCACCTCTTACAGTGGCTAATCTGAGGTTATTCTATTCAATAATGTAAATACAAACAAAACACGTTACATATTAATTGTTAGCTGTATAGAATGATAAATTGTTTAGCTATTCTGTTTTTTGTCCAGTTTTCCTTAGAGAAAACATAAAAATATCAAAGAACTCATGTCTATATAGATGTGGGCAAACCTCATTAATATTAAAGATAATACTTACAAAAATAAACTTAGAATTAATGATGTTTGGATTATCTAGTAGTTTCCCTAAAGAACAACAGAGCATGGAGTTGATTTTGAAAGTCATTTCTATTAGGCTATGACACAAACAAACCAGTGACAGGTTAAAGAGCTCTTACTCATAGACGCTTTGCCTCCAGAGCCCCAGACACGGGTTACTATTCTTCATGTGGTGTGGGCCTTATTTGCCGTAAACTATACCCCACATGATGAATTTACCACCGTCATCACTTAGCTGTTCAGGCATTTATCAAATGTTAGTATAATATTTATAGTCACTTTAATATGATAATTGTGTTCTTTCTTGCTCAAATAATACCTTACCTCGCACTATTTGCCCTGTGCTTCATGCTTTCCAATGTATTTTCATGTGTAAATCCTTCTTTGAATCAGATCAGGCAGCATTTAAGCTCTCAGAGCTTCTGCGCCCTCATCTACTATATGTAAACAATAATAGCTATGACCTAAGAATTTCGTGAGGAACAGCTGAGATAAAAGTGAAGCTGATGATAGTTAACACTTCTCGATGACAATGAGCTAAAATTATTGTAATTGTGCTACGTCAGTTAACGTGTTCATTTCCATGTTAACAGGTCAGACTATCTCCACTTCATGGCGGAGAAAACTGAGCTATGAAAAGGCAAAAATAATATTCGCAGCTTCACACAAGAAGTTATCTAGAGGTCATGACAAACGCTGCTTGGGCCTTGTACCACTTCCCTTTAGCAATAAGCGTATTTTCACATTCACTCGTGATTTTAACAAGATGGTAAAGGAGTCACTTCAAACTCTTACCTGAAACAGGAGTGGCAGAGACATGAATTGTCAATTCTAAGTAGGTTAAAATGATCTTGTGCTTAAAGAAAAATCAACAACTAGGACTGAATTTTCATACATCAGCATCATATGTCATAGCCATAAATATCATTTGCCTAGTAACAGTAAGTAAAAATATGGCTAGAAAAGGGCAGGAAAGAGGATACACATTTGTACATGCTTTTGGAACGCACACGAGGGATGGAAGTGAGGCAATGTCTGGAAGCTCTACATTTCACCAAAGCGGAGAAGATTTTTTAAAAGTCTTATGAAACAAAAATGATAAAACATCTTTTAAAAGATATCTTCTCTCAAAATACCTTATGTTTGAAAAGAAATAATACCTTTTTAAACTGCATTTAAAATGTTTTTCTAAACAAAACCGCTACTCATGAAGTCACATGTCAAAGTATTCACATTTTATTCTAAATAAGATTTTGACCACAATATATACAAGTTTTGAAGATAGACTCAATTCATTGATGCAATAATATCAATGCCTCGGCCATAACTGCTAATCAATAAATCCTTTCTTTTAAAAATTCTGGAAATTAACTCCCACAATTTGACTAACAGTAACAACATGAATCATTACACAAACACACATACACATGCACATGTCCTTCCCTAGAGCTAAAATTGATTTTTACTTGTTTTTCTTCCAAGAAATCTCTATCAAAAATTGATTGTATGATTCCAAAAAGATCAATAACTCTTTATTTGGAGAAATAAAATATTCGAACACCTTGACAGTGATTTTCAAATACAAAATAAAAATATTGATTAGCATAATGAAAAAATGAAAGCATTTATAAAATGCTCTAAGGACTTCCATCTACTAAGAAGATTTATATTTTTAATTAAATCTATTACCAAGGCAATATAGGAGAAAAAGATATTGGCTCCACTGTCAGAGTTAATAAAGCTAGCACTGCCTGAATGAGGAGAGGAGAAAAAGGAATAAACAGAGAAAGATGGGCGGAGTGAAGGAAGAAGACTACTGACCTGCAGTGCCCGTCCCAGTGACATCTCTGAGTCACTGCAGGGCTATTATTAACTGATAAGGCATCTCTTTAGAAATGAAGGAAAGGGTGTAGTCTATTACAGACCACTATTTGCATCTGTTCCAGCATACTTAACTATGTTGGAACCAGAATCTGTACTGCTCTGTCCCTTGAAGTTCTTGTGTAAACATACAACGCAATGACACCCCTAGTGAAAATGATACCCTGCTCACAGCTTGTTACTGCGCCACAGTGAACTCAAAACTGACTGGCAGCCTTGGGGCAGAGGCTTCTTTGCCCTGTCTTATACATATACGGGCCACGGTGCTCTTTCGCCTATGAAGAAAGAACCTGAAAATTTTGCCGACAACAATTTCTCAAAGACTGAGTCCCACTTGTCAGCATTCCCACCTATCCTGAAACACCAACTGCCAATAAGCTTTACCCACGCATAAGCATTTCTGAGCTTCACAATATTTACAAGGTGGCTTTCGGAATTTCAATTGCAGGCAAAGCTGTTCTTTTCTGATGATGCAGAAAATCGTCTCTCTCTCTCTATCTCTCTCTCTCTCTCTCCGTATAAATAAAACTATGGATCTTATTCCTTTTATCCTTGAGATATTGGGGCATCAGTACAACTTCGTCTATCAAAACATTCTGGCTTGAGTATATTTTGCTGTTACATAATGGCCTCATCAGATGTGCCAGCTTTTGGATTTACCAGTTGGTATGGTCTGTGTCTCGATGTGCCCCCAAAGCACCATGCACTCATAGATGCGGCTTTTGGGAGGGAGCTTGCTCGTGGGCGTGTGGCATTGGATTAAGTATACATGACATCTGGATCCGTCCCACAGTTGGAGTAGCACAGTTGTGGTGTGGCTGAAGGGAAACTCCACTCATGTGGGTGGCACCAGCCAATGGACTTGTTGCAGGCAGCTGAGGTAGACAGGAATGGTATAGGCCAGCGGACAGGGCAGGCCCTAGGAGGAGCCAGTGTGAAAGACAAGCTACCTTACAACTGTGGGAGAGTCAGCACTTCCGCTGTGGGCCAGGCCTCAAGACAAGAGATGAAACAAATGTACCCGCTTATTTCCCTGAGGATGGACACCAGAGGTAAATATTCTCAATAGGTCTCTATCCTCTTACAAAAGCCAGGAAGAGTCACTAGCCCAACCCCCTCCAGGAAAAGCCCCTGTTCTGCATTCATGTCCCGTTGCTACATGACACTTCTCCATTTGATTGCGATTTAATCTTTTTTTTTTTTTTTTTTTTTTTTTTTGCGGTACTGGGGATTGAACTCAGGACCCTGCGCTTAGCTAGGCAGGCGCTTATTCCACTGAGCTATATCCCCAGCCAAATTTAATCATTTTTACCTGAGCAGTTATAATCTTACTGGTTGACCAAAGTTTTGTTCCCCTTGTTTCCCACTCTGGACCCACCTCACCTCATGAATTTGCTCTATAAAAATCCTTTTAAAAGGCAGGCTCCTTGGCCCTCCACCCGGGCGCCCTTCCGTCCCTCTCTGAGACAGACGCTTTCTTGCCCCCAATAAATACATGCTGCTCTTAACCTGGATTGTTCCTAAAGTTCATTCTTCAGTTTCAGAGAACACAAACTCCTATCAGATATGTGGCAGGCTGGGAGTTTCCCTCCCCTCTGTCAGGCTTGTTGTCTGGATAGAATACAAAGGGGCAGAAAGAAGGCAGGCTTGCGCTTCCTGCTGCCACATCAGGGACTGCGTCTCCTCTGCCCTGCCGCTCTGCCCTGCGTTTCTGCCTTGGAGCCAGTTGGCAATAGGCTGAAACCTCTATAAACTGTAGGCTAAAATAAAGCCTTCCTTCTTTAACTTATGGGTGTTGGGTATTCTGTCTTGGCAGCAAGAAAGTAACTAAGATGCCAGTGGTCCTCCGGAGTCTACACAGGACAAAGTCTGCCTGCCAAATATAAATTGCACCAGCTGGCCACTTGCCTTGCTGCTGTTCTGGGCAGTATTGACTGAGCCTCCATCGTGTAACTTCTACCCACCCGCTAAAGGACGGGTATTTTGTTAAAATGTGGGATAGTGGAAACCTGAGTCTTAATCACATTGGGAGACTGCAAAAGTGCACCTGCAGAGGACTCCTGGGCACTGTACTGCGGGCGAAGCCACAGAGCAATCTCCCCGATAGCAAACATAATGGATGGACGCGCCGCCGCCTGCTGGGACGCACTGCACCTGTCTCCGCGGCTTGCTTTCATCCATCAGCACGTCCTCAGTCGCCCTCGGCCTAACAGATGCATCCCTGGAGGAGGTGGAAGGCTGCACCCGACACCACCGAAATTCACACTGAGCTTTGCGTTCTCCAGGACAACTCTATTCATCAGCCTGCCCGTTTTCCTCTGACTCACAGTCTTCTTCAGGTTCCCTTTGGGAAGTGAGGCTCAAAAGTGTGTTCTTCTCTGATTCCTCCAGTGCCTCCGTCTGCATGACAGAGACGCCAGGGCTCATTATCCACAGGTGCTGCAGAGTGAGATTTCATCCCTTCTGCAGGCCTTCCTGACTACAGCCGTTCTCTTTCCCTTTGTCATCTTGCAACCACTCTTGGAGACAGATGAGGCACCCAGCATGCTCTATTTCCATAAAATTTCCATATTATTAATAGGGACACAGCCCAGGATCTTAAGGATGACATTGAAGAAAAGTTTGTTCACATTATACAACATAACTCTACTCAAAGACCTTACCAGTCAGTGTTCTCTTACAGCAATCCCTTTTCTCTCAACTGAAAAAAGTGATTTTTATGTATTATTTTGGAAGATTCTTACATTCTACCATTGTTTAAATGTCCTTTGTCAGGCTGACTGGTACTGTGAAATGACAATATTGTGAGACACAGCTGAGATTCATTAGAGCCACAATAAAATACCATGTCTTGAGAGACTATTTATTATAATATAAAAAAGAATCAGGCATAACTTTAATGAGATTTCTCAGACTGTGTGCTTTTGTCTAAAAGAAACCTGTTCCTTCCAGTCAATCAGAGAACCGAACCAGAGGCCTTTCCCACCTTCTCTTCTTATCAGTCCACTGACAAACGGAACCCTAAGAAAGAACCAAAGAAGAGTCTTCATTTCTCCCACAGCATGCAATTTACTGTGAAGTAGTGTACTGATCTGTGAAAAGTTCTTTAGTTCTCTTCTACCCTGACTGCAGACTCTTCTCTTGTCCCCCTTTCTATGATGGCATCCCCCTCAGATTTCCAGCTTCATCCTTGACTGAAACGTGCATAAATCTCTCATTACAACCTGATGTTTAGGCCACTTGACTCCCATCCTTTTCTAGTCTTTGTTGTGCCCCAGAAAATTGTGAATTACAAATTTTAAGAAGTCAAACATGGTGACACTCACCTCTAATATCAGCACCAGGCAGGCTGGGGAAAGAGGGTCATAAATCCTAGCTGAGCCTGAGCAGCTTAGCAATTTAGACTCTGTCTCAAAATGAAAAAAATAAAAGAGGGCATAGTGCAAGGGCCCTGGGTTCAAACTCCAGGGCTGGAAAAGAAATTACAAATGACGTTGGAATTAAACTCTGGGTCCTGCAGGCACCATGCAGGGCTCACCTGCAGCTGTGTCACTGTGCATATCTCTAACAGCCCATCTCCGACTGCTTAGGTCAGACTCTCTGAGGGTAGAACATAGCTATCTGTGTTTTTCGCAGTCTCTCGGGTGACCGTGCAGCATGTTAGAAATGTTGTCAGGGGTATCTATTTAGGAAAATCAATCCAGAACCGTACTGGAGATGCCAGCCAGTACTTTTCTATTTTAAGAGTCCTTTTATTCTGTTTCTTGATTTATATTCGGTGGGCCCTGTTTTCTTTTGACTGACAGACCAGTGGCCCACATTCTCTATTTTATATTTGGTCTACAGAGTGCTACTGTCAGAGAAAAGGCTAATTTGAGTCTCATTAGAAATGCTTTCCTTAGAGTCATAAAAGTTAAGTGTGACCTTTTAATATGCTTCATTTTTAGAAAAATTGGTCATGCACGAGTGTGAGTGGGGCTGACATCAACCACGTTTCGGGGAAGCACAGACTCTCGTGTGCTTTTCCATCTCTACGGAGGTGTGGCAAGGTGATTACTGAAAAGCAGAATTCATTTTTCGTATTCGTACACACATCTATGTATATTCACATGAAAAACGCTGTGTTTTCATCTTAGAATGAAGAAGAGTGATAAGGAAAGTCAAAATAAAATAGTCCATTTAAGTAAGCGAGAGAATACGTTTCTGGTGGTATACTGTGTTGAACTCAGCGTTCTCAGCCAGTAACTGAGAATCATAATTACTATTAGAACAGAAACACTTCCGGCAGTGCCTGAAGTCAGTGATCAGCTGCTAAGAGAAGTAATCACTAACATCACGAGAGCAACAGCACAGCCGAGAAAAGTGGCACGATCTGCACTTCTCACCCATGAAACATGGTAGACTGACCTCGGGCGCCCCCTGTACAAGCACGAACTTGTTCTGAATTATAGATAAGTATCAGCTTTACAGAAGGAGCTGTCTGTTTCCTAACTGTCCACCATTTAATGAGAAATAGAGTAAAACTAGTATTATCTTTATTCTCATTTAAACCTACCTCTCAAAAACAGGTTTTTTAAAGTCACGTTCGGTCACCTATTGCCACACACTTTTGTTGGCTGCTGTTTCCTGAGGGTGTCTATCCCTTGTATCCACCATAACCTCCTCATGGCCATTTTTACAGCTTCAGGACCCATCTCGCTCAGGATCCATAATATTTCTAAAATAAACTAAAACCTAAAGGTATCAAAGTTGAGGACAAACACAAGACAGGTTCCCCTCAGAAGGTTTCTTCTAGTATGTATTTTCTGCTTTCTCATGCATGTACAAGGTTTATGTATTATTGCATCAATTAGCCAGACTCCAGTGTAGCGAATACTTTCAAACCCAGAAATTACTTTGATATCCCTAACTCAAAATATGGCACGCTACCCCCAGAACAGAACTACCGATGTAACGATGTAACCGTCCTGACACTCACAGGATGAAAAATCAGTGAGGGGAAAGGCCCTGTGAATTACACCATAAACAAACACTTAACATTTCAGAGCCCATGACACAAGTGGGAAACATCTGCATAGGCTGAAACTGGCTTTACTGTCCTCTGCATCAGGCAGTAGATCAGTAGATTTATGGAAAATTAAGTTTAATTGGATAAATTTACTGACAAAAACAATCCAACCTGAGATAAAAATTGAGAAATAAATTATTTTTATTGCTCAGATCTTAGATTGAGCTGAAATTAGTTTACATTATTTTTCTTTTATTATGGTAAATGAAAGAAAATTTAAAAACCAAAAAAAGTACATCTTAATGATTGCTTCATTTGCAGTGGGAAATAAGCATTAAGTAATTAACATCCACTAGCAACAAATGAATAATTTAGTTACCTCTCAAGATATTTCTGCTTCCTGGTAGTATTTTGCTCCTGTAGATACAATTGTGAGTAATACGTCTGCACTTCATAATGAAAAGGTAAATATAGCCGAGATTTATTATTTTTATCAGGCTACCAGAAACGATTTTTGGAGAAAGATACCAGTGTAGACTGGGAACTGGCATGCTCTTTCTAAGGTGCTTTTAAAGGTCACCAGTTCTCAGCAGGTTTACTCAATGGTTGTAAAGATATTTTAAAGAATGGAAAGTAGATTTAACTGGCAAAGATGCTGTTTTTTACCAAAAAAAAAAAGATGCTGTTTTTATTGTGGGTTCAAACTAGAGATAAAACATATGTATTTTTTTTTAAAGCTCCAACTACCTAAGAATTATGTTTTCTTTTTCCTGTTTGTATATTTGCAGCTCTATGTATTTTGGGCATAGTTCTGAGATGTTTATAATTTCTCATTTGTCTTGACTATTAAAGATTATTCTTAAATTATCTGAATCCTGTGGTTCTAAACTAGGGGCATTTTTGCCCTATTCAGCATTGCCTAGAGACATTCTTCGTTTCTTTGGATTGATTATTTATTTACTTAGGTCCCGACTAAGGCGCTGCTACTGGTATGCAGTGAGTAAAGGAAAGGCCAGGGATGTAATGGAGGATCTTACAGCACACCAGCCATGTCCCCAGTGCCAAGGAGTACAGAGGCCCTGATATTAGTCATGTCATCCTGCAGGTACCTGGTGCTAAACCTTGAAATTAGATCCTCCTTTCACTTACCTTTCTTACTTCAGAAAGAACTTTTTAGGGGAATATAAATGTAATGCAACACCATTTCAAAGAACCTAGATAACAGGTTTGAATACTAAATTACTGCAAGTAAATGGGTGGCTCCATGGTGCCTTTTCCCCCAGTGCTGCTGGAATGGTTAATTTGAACACAGGAAAAAAAAGAGCAGGCCATCATTTCAAAATAAAATGACTGAGATGAAACTTCAATAGCCCTAAATGTTTTATTGCTCTTTTTCTCTTTTCTATGACGATAAACATCATATTTATGATTACTTTCTGTTTTGCTAGGTGTGAAGACAGAATTCTAATGAACCATCAAACATCATAAAAAGAACATGGAAACAAGCACCTGGCTGAAAGGTCCACTACTTGCTCATAGGAGGTTTTAAATTCAGTCCGACAGCCTACATAAAACAAATGGGCTGTAGAGAAATGCTTTTGCCTGGCAGCGTACCTATGACTTAAAATATTTCCCACCAGGAAAAAATAAACCAGACGCACACATACACTGTAAAAACAACAAAGCCTTTCTTTATACTGTTCATTAAAATGTCGGAGCAGATACATTTCAGAGGACAGACAATATGGTTCCGTACTAAATTAACAGAAGTTAAAAGTCCAGAGAGCAGGAAAGCAGAGGACGTCAGTGAGTCTAAACATCAACAAAAGAGAAGTAAAGACTAGCCTTTTAATACACACTAACACCAGTACGGAGGCTACCACACACTTACGTATTAAAAAATCACATCTATGTGAAGGATGTAGGGAAGGTTCACTTATGTAGACTTGCTGTGGTAGTTAGATGGTGCACATTTAAAAGCTTACGAAGGCAGAATTTTACATTTTTCAGAGTTAATAGGCCTTTCTTTTATTGCTAATCTTAAATGACATATTCACAAGGATAAAGATGTCATAACGTAATTGCCTCTGTAAAATATTTTTGAGAAAATTTCAACAAGTTAATATAGACACATTTTGTACTTTTATTTATATTCCCTATGCTTCGAAACTATTTTATAAGCCACCTCTGACTTACAAAGATGAACACAGCGAGGGAAAAGATAGGCTTATCAATGTTATGAAATTAACTAAGAATATAAGGAAACTTAAAAATAATAAGATGGAAAGAGGAAGCAAGAGCTCAAGACTTGTGGTGCTGGACACGTTAAGATTGGATCGTATATTTGGTTCTTTTTGACTCTACTTATTGACTAACATTTTCAGTTTGCCCAATAAGGGAAGGGAAGGGGGAAAGGGAGGGAGAGAAAAAAGAGGGAGACTGGGTTGTTTTATTAGGGAATTTAAAAAGGACACTGGGCTCCTTTAAGCTGATGTTCAATGCATATTTTTCTCCTTTTATCTGGAATAGTGTATGATCTACCAGAAACTGCAAGTGTGAGCTCACACCTCAGTAAAGGACGAGAAATCTGAGCGTGCGGTACAGCGTATCCAGCAGGTGTCAGATCCCTCACTGTGGCAACACTGGCTGCTCTTCACTGCCCCCCGCCAAACACCTCAACCCTGTTCTAACACCGTGGCTCCTTTTCTTCGCTGCTTTTTGCCCATGTCCCTCCTTAATGTCCGTCTTCAGATAACTAACACCTTATCCCAGATAGGTGGTTTCCGAAAATCCAGATCCATGCATCTAACTACCTATTTTCTATACAACCTCAAAATACTTCAGCCGTTACTCCCGACATCCTCATCTGTACCTCCGACAGATTGTCAGCTTTCCACCTGTGCTGCCTCCATCGAAGTCCAAGAAACTTGAACAGGAACTAATGCAATGCCCTTGTAGCAAGCCCTCAGAATGTAGTCCAGGTCGTCTTAATTGTAATCTAGGAACAAATTTGGGTACCAAATTTGGGCACTTTAGAAAACCTCAGAAGAGTCTCTTTGTTATTCTAGGTTTCAGTATGGCCTGAAAGTTTAGGCTTTGTTTTAAAACAAAATATGTCTTTAATGACATCTCAAGCTCCTGTTCTGTGTCCTGATTTCCAGTATAACTACCTTGCTGTTTCCCCACTTGCATTCTACTGCAGAACTTGGAAACATGATGCTTTTCTACTTCATGCTCCCCTCCCCTCCCCCTCCTTTTTCTTTTTCTGTTTTATCTGGTTCAATGTATTCGTCTCTCTGACTGCCTCATCATTGTCGTTTGTTTGGAAAGATTTTTATTTTTCTCAGAGGCGGTGACTAGGCGATGGCAAACCTTTTAGAGATGAGCACCTGAACTGCAACCAAAACCCACTTCTTTATCACAAAGTGCCAACACTGCAGTTAAACTGAATGCTGAGGTGTATGGTTTAGAAAAACGACTCACATATGAACACCTTTTATCTTAAATGTGTGCCATAGGTTCGCCACCACTGAACTGCACCAAATCTGTCGGGGGGAGACCCAGCGCTCCATCTTCCCCTCTGCGCCACCTGACGTGAGTACAAGTTTAGGTTTCTTTGTAGAATTACCTAGTTAGTGGTTTTACACCTTAAAAGGACTTCAGAGAGGATAGGAAGTTTGTCTTCTCTTCTTCACATAATTAGAGATCTGGGTTTCAGGGCAGCGTTCGGCCCACAGCACGTGTCTGTAGTGGCATCCAGCATTAAGAATGACAACAACAAGCTAGGAGAAGTGTCGGTCTTATTTTCTACATCAGTGACACAGTGGGGGACAAGACAATGCTCTGACACAGCATCATTAAATGAAAAATACAAGGACCTGAGCCTGACCCCCACCTGTGAAGCCTTTCTATACCCTTCAGACAGACTGTTTTATTGCCCTAGCTACTCTCTGACATAGACGGTACCACTGTCATTTTAAGTCTAAGAAAGATGAGCTTAAAAAGAGATAAAGTCACATGTCCAAGGTATCATTACATGTACCTAATGGAGCTGGGACTTGAACCCAGGTTGGCTAACTCTAAAGTCTTAACTTTGAAGCTGTAGGGTACCAGAAACATCTTAACTCAGGACATGTTTATGGGAGGACATGTGTGCTTTTTCAGTGTTAATAATTTTCAGCCACTTATTAATTTTGGAGAATCATCTTCTGCAGCAGAAACTTGTTCTTCCTTTCATGTAAAAATATGGGGAAAATATTTGATTTTCCATGTGAATACACACATTTTGCAATATCACTTAATCACAGTATAGATTATAAGATGGGTGCCTTTAATGTTACTACAATGAACTAAACATCTCATCATACAAAGCGCACTAACTGTGGCCCAAAGACGTTATTCAGAAGGCTCCCATGTGAAAAAACAATCCCTCTTACAGACTTTCTCTGATTTTGACAGTCAAAGGTACACACATTTTGTAGGAATATGCTTAACAATATTAATCTATTGGAGAGACAAAGCTTACCAAGGAAGGTTTATGGCATAGAGAAGGCGAAATTTCTCCAAACATGCAAATTTTGAAAGGAAGAAGGTGTGGGTGAAGCCATCTAAAGAACAGTTGTAAACAGCTTTGGAATCATGAGCACAGGAAACATTTATTTACAGAATTTTGTACAAATGAAATGCCTATGTTAAGTACTAATTCTGATGTGAAATGACAGAGATAAAAGAACTACCAGGTAGACCTCAATTTGGTTTCCAGACTCAGTTAGAGGAGACGTGCTCTTTCCAAGGACTGCCCTTTAGACCATGTTCCCTTGAAAAATAGATCAGTTTATTTCAGAGAAATTACTGGTTTTATGAAGAATTTACTAGGGATCATTTTGTAAATCATTCAATATTGGTGATACACTGGGCTGATTTTCAGATTAATGACACTGTATTATCAAACTGCATAAATACTCCACTGATGCCAACGTATTTGCAGCTGACCTCCACAGGATGACATTAGTAGAACTTTGGACATATTCTGATAGTAAACAACCATTTTCTATTTCAAATAACACCTCTCTCACTGCTTTTAAGTAGAAAGCTATTTAATATCTAATTTATATTCATACAGAACTGAAAAGATGTCACACAAAACGCTCAACTGTTCTTCAAAAATGTATGAAGGTGCAGATTTCTAAGTAGTAACAGAATATTTCAATCCCTTACGTACTAGAATAAACAAGACAGTACCTTAGTTTCTTGATGGAAACTGGCAGATCTCTATAGCTCTTCTGGAATCTATACAATTTTATATAGGGAATTGGACAAAGCTTTTAATTTAGCATCCAGGGGATAAATGTTTCAATAGGCAAAGATTAACCATAACTAGCTGAAGGAAGTTCCTGATGCTCTCCGAACTAAAAAAAGGGAAGTTGATACTTGGAAAGAATAACAAAATACAACCAAAGTAGGAAACAAAAGCCTCCCGATCGTGATGACAAAGGCAAGCAGGATCACAAGGGATAATGCCTGTGTTGCGCCATCAGGCAGTTGGACACAGCGAAAAGACCCCCAGAAGGCAGTAAGAATTGGTGCCAGCTCTGTCTTGGATAAATCACTGGATGTCTCTGACCCGGTTTCTCGTCTTCAGAAGACTTGCATTTCAGATCCATATTCTCTAAGGCTTAGTCTAGATTTCCAATAACAGAATTCTTTTAAATGGCAACGGGAACATTCCCAGTCAAGGAGAGTGGAACTGGACACCAAGTTTCTGATTTCCAGCTCACCACAAACACGGGTGTTTCCTGTAACGCTGTATGTAATAAGTGCACAGACAGCTAAAGTCCTCACGAAGTTATTAAGATTATGGACTGTATGTTAGTGTAATGGGAACAGACCAAGGGTATTGAAGTCATGGAGGATACTGTATTTGTAAGATGCCTTTATATGGTTAGAAGTATATATTCCTACTGTTGTCAAGATACTTCCATTATGCAGTGATACTGATAACACAATATACAGGACACAAACTGAAACACAACTCTCCTGCTTCCAAATACTTCCTGGGCATCCATTCCATTTAAAAATATTTGGGCAAACCATACAAATTTTATAATATTCATCAATATTTTTACATAAGTAATGCTGCAATTTTACATGGTTTGACTTTTTAAAAATCTTTTGTTACATATGTCTTTATATAACACTAAATGTTAAGTAAACCAATAATCAACAAAATCACCTACATTATCAGAAAGTACTAAAAGAAGCACGCTTCTATGGGCTACTTCATTTTCTTGGTCTTTATTTACTGTGTAAAACAACACAGTTTTAAGCAATATTTACTTATAATTTATTTATGTTACCATTCTCCCAAATACACATGGTGGGAAAAAGATTTTAACGTTGTCTTCATTATTTAAAAAGTAATATCGAAAGTTAAGGTCTTCTGCAATGGGAATCTCATTTAAAGATATTTCATGTCCTCTTCACCTTAAAATGCTGTCAGTACATTCAAAGGAAAACAACTGAAGTGATCCAACCATATGTCTTATATGATTCTAAAACGTAGTAGAAGTTTTACATTATGGTTACCTAAAACCCTTAAAAACTACTGATTATAAAGACCACCTGGCAAACACAGCTGGCACTCTGTGAGTCTTCTATGCCCCTTAGCTCATCATGTCCCTTTACCAATGCGTATGTTGCCTCGTACATTTCTTGGGGAAATTTTGTTGTGCTATTAATTTGTAAGTAGCTTACAAAACTGTCCTTTTCTCACCCATCCTCCTCTGCAAATCTTGGGAGACTCTCAGTGAGTGAGGGCTTCAAAAGAAGTCTGGCGCTTGCTGGGTCCCAGGACAGGAATCCCGAGAGCTGGGACATTCCCGGTTGTTTCCTTCTAAAGCTTGTGATGGGTTTGGGTCCCGGCCAGTGAATCTGGAGGAAACCCATTGGGGATCTCGAGGGAGACGCTCACCTGAAATTCACACAGACACAGAAGCGCACGCACAGGGTCCCAGTCTATCTCATGAAACACATGTATATGTTGACACTGTATAAAACTATTGCACCTAACTTGTGATTACAGAGGGAGAAACTCAGGGCAAAATCTACTACACTGAAGAGAGCAGAGTCAAGGTGGCCACATTCAAAAGGCTCTGTAGCCAGCAAGTCACCTGACTCTGGGTCTTTATTGAACAGAAAAGTGGTGCATTTTTTTTTTTCCTCAGAGGGGAAATTATCCTGATACCGATGAAGGCTGTCCAAAAAAATGTCTGTCGATCAATCCTGTAAAGAATCTGGCAAATTATCATACATTGCAGAGTACACAGTAAGCATTCCGAGCTTAGCACAGAGTGTACACACAGGAACAGACAGAACCCTTTCAAAGGCCATCTCATGATGATGAATCTAAATCTTTCCTAAATCAGTGGGAATGACTGATGAGAATTTTAAAGGAATTATACATGGCCAGGGTCGATACTCAGCAATTTCTTAAAAATAGCTGATCTTTTATACTTGTATGAATGTGTGTGAGGCTCTTTTCTATGAAATAGTCAATGAAACTGTTAGTGCTAAATTTTTAAAAATGAGTCTTCCCCAGTATTCCCATCTTGCCAGAATTAAAAGAAATGATGAGCATACCCCCTTTGTATGCATGTCCCCATATTCAGGGCAGGAGGCTTAGGACGGTGGGAGAGAGAGAACGGAAAGGGTGGAACACAGGATCATTCTGGAACCGAAAACTGCACACGAAGAAGACTGACGTTAGGCAATGCATTTTTGGAGAAACAGTCATAATCGATCACTTCCCACAGCGTGGTTCCTCAACCTTATTTTTAGTTGAGCTAGTAACAAAGGAAACAATTAGACATGATCACCAACCTTTTCATGCATTAATGCCTGTGCAAATTAACTCCTACCCCTAAAATTACTCCTTCTGTCTGTCAAAATCCATGAAGAGTATGACTTACTGCACTCAGGGCATAATTGTGTCTCCCTGCCTGCATAAAACTGACACACAAAAATCAATATTAATTAAAACAAGATCAAAACTGTCCTCATTATCTTATCTGGCTGTCTTACCAAAATGGGGTTGCCATTTATGACAGAGGCACAAGAGAGTCCAGATTTAACTAGGCTCCCCTGCTAAATGATAAATGTTCGCTTATTGGTTGGGTTTAAGTGCCTGCTTTCCTAAAAACTGAGGTCTTTATATCATAACTTCAGAAAACAACTGAGATGTGAGCTTCATCAAAAACGTCCAGGACACTCTGCTGCCACACGCTTCACTGTCTCCCCCAGAATACTCCTGAGAGAGGAAAGAATAAACATTTACCTGAGAAGGCTTGGAATCACTGAGCTCTACTGAACATATGAAGTTTCACATCTTCAATTTCATTTGACCATTAGTATGATTTTAAATTTTGTTATATTACTGTATTGTTGCATTTATTTTCGTGTAAACATAATGATTTCCTGAGACAGAGAAACAGCTGAGGCAAGGAGATGCCTCACGGTCATTTGATGACTCTGGAAATTTCTCCATTTATGAAACTTCAGGGTGCCTCTTTTTCTGCAGGTCCTCTCCATGTTCTTCATGGACACTTTCAACAGGGAAAGCGGTACCAGCTCAGAGAATCGCTGTCACTAGGATCATTTAACCAGGCATGTTAACCCTACTCACGCCGAACTCACTGGCCACCAGCAAGAGCAAATCCAAGATTGGACTCTCCTCTGTCCTTCCGTGGTTCCAGGTATGTTTGCTGCCTGGATCCTACAAGATCTCTTATTCCTATCAGTACCTATTCAAATGACACTAGTTTTCGTAAACTGGTGTTTACTTAACCCAGAAATAAAAACAAAAAAAAGAAATATACCCAATCAATGAATATTAAATTAATCACCATTTTTGGTTTTGTTTGGTTTGGTTTGGTTGGTTTACAGAAACTCAGTTAATTCAAAAACTCAACTAATTGAACTCAACTAATTTTCAAATCTTGGTGTTGTAATCCAGAACATGGGCATGATAATACTGCTGGCCTAACAGATCCCTTGAGAGAATTAAATGAGCTCTGAATAAATGGTAGCTGCTACTACTAGTAAATAGTGAAGTGACACATGCTTACATTCACAATAACATAGATAAGTTTCAGAAAATATTCTCCACAGCATTAGTTATTTCCCCCTTCTTACTTTCATGGTGAAGATACTTAATTTTCTAAGGTCAGTACACAGACCCGCAGAGCCCTGTCAGCTAATGGCCTATACTGTACAACTGAAAAGGCCTTTGCTCAAGGTCGCCAGGATTTGGTGAAGCACAGTTCAGTACTGTAGCAGAAAATAAGCATAAGAGGTGCTGGTTCTAAAATAAGACCAGCTGATATTTTTCTTACAGAAAAAGATGGTAAACACAATCTGAACAGTCACCACTTTTTGAAAAGGAGGTGTTTCACTCTCTCTGGTAGAACGCACCTTTACTTTCGCATTAAGGAGGTGCTTTGCTACTAGAACTAGTGTTCAGATGGTTTTCTATCTCTTGCCTTGGTTGCTCTTATCCATACAATATAAATCTAAGCCCTCGTTTCCTTCTAAGAGTTAGACAGTTATGTGCTTAAAGTCACTGAAATTTTTAAAAGTGCATACTCTATTAAGAGAATTAATCAGGAGTTGCTAATGGAGGGTGGCAAACTAAATCTAGGGAACTCGTCAGCCTTTTTGTCAGAAAATATTTCATGTAAGACAGTTCCTGGCTCAGCAGTTTGTTTTAGTGAGAAACGGGGAAGGGAGTAGGGGAAATGTTTGGAGGCCGGGAACACGCAGAAGCATTAAGTAAGTTAGGCTTCATGCTAAGAAGTTCAAATATCAATTACTTTTTCCAGAAAACCAGTGAGAAAAGCACTTTGCAGATGAAAAACTTGAGTATTAGTTAATTTAACAAACAAAATGCCCAGTTTTAAAACTCAAACCCCTCTAACTGAGCCATCACGTAATCTTTAAAAAGCTCACCTTTCACATCATTTCCTTTACGGATAAAAGAACTCTAGAATTTCTTTTGGCCCTTAAATACTTATCTGCCTTGCACAGAGGTAAGAAATGACTACTTTATCTGTATTTTTTTCAGCAGCAAAGGATTAAATAGCAAGTTTCCCGGGAATCAAACCTTTGTGAGAAGGTAGATTAATGGAAAAGGAAATAAGGTCTTCTGCTACAGACCCATCATGTACTCAGCGGCCTTGTACTTAATTTTAGCCCAAGGGTGCCCTTAGACAGGTCAACACATATGCTAGTCTCTGCAGACGTCTTAACTGTGCAGGGCTGGAATTATCACCCACACTGAGCCTTTCCTTCTTAGTATTATTTCTTTTTTCACATCTCTTAAAAACATTTATAACACCATTCAAGACTTGAGTTACAAATTCAGAAAAGCATCACTTACAAAATAAAAAGTTCGTCTTTATTCTGAGAACTGTGTAACTTCATATTGTAAAAAGCAATAATAATATAAACACTATTATAGCTTCCAGTACTTTAGAAAACAACACAGTATTTCAACCATGAGTCAAAGGTGGCAATTGTTTTTTTTTTTTTTTCCCCCGGGACCGGGGATCGAACTCAGGGCCGTAGTGCTTAGCGGCAAGCACTTAGCCCACTGAGCTGTACCTCCAGCCCTAGGTGGCAATTGTTTGGAAGCACAGGGAAATCCCAATGTGGAAAGGAGGAAGTAGGAACAGCAGAGGGGCACAGAAGGTCTTTCTCACAGGGGCCGTCTCCGCAAACAGGAATACACGGTGAAATACTTCGTAGCACCACCAGTAACAGTTGTGCGAAACAACAAACATCACTAACAACCGCAGCTATTATTTATTGAGAAACTAATAAATCTGAGGTGCTTCACTTAGCACCTGACATACATTTCTTCTGATCTTTACAAAAACTGTTTGCCCATTCTATGGATGAGGAAATTGAGGTCTTGACTATAGCTACCTCCATAAAGTCAAGTCAGAGTGAGAGGTTTACTGTCCGCATCCGGCTTTGTCCTATGATTAGAGAGAGCGTCGGAAAAGGGAAGAGGACTCAAAGTTCTACGCACCTGCGGAGAAGCTGTTCTTTCCTGAAACACAAACTCCCACCTCACCCATGTGCTACAAGAGGCACAAGGACAGGATTAACTTGCTGCTCAAATCACAACACGAAGAGACTAAAAAGGAGAATAAGTCCAGGGAATCGTCATTTTCTGACCAAATCCCTCAATGCTCCCCGACTCGCCGCTTTCCGCAGCACCGGATGCTCAGCAGGAGCACCTGAGGACAGCAGTCAGGACCCAGCGAGGGCCCGGCCATGCCGTCCAGACTCCGGCCCTCGGCCACCCCGCAGAGAGGCCGCAAGCCAGTGCCCAGGGCACTGCTACTGGGAGGACAGGGAAGGGCCGGCTTAGCAGAAGCCCAGGGCTGTGCACATGGGATCCTCCAGCTGCTTCCCCGCAGCCAGGCTTGCCCATAAGTACGTCCATCCTTTCATTTCCCTTCCCTGATTTTTCTATTTCCACTAAGGACCCCAAATCTAACGTGAACGTTGCCTTCCTCCTTGCATCCTGACTACCCTGTCTGTCTGTCCGGGCTGGCGACTGCACACGCTGCTCACGTGCCTACCACTGAGCTCCACCCTCTGCCGCGCGCCTTCATTTCCTGATCTACTGCGGGGCTGATGGAGGCCATGTGGAAATACTGCGCCACCGAGAAACAGCTTAGGGCTGGTGACGGGGCTCAGCTGCAGAGCTCTGCTGAACGTCAATAAAACAGGGTTTAATCCCCCGCATAAAATGTAAGAAGGAGGGCAGGAAGGAAAGAGGGACGGAGGAAGGGAAGGAGGGGGGAAGGGAAGGAGGGGGGGAGGAAGGAAGATTGAATGTAGTCGAGAAGCCACAATTCCAGCCGTGTGTTGTGTGCGCACCTGCAATCCCACACTGAGAGGCTGAGTCAGAAAGATCACAAATTTGAGCCCAGCTGCTCCAATTTAAAAATTTAGAGATGTCTGTCTCAAAATGAAAAGTAAAGAAGGACTGGGTACGTCTCTCTGTGCGGAGGTCTGGGCTCAATCCTGAGGATGCCCCACAGGTGCAGACGGAATTCTGTCCCGCCCGCTCCCTGCTTGGATCAGAGCAGCATCTTGCGCTGATGTGAACTGAAGAGGCCTCCTTCCCATTTCTGAGCTACAGCATGTTTTCCTAGCATCCACAATGTATTTGTGAGTCAATCTTGCCATAGAAAAATTGACATACATAGTGGCAAAATGTTGTAATTGTTCTATAACACTACCTCGCTCGGGGACACTAGGTGTGAAGAAGGGGTTCGTGAGCTCACCGGCAGGATGAACTGGAGACCGAGTGCATTACCGTACCAACGAAAACACTGGGTCTGCGTTTTGAGCAATCAGATGGCAAAGGCACTTTTGAAACACAGTCCACCCAGAGCGTGGGTCTGACTGTTTGCTTTGGCTGGGGCCTCACTGACCACGAGAGGGTGGCTGCGAGTCAATACTCTGCTCAGAGGTTCTTGTGCTCAGACCTGAAATTAGGATACCACCCTCCTCCCTATCCCCGCCCACCATCTGCAGAGAACGTCTAGAATGAGAAAGGCCACTTCAAGAGCTGATCACTGTCTCGCCCTGGAAGATAAACGAAAGCCGTGTGTTGCAAGTAGAAAGTTGAAAAAAGAAAAGAAAGAAAAGGCCATAGAAATGGGAGTGGCTGAGACATCAGTCAGCTTCCTTACTTCCGGTCAGTGGCTGGCGCTGCACGCCTTCCCGCTGACAAGCAAAGAGGGCAAATTCACATTCACTGTAAAGCGAGCCTAAGCAATGTGCTTTCCTCGCACATACAGCTCAGGTCAGTGCTGACTGTGTTTTTAAGACGAGATGTTAGTGTATGAGTTGTTTTTTTCTGAAGTAGAACCTCAACGTTCAGGTTTAACTGTGGTCTCAGCATTTTGCAGTAAATAAATGGGTTTGGGCTGCAGGTGGGGCTCCGAAAGGACCGCTGTCAGGGTGCAGATTGTCCTAGGCAAAGCAGGACCAGGAAGGGCGCTGGGGGGTGCAGCTTTGGTTTACAATCGAATGGCACGGACCGGTCATGCTTCCCATACCTACATCTCTATTCTCAGTATCAGGAGGACACAGCTCAAAGGCTGAAGCTGGGGTCCTTTTGGAAGTTGTGCTGAACTCCAGGTCGGTGGTTTCTTCCTTTGGCCGTGGACTCTAGCTCGTGTTTATAACAAGCTTTTGTGTGCACAGCCTACCTGATATCCTCCCAGCATTTGGGACAGGAGTAACGCATCAGGCAAAGGGGAGGATGGAGAGACAGCCGAGATCGCCCACATCTGGAGTCAGCCGCCCTGGTTCTCCTCAGTCTTACTGCTACAGCAGCAATGTTGAATGTGTCCCCGAAGACCCACTTTTAAAGGTTTCCCCTCCGCAGCAGTGCTCCTGGGAGGCTGAGGAAGTGTGACGAGGTGGGGCCCAGAGAGGCCTTCAGGTCGCGGAGGGAATGTCCAGCCCCTCTCCTCACTCTCTTTTAGTCTTTGCCATGAGAGGTGCAGTTTTGCTCAGCCATGAGCTCCTGGCCTGAGCTCCTACCTTACAGACCCAAAGGCCACAAGGTTAACTGATTAGGGAATGGGACTTCCAAAGCTACATGCCCAAGTAGCTTTTTTCTCTGTATAAGTTACTTATCTCGGGAATTTTGTTACAGTGACAGAAGGGTAATTAATACTAACTAAAACAAGCCTCCCCCATCCCTTTAATTTTCTCTTGCTCCTGGCACAGCATAGATAACCACCTCTGTGACTGGATTGCGAAGACTCCGCTCACATTCATTTTTCCTCCTTTTAATTGTGTTTCCTCTCCCCCTAAGCCAATCTAGATGGCTGGAGTCTCAGTTTGTTTCAGATAGTAAAGCCGGAGGGACTTCCTACTTGATGGTATCTCACTTCTTTTCTTCTTCTTTTGGTTCAGTTTTCTTTTGTTGAGGCACGTCTTGCTTTGTAGCATAGGCTGGCCTCAAACTGGCAGTTGTCCTCTTGCCTCAGCCTCCTGAGCGTGGGAATTACAGGCATGTGCCACCAGGCCCAGCTACCTTCTCTTTAAAACAGCATTTACTGGTCCTGGTCTCTTCTCTGCTTCGTCCTTCATGCAGAGCCACTGTCCCCCTGAGAGTAACTCGCATGCTAGCAGGTGCTAATCCCACTGCTGGCCCCTATCACTCTCCCCCTGTGAAGAACTCTTTCAGATAGGAACACTGCGAACTCTACTGCACAGACCAGGAAACAGAAGCAGTTTGCCTGAGCCTGTTGCACACAGCTCAAAGCCAGAACGAGGCATCGCTCTAATGTAAACCTCGGGAGCTTTCCTGTCCCGTGGAATCAACGAGCTGCGACTGAGACCACCCACTCTGCTGGACCAAAGAGCTTCCGGTCTTGAGCTGCACCTACTGTGCCCCAGGGATGACACTCCCTCATGTATTGTTCCACTTAGTCTTTAAAACGACACCGTTGGCTGGGCACTGTCCCTCCATGTGAATGCACAGCAGATGCTTGGCAGGGTTTGATGGGTATCACACACAGTTATGACAAACCCTGAAAGAAACCCGCATTTCTCTAACTTCAGAAGCTGAAGTTTCCCACACTCTGTCCTCCATCCAGCCATCCCTGGAAATCCACAGGGCTTTGGTTTTGTCTTTTTTTTTAAGCACACTGCACAGCTCTTACAGGGTTAAACATCAAGGGTGCTCATGCATCGCTGCATTGCTAATATCTCTATGAATAAAATGTCTGTTTGATTTTCATTTAAATGTAAAAGAATCTGATAACCAAATAACCATTGAAGAATTATTAGCAATTACGTTCTATAATTATGGTTCCTGTTAATGTCATTAGCATGCACCCTTTCATATTTAGTCCTATTAATTAATCCCCATAAGCATAGAAAGTTATAATCAATACAACAAAGACTCTATGGCAAATTTCAAATAATCCCCAAATCCCTCAAACAGTTCTCAGGGCTCCTTCAACTTCTTTGGTTGGGGCACATTTCCTCTGGAGGCTTGAAAAGTCTGTGGCAAGTGATAGATCCTCACCGGAAGTCACCTACCTCACTAATGTGCCTAATTAGGGAAATGCTTAAAAGGAGAGTCCCCACTGCCACTGACAACTATAAATTCCTAGAAGGCAATAAAAATAATTAGCTGCTCCAGTCAAGAGACCCCACAAATCAGATACACACCTTTTCAAGTCTCTGGGCAGTGCACTGTTTCAGGTAATTATTATCAAGGAGTATCTAGCTTCAGTTAGGCAGAAGCCGAGTGCACGAAGTACAGCTAACACTGAAACTCCGACCAAGAAAGGTTCCTGCTGGCTTGGCCTCAGAAACAGGAAGACAAACGTTACACCCACAAAGACACAGGAGCCTGCGTCCAGCACGTTACTGGTAACCAGCCTGGGAACCTCATGGTTTTCGAAACTCTGCCCACCGGTACTGACTCTCTTCCGTACGTTTTATGGAGCTCTTGCTTACAGATCTGTTGCACAGAAAGCCCATTCGTCTTTGTAGTTAAATATCTACAATTGACACGCATCTGACTTTTAAAGGTACATTTAGATATTTTATCTGAGACAGCTTCGGCTTCAGTTATGCAGAGATACGACCAGCTGCCTGAGACATGGCCCATTTCGACCCGCGGCAGCCGCGCCTTCCAGATTGCTGGAAGCGGAAACAGCAGGCCTCTGCAGCCCCGCCCCACATTAAAGACCACAGCGCAGTGAACCCTGTTCTTTTTGCCACAGAGAAAAAGGTGTAGATCCTGCTCCTTCCTCGAACCCCACACCCTTCCTGATCTTCTTCTTGTTCTGGACGATTCTCCTGGGATGAATACAAGCCCTGGGCAGGGGCCTGTGCTCAGAAGCAATGTGGGAAGAAAACACAGAGATTTGCAATAAGCAGAACTGTAGTACTTCGCACCATGCACTCAAATCCTTCATCCACTTTAGCTGAGTTTAATACTCAGTGTAGAGTAAGGGCCTGACTTATTCAGACAATCCCTGAGCTGCTACCAAGCCCTTGGCAGGAAACACTGATAGCTCAAGTGGGGTTGGAGGTCCTTGAAATTAAGAGCAATCTTAACCATGCTGGCATTAAAGAAGAAGCAGGCATGCAGACGGTTATATTCAGTGACTATGGCTGGGAGGGGCAGCACCCAGGGTGCCCTAGGGGGCTGCACATCCCCCCACGTCCTGGTGACAGGGTCGGCCCTTCTCTTTTATTTACTCTTCATTAACACCTAGTTACCCCATAAGAACAAATTTTGGAAAAACTAAGAAAAGGCGTTCTAGACTGGGAAGAGGTAATAACGGAGAAGGGTGCAAGCAGTCTCGAGAGTGCCCTGGAAGACCTTCGTGGGAGACACTCACAGGACAGAGCCGGCCTCGGAAGTCCGCTAATCTACCTGGAAATGAGACACAGGCTCCGGCATTAATTTTTCCTGTGCTCTTTTAAAACAATGTCCAAAGTCATTTTCAAAGGTTTTGTTATTGTTGATACACCGTCAACTTGAGGAGTCTAGCAGCTTGGAGAAGGGACTCGGCAGTTCTACATCCTGGGGTGAAAAGGACACGCTGTCCCTGCCCCAGGGCGTTGTTCACTGCGTCAGTGTGAGAAGTTTAGAAAGCTAACTGTGTGACTGAGCGGGGGCCAGGGTGTCACTCTGTGTTCATCCCGAGCCTGTGCAGGAGGAGGGCGTGCAGGTGATGTGAGTGCTACACGCCCCCTGGGGGGCAGCCTGCTTACAGTGTAAGGCAGGGGGAGAGACTCGACCCGCCTCCTTTGTGCTCTTGCTGCTTTTGCTGTCTTCTGCCGCCGTGAAGTGTTTCCCTGTGTGCTGCCACCCGCTTTGGAGCCTACTGATGATGGACTGAAGCCTCCACAGGCTGTGCGCTAAATAAACCTTTCCTTCCTTAATTTTGCGCATTGGGTGTTTTGTCTCAGCAACAAGAGAAAAGTAACCAAGACAGGCTTTGAGTAACTAAGAGCTTACAACCTGAGTATTCAGTCCACTAGACGCTTCTATACCTATTTGTGAGTGCAAATGGATAAATACATTAATGCTTCCTTTTGAAGGTAAAACAAAATGAGGAAGGTGCTCATCTATTGTCCTCCAGAGTGAGGTGTGTACGCATACCAGGGAAAGCAAACTTGTATGTGATGGCTCCAGAACCCAGCTGCTTGTTGAAGTTACAGACGCCTTGCATGGGAGCTAACAAAAGCTCGCCAGAAAGGATCCAAGAAGCTGTACTTCCTGGAGCAGAAACGCTGCCAGCAAATCACTCAGGACTCAACCCTACATATCATCTCGGGTGTGGGGCTTACATGGTCAGTGCTTCTAGGATACGCAAAGGCTATGAGAAACCACGCGTAACTTAGATGGGAAACATCTCTCTTCAGCTCTGTAACAAGCTACTTGCTCCTGGCCAGGAAGGAGAGGAGCAAAAAATCATACAATTAAATGAGTTGTTTTCCACATTAAAGATGAACTTGCAAAGAGACCAACTCAAGCAGAGCTGTCTGTAGGTGTCACTTCTCCAAGGTGCTGAAAAGGACAATCGTGCCAACTTCGAAGTTGCGTTATTTATACCCCAGTATAGTGCCGGGCAAACGACAGAACCGGGAAGTAGGTGCCACAGTTGCCACTGAACTTGGCTGCCAGCTTTGAAACAGGCACCCTGAGCACAGAGTCCATAAAGGTCTTATTTCACGTATAGCTGATTGCAAGTGTTGACTCAAACTCAATCAGCCTGTTTAGCATTTTTAGTTTTAATTCAGTTGAATAATCTTACAAAATTGGCTGAGGAAATAAATCCAGGTAAATTAACAGGTAAAAGAGCATCTAAGTCCTCAAAAAATAGTTCTTTTGGCCTGACCGTCACTTCCATGTGTATAATATTCCATTCCTCCAAGGTTAGTTAACACTTAGCCTTCTGAAGATGTAAATATACAGCACAGGGTATTAACCTCTGCCAACGGCAATAAAACTGTAATTGATTGGGCTCTGTGATTATTTAACATCTAAACATGTGCTCACTCAGAAAAAAATGATGTCTGGACAACTGACATTGTACTTCTGCCAAATACTCAGCTGATGTTCATAAAACCCTACTTGAGGGCACCCAGTGCCAACAATAGAATTTCAAATTGCTGATTCGTAGAGATGAATCATGAAGCAATCCACATTGTTTGGCTAATCAGAATTCCCATCCTGACTTGTTCCATGAAAGATGCCTGAATTTTCTCTTTGGAAGCCACTTCCGAAAGCTTTCATTAATTTAAATTTCAGAGCAGATTTTTTCCCTATTATGTGTATTCAACTAATGGCCTATTAAACACAACACCATGAGAAAAGTGAAAAACTAGCAGGTTTTTCCAAAGCATCCATTTTCTTTCATTCCAGAATCCAGAAGCACTGAAAATCTAGGGATTGTTCTGTTACTAGAATATTTTGAGGACTGGAAGGCACTAGCATTAATGTACTGATTTCCAATTCTGGGAAATTTGTTAAAACACATGAAAAAAATGACCCCGTGTTCCTTAAAGCTGCCCCCAAATTAGGCAGTGTAATAGCTGGTAGTCAGATGCACTTAATTCCATTATAAAGACAATCTCTATTGGGTATGCTCTTCATACAGATACTGTTCAACTGAACCTTACAATAACTTTAATGTTTTATTTATAACACTTCATCTGGTGAAAATGTACATGTTCAAAAAGCTGTATTATCTAACATTCAGTTGAATAATCTTACAAATGTTAATTTACTTATTGTTAATTTAATTTACTGCATGTTAATTTACTTATATGATAAAGGAGGCCACAGGTTTATTATCATTTGAACTTCGTGAAATATGAATATTGTTTCTTCATTCACCCTTTAATATTTGATGGCTACAACTACAGAACAAATATAAGATACGATAAAAGGAAAATCCTGAAATGGTATCAGTCTAAGGGTTTTAAACGCATACAGGAGAGGAGCAGGCTTTGTGGAAATCACAAAAGAGAAGCAGACACGTTGAGCATATTCTACTGGGACGCTCGCAGCAAAAGCACAAGAGGCACCGCGCTGTCTTGCCATTACAGCCAGCACAAAGGGCAGGGGAAACGATGGCTTGGTGGCAATCTACAAAAACTAATTGCTCCCACACGTGCTGACTTTCAGTCGAGAGTCTGGCAGTGAAATCTTGGGGACTCCGTCCCCCACTTATGGGCCAGCATCACGTGACACAGCATGATTATTAGCAGCACGATTATAGCCATCTCTAGCTATCTCTTCTTATCTCTCCCGAAGCTGCTGCAGAGAGATTATCTGAAAGAAAGAAAACAAACACCAGGGAAGGTAAAAGTGGGGAGAACAGCATGTTTTCAGGCATCCTTAGAAGACTGATTCGATTTGGGAATAAAAGTATAAATGATTGTGTCGCATTTGAAGCAGGCTGACAAAGGAATTCCCAAGCGGGAGCTTTCTTACAGCTGCAAATTTCTAGCTGTGTGCAGAGGGTGACTGACAAGCCTCACACACATGTTTGTGCCACCGAGAGGAGGCCCGTTAGCGGTGAGTCCCTCACCACTTCCTGCACCGCAGTAAATTCCCCAGGATGAGGCGGGGGCTCCCAGAGGCATGGATTTACCCACGTAAGAGAACAATAACATAGTATTGCAGGGAACTAGATGGCCCTGATACAAATATTACATTAACACTCCCTCAAAGAGAAAGGGTCGGCGAACCAGTCGCTACTCACCCACACTTCCTTAAAATTAGAAAGGCGACAGGAGTCTGCTCCTCTCAAAGGCCACAGAAATGCCACTGATGGTTTGGGAAACACGTCTGAGGGATCAGTGATGTGATTATGTATTGACCTCACTTCCAAATGATTTTAAAGTTACACTATGCTCCTAGGTTATCATACATATAGTATACACAGATCCTCTTACTATTTATGAAATATACATTTATATCAAACTTGCTTTTTCAGTCTTAAATAGATAACCCCAAATTCAACAGTTCATTCTTACTAACACAGAAATGAGACAGGAAATCAACTGCTTTTTAACAGTTCCTTGTCTTCTAAAACATCACAATTTTTGTAGGTAATATGAAATAGTATCTAATGTTAATTATCAATAAAATTTCCTCAATTGTCTACTTCACTTTGCAATGTGAACACAGCTTGTATTTGTAAGTATAAACTTAAAGGGAAAATGTTTTAAATATATATCAAACTAGAGTAATCTAAGCACGTTGTTTTGCTGTGGTTCCTTTTCAGAGCTGAATACCAAGATACCATCCACTGTGCTGAAAGCCTCTAGCTTTCCAAAAATCGAAAGTAAATCACAACTGTTTTACCATATGCCTCTTTGTTCTGCCAAGCATTACCAGCCTGTTCTACTTTTAAGCAAATTTCATTTTATTATAGCTCAGAGCAATACTCATTAAAAAGTATTACTGAAAAATGTCAAGTTGTTTTTATATAGAAAGTGGAATTTATTTTCTACCAAAAAGTCTGATATTTATTGAAGACAAGAGATTTTTAAACATTGCTCTCAGTTCACAGGTTGTTTTGAAAATTGGCCGCTTCTGTCTTGATTGTGAGGGTTCAGTTGCCATGCAAGGAGTGTCTGAAGCACTTTTTGTGTCTTGCACCAGCCAATGTCCATGAGTATCTTTTTTTTTTTTTTTTTATTTTAGAAACATAAAAGTACAAAAACATATTGACAAACAGACACCTATTATCATAGAAAAGAGAACGGATGGGACGAAGGAAAGGAGAAAAGAAAAAGACAAAAATGTATGTATGTATGTATAGAGGAATATATATGAATATACATATGTGCAGGAGGGCTAACATGGTTCTACTATTGTATTATATCACTTAATGCTAAGCAATAATCGAAGACAAGATATTAGATTAATAGTGTATATCTGTATGTGTTAGCC
>PVLD010000909.1:137469-235551 GCA_004027595.1 Dinomys branickii | reverse complement strand
TGACGTGTATGTGAAGTGCATACACTGGGGTTTCTATCTCAACTCCCTGCTTTACGTCTTTCTCCTTAGCATTTATTACTAGTCAGCATACCACCCATCTTCCTCATGTATCTTACTTGCACTCCTCCCCCAGTACCAGACAGTCAGGATTTTATTTTTGTCATTGCACTATTGCCGGGAACCAAAGTAGCACCTGGACTGAGGAGGGGCCCAATAAATACGCATCAAGTGAATGAATGGATGGATTAATGCTACTGATCTGTGAGTCACATGAGCCATGTGCACCCACCTCAGTGCGTGACCCATGGATACACTTAGAAGCATCCACCGTAGGTGCCAGGACTCCATGGCACAAGAAGAAGAGATCATACAGCTGAAAAAGGTACAAGCTGCTGGTCTGGGCTTGGAAGACAAGCTTCCTGGGTCCACACACCTAGCACCACATGTTTCTTTATGGAAAGATCTACACCCAGGGCAGATGTGTGGCCCTTCAGGAGCCTCACTCTGAATTCCCTGGTTGCCTTCACTCCTCCATAAGTATGGTTGAGCTCATTTTATAATCTGTAAGGTATAGAGGAGAAATGTGTGTTGTTGATTTCCTAATGGTCGTCAGTGCTAAACTTAACAAAAATCCATTTGAGGCATCTTATCTAGACAGAGAGGCTTGGCACTGTGACTCACTAAGAACGCTTTAAGTACTTAGGCCAAGAGAAAACAGGTCAACCAGGCCATGTATCAACACAGAGCTATTACTTTATTGCTAAGTGCTTTTCCAACCCCGCCCAACCCCGTAAGTATTTACTGAGGGCTTATTTCCTGCCTTTTACGACCTTCACGAGAAACCCAGTAACTACAAAAGAAGAACTGTACTCAGTCTACCACAGTACGAAGGCAGGGGCAGAACCCTTGTCTTGCAGGAGAGGAATCCAGGCAGGATCAGGGCTTCCCAGCCAGAAGTTCACATGCCCTGTAGAGCTGAGGCAGCCTGCACTGTGGTGAACTTTAGTGTTTAAATTTAGTTAATCTTATCAATCATGATTCCGATTTCTGCAAGACAAATATCTTAGTCCATGTCATTCTATGAGATGAAAATTAAATCAAAATATTAATGAGTAAAAGGGGAGAAAGATCATTTGGTGAGTGGAGATCTTTAAATCTCTCTTCTTTCAAGATTTAAAACAACAAAACAGTTTACCAAAGGCTGAAACAGGAAAATATTCATACAAGTTTATATCAGAAACCATTCCTGAGGCATTCTTCCCTCTCCCTGTTTTCCCTCTTCTCCTTCTTTCTGCCCTCATACACCTTCACCCTCCTCATTTCCCCCTAGGTTTTGCTTCTCCCCTTCCTTCCTCTTTCCTGCTCCCTCCTGCCTACTGTATACAAGATACTCAGTTGGTACCAAGGGAGGACACTGAAAGCAAAATCTATGTCCTAAATTATTGATATATTCACTTAAAACTTTTATGAGACTGTGATATACTAAGTACTTTATATTGTGTCATATACATTTTATAAATAAACCCAGTCATTAATGAGAATCAATATAGTGTAGGGAGAGCATGTGTTTTTCTCTTAGACTACCCACACTAGAGCTTCTCTTTTCTATAGTCCTGGGAGATTTAAATTTTTACCTTCCTTAGAGAAATAAAAGTAGTATATTTACCATAATGCTGTTGGAAGAATTATGTTAAAAAGGTACATAAATTAACTTAGTATAGACTGGAGAAGGGACCAATTTATAATGCCTGGTAATGGAACTCAAACCTGAGAATTTACACTTCTAATTAAGGAGATGAGATATAAAAAGTATTAATACAGTAACACATTTCATTAGAACATCACTCCAGAACTATGCAGTAGACTTCACATATATTATCTCATTTAATCCCGGTAGGACAGCATTAAATCTATTTTATGTACTTAATCAAAGCTGGTACACAAGCCAATCACTCAGTCCTAGGAGGAAGCCATGGCCAGTCTTAGTTCTTGGCACTCCAGCTCCAGCTCTTTCCAAGCAATGGACAAGCTGAGAGCTCCAGACTCACTGGGTTGCATGCTAACAGAGGAGGGCTTTAGGTATAAACAGAGAAGAGGTGGCCAGGTAAGGGCTGGAGAGCTGGGTTCAAGATCAGGTGAACACCAAGAAAGATGGGCACAATTAAGATGCAGTTCACTGCTTTGTTCTTCTGTCATACTGGCTGATGTGCAGACTGGCTCATCCAGATTCTCATCCTTTGAAGGGTGCTACAAACAAATCTTCCAGAAAAATGAAAATGCACACGAGTAATTTCCACAGGAAGTGAGGAGGTAACACTGGATATTGTGTACCTTCTTAATCACTTTGTAGTCATATGCCTAAATCAGTAACTATACAGTAGACACCAGTCTAATACTGCTTAAATTTGCTTATTTCTCTAAATATTGTTTTCTAATAATGAAGAGAATGGTGGGATTTTTCCCTATAATTCCATGACCACACAAGAAATTGAAGTTATGCTCAGCCCCTGGTCTACTATTTTGGACATCTCAATTCTCTCTTCAAAGCAGAAGCACTGCTAATTTGAATTTAATACTTAGTTGAAGGATTTATAAATTTTTAGCAGGGAAACATTAATTTCTAAGGGGAGTTTTTGGTCTTTTGTTTCTATTTTCTCTTTTAGTACCAGGAGTGGCACTCAGGGCCTTGTGCTTGCACCTCAGAGAGCACTCAGGTGCTGAGCCACTGAGCTATGTCCCTGGCCCAGAGAAACAATAAATTTGTGAGGTTTCTTTCAAAGTTGTCTACTTTATTCATTGTCTTTGTGTTTTTTAGGGCAGAGGCACCAGGAATCCAACTCAGGACCTTGTGCTTGCCAAGCAGGCGCTGCTCCGCTGAGCTATATGCCCAGCCCTGAAACACTAAAATTTGAATGGAGTCAGTAAAACTAATTGTGATACAGCATATTTGTTTCTAATAAACCCTGTGTATATTACTGCATGTTCATGAGAATTCAACTAAAAGTTTAATGTAATTAAGTACCTGCAAAGAATTATATTTTGTTTACAAAATACAAGAGGGAAATAATTCCAAAAGGCCAAATTTTCTTTTTAACAATTTTTCCTTAATATTAAATCAAAACAATTTGGAAAGGTTGCATATATTTAAGCACATGATGTCATATGGTAAATCAATATAAGTGGAAAATATATAATTTCTCCTTGCAGAGTGTGATTCAATATTTAATTCATCATCTAGCCTTTTGACAGAAAGCTTCAGTATGAATCTAAGCTCCAACTCACAATGCACAAACTATAGCTATTTATTACAATGTGTCATTTGTCACTTTTATGGAATTCAGTGTGTTTTGCAGGCTGTAAAATGGGCCAGAGTGATTCAGAAATGATCTATGCCATCATTATTCCTCATCTCTAGTGCTTGGATTGCATCTAGTCTCCCTAACAGCCTTGATTTATTAGGCGAATAAATAACAATATGCTTCAATAATGTATATCTATCAAGACTTCATTAGCTGCCCAGGAGATGCTGTACTGATTTTAAATAATTGAAACACACAAGAGATGGAGTCCAGTGGACTTGAGATGACTGGGATACAAATATTTACAAAAGTTGAACAGTAGAAGGAAAATGCTTTCTGAGCAGATTGGAAATGAAGGGCCACAGTCGAAGGACGGCAATATTCTTTGTGAAAATTTAAATATTTAAATTTCTCAAACCAAAAAGGGCAGCTTGGTGTGGATAGCAAGCGGACATGTTCTCCTTGAATCCCAAACTGTCCTTCAACTTTTGGATGACTCGATCCTAACAGCATATATGCAAAGCTGGTCAAATTCATTAACGAATAAATTCCCAAGCCAACCCAGGGCGGAGTCCCATAGTCCATAATGTAAGGCCGAGGGATGGAGACTGTCACTCTCTTCATGGCTAACAGTTGATCTTCTGCTAACTGAAGTTATTCATTCATTAAGTTAAAGGACTTTGATGCCCTTAATTATCCTCTTATGCTCTATAATATACAGGCATTGAAATAAGCTAAAATCATAGTCAAAAAGTCAGGGCTTGGTATTGTTTCTTCAGTTTCCAGGATGTTTTGTGTCAGGGGCTATTTATTTCAGGTACAACCGGGATAGTTTATGAAGATAAACCTACTAAAATTTCTAGCATTCCCCCAGCTGCTGTATTTTTGCTGAAAATACATTTTGAGAAGGGGACTATTTATTTCCTCTCTAAAATACACTTGAAAATTTCCTTTTAATTGGAAAAAACCTGTCTCACAAGTGATGAATAGAAACTAAAGGAGAATAGGTGCTTCTTTTCTAACAGCAAACTGAAAACCTCCCCTTGCATTAGGAAGTGAGGAGTTCAAAAGGTGAAAAATAAATATAAAAGTAATGACAGGCCATCTGCAAAAAGTGTGTGTGTGTGTGATTATGGTGTGTGTGTGTGTGTAACTGTTGTGTGTGCATGTGTGCATGAGTAGATTGGAAATGAGTGTATGTGTAACTGTGAGGGTGTGTGTAACTGTTGTGTGTCCATGTGTGTGTGCATGTGTGTGTGCACGTGCATGTGTGTGTGCGAGTGTGCATGTGCATGTGTGCGTGTGTGTGTGTGTGTGTGTGTGTGTGTGTGTGTGTTACTTGGGAAGAAGTGAAACATCAGGAACTTTGGTATAGGACCATCTAATCCTCTTATCCTTAAAACAAGCAAAGAACGAACTTCCTCCTCCTCTTCCTTGTCCTAATGTCTCAGGCCTGGGGACAGCACTCTCAGATGGCCCAGCAGAGATCAGAAATGTGACTGCACCTTGCCACAGGGAGGCTGGCCTGGCCAACACAGACCATCTCCCTCCTTACCTTGGCCAGTGCCAGGCACGCGTACACATCATCTTTCTACTAGCAAAGACCTGACTGCCTGACGTTAGTAACCTCTCCCTCCAAAGGCTTGCTTACTGTTACCTAATATCATAGATTCTGAGGCAATCCAGGACATGTAATAATATCCCAGGTATCTTGAATCACGTGCAGTGTGGCCTAGTTACACCTTGGGTAAGCTATACAGCCTCAGAAGCCATCTTCTTTTGCTTTTCAATTTAATTATATTCCATTATGATGGGAATAATTATATTTCTGTGAAGACACTGAATTCAACTGCAAATGCTCCTTTTCTTCCTTCCTCTCCACTGGCCTCTTCCTCCCAGCTATTGCAGTACATCTTGGGTTTTACCAATTCTAGCTTTTCCTAATACCAGTAAAAAGTAGGTTAAGTGAGCTGCAAAATCAATTCCATGTTATTACTAAATTGGGATGAAAACCTATCCAAAATGAAATTTTGATAATAGAATCAAGTGAAGTTATTATTAAAGAAAGACTTTCAAGGAGATCGTGCCATGCCGTTTTCATGTGGCACACAAGAGTGTATTAGAGAAACACAATGTACTCGTAATTTCAACCTTTTCCTCTCTCTGTCTCTCTCTGTCTCTTTCTGCCTCTGTGTCTGTGTCTGTGTCTGTCTCTGTGTCCGTCTCTGTCTCTGTCTTTGTCTCTCTCTCTCTCTCTCTCTCTCTCTCTCTCTCTCTCTTTCCCTCTCTCTCTTTTCTGATCATCAATAACAAATCAATGACAATATGTATGATTTACCAGGGACAAGGGTTTTATTCTTCACCAACTTGGGAAAGGAAAAACTCATCACCTTTTCCCCTCATTACCAATTCCAACCACTGATGCCCTGAAGGGACTTGGATCATCTGTTTCCTCAGGATCCAGTCAGGTTGGTGGAACAATCCTACCACACAGAACTTCCTCGCTGGAAACTGGGGGAACCTACCTAATAGGAAAAATAATGAAAAGAAAGTTAGAATGGATGGGGCCCCACGTATGAAATTAAATGTATTAATTTTCTAGTTCTTTTTCTGTGAAAAAAATAGCCTAAACCTAATGCTTAAAATTATATAATTTCATGATCTTACAATCCTAAAGGTCAGAAGTCAAAAACAAATTACACTGAAATTAAAATCAAAGGGACTGCAGAATTATATTCACCTTGGAATCTCTAAAGGGAATTCTATTCCTTTGCCTTTCCAACCCCAAGGGCCTTCAACATCAGGCCTTAAACTAGAAAGTGCATCATTCTGACCTCTGTGGCTACCATCACAGCTCTTGCTCACCCTCTAACCATCCTGCCTCCCTCACACGTTGGTCCTTCTGATTCCACTGGAGTTAGACTCACTGATTCCACAAATATTGATTTAACATATGTATATTCAAGCACTCAGATGGGCAGGAGAAAAAAAGAATGCTCAAGTGACTACAGCATGGGAGGAGAATGAAATGTGTTTTTAAACATATGACATTCTCTACAGATCTCACATTTGCTATTTCATTTAACAGTAGGTGTTGAGCACCACCCATGTGTCCACATTGTACTGGCGCTTAGCATATGAGGGGAAGGATAGAAATTTCTACTTTGCAGTCCGATAGAAGAGGTACAAATTGAACAAAACTAAACAAGTTGAGAAAAACATGAAGAAAATCAAAGTAGCTTGAATGGGACTATTTTAAATGCATTGTTCAAAAGCTATCTCTTTTTAAGAAAAACATTTTAACTCATTCCAGAAAGATGAGTCAACCACTTATAGGCTTCCAAGAAGTGTCTGATTAGATGGGGCAGAAGGTGCAAAGGCCCTGATACCTAATAAACATAGGATATGCCTGAGGCCAGAAAGATAGGGCTCATTCAGTTGAAAGAAAGTGAAATTAGGAGATAATCATGAGTTTTAAAACTATTTTTGATTGACTTAAAGTGAATCAAAGGATATCCAAAAATCTCAGCCAACCACAGCATGGAGCAGTGGCATTGGGCTCCAGTCCTGCTGTGTCAGCAAGAAGTCCATGAAGTGTGTGCTGCTCTTGGAGCTTCCCTTGAGCAGCAAGTAGGACCCAAATTTTTCACTTCCAGTCATGCTCATGAATTTTACCATTCATCCCCAGGAAGCTGAACGACACTGCAAAGATAGATGTTTTGTACCTGATGTAAAGGTCTGGTGCTGAGAGTTGTGCAGGAGGAAAATAGACATTCAGGAAAGAAATTCAAGGCTATCATAAAGGTGAAAAGTACATCACCTATGAACAACTTCAGGAAAAGTTTTGGCTATGGAGAATATCATGCCTGGGAACTGGATGAATCTCACTCACTGTTGTTACATCCTGAAAATTATCTTTTATTTCCTCCTTTCATTATTTCTGATAAGCTAGATCTGGCCGTCCAGACACTGGGCATGGTTAGTGTATGGTGCGTGTATATGCAATAATGCAGTCTTTGTGGAACTGATCCACTTCTATGCATAGAAATCAAACCATCAGTTTCCAGTCCTCCAATGCCCTTGTGTGCGAAAACACATGATGCAAGCATCCCTGGTTAATAGTGTCAGAGCCTGGAATCTTCCACTGAGTTCCGATTTGCTAACTAGAAGAGATAAAGATTTCCATGGAAAGAGTCTCAGGCAGTCTCCTCTTCTCTTTCAACCTGCCTCTGCCACACCCTACATCACAAGAGGATGCTGCCTGAGACACTTTGTTTTTACATGCTTTCTTCTACTTTGCAAGGCTACACACTAGAAGCAGGGCATCTGGGCTTGTCAGGAAAGCCAGCTTCTACTTGTGGAGCAGCTGGATTGCTCATGAACCATGCCAAGAAGACAAGCCGTGAAAGCTGCATCTTGCCATCTGCCTGAAGGAAGCCTCTCCACTCTTATTCCTGCTAAAGGAATGTCACCACAAAGCAACCCAGGGATTAGAACTAGAAAGAGGGAAAGCTGAGCACTCACTGCCACTTACCCATCACTATATACCTTCACAGAATCTATATTCATGCTGACCTTTGAGTAGAGACCCAATAAATAGTTCATCTCCTTTCAGTAAAATTCTTTGCAAAAAAGACTCTCTACTATCTGTTGATAACTTATTTCCATTATGCTTCCTCAGCCCAGTGCAGGTGATTCTCTCCCATACCACATGCTTACAATGCCACCAGTAGCTACATTCCTGCTCAAAGAAAATGTTTAATTCATTGTCTCTTTAGCATTCGCCAGATTCAGGATTTTAACTTGCCACATTCACTTAGCTATCCCCCTCTCAGAAAAACACTTCTGGTCACTCTTTCTTAAGGACATGCCACCATCACCTCTGAGACCTCCAAATAGTAAGGGGTTCCAGGACTTTGTAAGTCCCCTCTTTATATAATTTTTTGCTTGACTTCATCTTCCCTTGAGCTTGAAAGGCATGACCCTGATGCTTCCCAATCTCTGGTCTCTCCTCCGAACTCAAATCTTATACTTATTCATTATAATGTCACGTCCCCTGTGTGGAAAGTCAAACTTTAAAGGGTTTATACTGATCTGTTTATTTAGTTTTCCTCAACAAATTCACTCCCCTCTCCTCACAAATCCTCCTGTCCCTAAGAAGCACAAATACTCACCGAACTCTTCAACACAGAGAATGACTCTAATTTTTCTTTTTCCTATCCTTCCTCACACTCTGAACCAATCTAGTTGTACTGCAGTCACCTCAATCTCTCTCTGTCCCTCCCTCCCTTGCTCCGCTCCCCCTCTCTCTTTCTCCACCAAATATCATATCGCATCCCTCTTGCTGCAACCCTCGTCCAAGCCTGCACGAGCTCTCTTCTAGGCTGCTCTGCAACTGTCTCCGAATGAGCCTGTCATCCCTCTTGCTCCTAAATCTATGTTCCACCAGATGACTGAGAAATGAGTCGGATGTTAGCACTTGTTTCCTGCTTAAAACTTTATCACTCTTTTCCTCCAGAACTTGAATAAAATCCAGACGCAATACTCCGATCACAGTCCATCCTCACAGTTCATTCAAGCTTCACTCCCCTGCAATGTTCCCGCCACATAAGATGCCATTTGTGCCATGAGCCTGCTATGCTCGTTGCTGTCTCAGAACCTGGTCCTTCTGCCCCTTCTCCCAGCACATGCTTCTGCCAAGTCTTCTGATGAATGTGCTTTCTCTCGCTTTATTGCAGCTCTACTTATTTGTCAGGTATTTTGCATAATAAAAATTATAGTCACCTGACACTATATGTCAATGAATTAATAATTTCATATTAAACCATTAAATGTCTAACCATTAAATATTTATACATTTATTATAGCTACAGTATAATAATTACCCTTTAGGTGTTTTTATTTTTTTTTTCATTGGCTCCTCCTGTGAGAGGAAGGTTCCCCAACTATGGGACGGTTTGGTTTCATTGCTGAGGAATTCTTTCTAAATCTATGATGAATGGATATGCTCACATAGTGACTCCTCCGTGATACCTGCCCCAATCATGCAAACTAAAGTAGTACAGATACATACAGAGTTGCTCTTCATCTGTGTTACCTCTGTTAGAACACTTGTCAGGGTCTAACATAGCCTATTTCATGTGCTTTTAATTAATGTTGAATAAATCAAAGGGATGCCATAGTATGTGGAATCATGAAATTCTAAAATGGGTTTATTTTAAATGATCAAATATGGTCTTCCTTTACTTCTACTGTTTGGGAGTAAGGTACCAAATGTTCTCACCTGTGAACAATGAAATAAGATTTCCTTTATTTGAAATAGCCAGCAGCTTAGACGGCTGGTCAGTCCATTTATGTGTGATCTGCTGTCCACCCCACATTATCACTTTAACTCATTTTTTCATAAAATGACAGAAAACTACTAAAAATCATTCACCTCTCTTGAATCTCTCTGACACAGTCCTGGAGTGAAAAGGTGCAAATATTTCTCTCCCCAGGGGAAAGTAATCCACCCCTTTCCCCGCAGTCACTGTTAGATGGACGGAGTTATGTTCTTAAGCGCTGGAAATCTATCATCTTCAACTCTTCTGGCTACTCAGGAACAGACCCAGTAATAACTCCAAGGAGGTACATTTCAACTCCGGCTGTGGATCAAATTTCCACTCAAAGATTTAACCTGGAAATTATTGGTGACAACAGCAGCGGGGAGTGACCCTCCTGATTTGGAAGGTACAGTGGGAGAAGCTGTCTCATCCTGGCAAGAGGCAAAGACCAAGGATGTGTAAGGCAGAAGGGAACAAAGAATGTCCTTGTGGAAATGAAAGGTGATGTATAGTAATTCTAACTGTGAAGCCACCAAATAGCCTATTAATAAATAAGTGGCTTGATGTGATTATAGATAAGACAACCGAAATTAAAGAATGTTGTGCACAGTGAATTGATTAGGAGCTGGTGAGGGGTCTGAGAGGGCAAATGAATCATGTTTCATATGAAAGAGTCAAGAGAAGATGATAAGTAAGGAAAGGTCCAGAATTTAATTGGGGTCATTGACAGGGAGTCATTAGTCTTCAACTCCAAAATATTAGAGATAGATGCTAAGAATCGAGAGGATATACATTGAAAAGCTGAAAAGCTTCAGCCTCTTTAGCTGTACGTACTTCATTCACTCAATGAACTTCACTAAACATGTAAGTGCCAGGGACAGTGCTAATCCATGGAAGAAAACATTAAAGATGGAAAAACGGTTAAAGATCGTGTCTTTTCTCTAAGAGATTAAATTCCGTGAACAGACAAGGCAGCCAGAACTATCCAAAAGCAAGTGTGTGACAAGTCTGTGCATTTTATTCCTACAGAAGCTCTGTTCTTTATACTTTAACCCCACAGACCCCTTAAAGCGTTTTTAATTACCTGTATGTGTGTTATCTCACATAATCTTCACAAAACCCTCTGAGCTGTGCATTGCTGCCTTCACTGTGATGGCCACAAAGGTGAGGTTCTGTGGGACTGAACATGTTGGTATATGATCCCACTATCTGGATTAAAATTTGTGTTCTCACCACACCATCTCTCTATGCAGGTACTCAGCCAAAGCAATGCCTTGCAAATTTATGACAGGCATGAGCCTTCCTTTACATGTTCTATGGTATGATCTCATTTTGCTCTTGTACAGAGTAGGTCCTTTCAAACCTCCCTTTTAGCAGAATCAGAAATTCATTTATATAATCTGGATAACTTTTGAAGTCTATGCTTTATTCTTCTCAAGAGTAGTTGAGTGTTGACATGTGCTGCACTATAGCCTTGAAAGCAAAGAGTGAATTAAAAAAGTAAAACTTCAAACAACAATCAGGTCAGTAATTGGAAAAGAGGGAGGCATTTGAGGTAGAAAGTCTCCCAGAATACCACACAGAAGTTCTACAAACCCTCTCAGAGATAAAGCAGAGTGTACCGCAAAAGGCCAGATTCTAGGGTGGTAGCGTCCTCTGTTTATTGCAGTAGCATCCTCGAAACTATCTCCAGCAGCACTCAGCAGCCTCAAGTTTATTTTCTGGTGAATCATCACCATTCAAGAAGACGCTAATTGAGTTGGAGCTTCGAGGGAAAGGCTTTCAGCTCAGAGCCTCACCACAACACTAGGAGGCAGCAAAGTACCTGGGAAAGAAACTCCACTTCAATTAAGGTTAGCTCTGCAAGTATTTACTATCTGGTGTGCCATGGTATTCTTCAGGAGTTGTAAATATACTAAAAGAAATTAGAAATCATCATCTTCATCATTTAAGAATGAACAGTCTCATTGACTATATAAAATAAAGAAAACTGGAATCAAACATTTCAAGAGTGGGTCTAGTGGTGGGGGCTTTTCAGAGATGGTATTAAAGAGAATACTTTTGGAAATAGGAAAAGATGAAATCAAGATACGTAGATGAGAAAGTGCTGTGGACCAGGTGAATGTGAGAAAATTCTTATATTTGGGGTGAGAGAGTGGGGAAGATCATTGTTGCAGGAAACAAAGGTCTAAAATATAAGAGAAGCTTAGTATTAGTGGTAGTAGGGAAGCCTGCCTCACAGTCATATCAGACTAACTCAACAGAAGGTCTTTTGTGATGCATCTATTTTGTGTTAGCCCAGGAGTTCAGTTTTACAGTCAGTTAACTTGCCACTCACAGTAGCTGCATTGAAGGAAAAGCTCTGCTTAGTGCTATTGCCAAAAGATCTCAGAGATAAGTGACTCACCTAATCAGGAAATGTCACAGCTTGAAATTGAAAGGTTGCTTGTACCACCTTTCACTCAGTGCGTACACAGATCAAATGCAAGTGAGACAAAGACAGACCCTGTCCCTTACCTCGAGGACCACACACATTGCCTGCGAGGGACACAGATGAGTTAATCAGGGATTTAGGTCTTATGGGATGTGTCAGCATGTGAAGGCAACATGATTTCTTGGTTTAGGGAGTTATGTGGAGTATTTGAGATTCATGCAGAAAAATGAAGGAAGGTGTCCAAGCAAAGCAAAGAACAAGAGTTGCCTCAGGGTGAGGACCCCCAGAGATAAGGAAGCACCGCCTCATGCAGAAAGCAGCACAGTCGGGTGCCAGGTACTCGGTGTATACTAATGCAAGCCAGCAGGTGTCTGGTGTGAGTTCAGGCCCCACTTCTTGCTAGCTTAACCTTGGAAAAGTCATATAACTGCCTTGTGCCTCTGGTCTTTTCAGCTGTAAACCAGTAATAAAATAGCCCCCTATCATTGTTTGAAGATTAAGAGAGCTAACACTTATAAAGAATTAAAAATTATGTTTGGCAAAGAAGTTACCTGGTAGAAGTCGAACAATGTTAAGAAACTTAGATTTGTCATGAGAAGGGTGTGAAAACGTTGAGAGAATTCAACTAAAATGGTGAAATCTCTGGATCTGCATTGTAGAACAGGGCCAATTACAACAACTGAAGTGTAAAATGGAGGCCAGAAGCTAAGACCATAGCAATTGAAATGGAAATAGATTTCAGAAAACATTGAGAGTATAATATATGGCATTAAGTGACAAAATGGATAGGGACAGAGATGGCACCTACATTTTAGGGCTGAGGGTACCACCACTTGTAAAGGGAGTAAAATTCCTCTTTTTGACCCATGATCTCCCCTTCTAGTCCTGCGCACTTCAGTTCCCAACCTGAAAAATTTCTAAATCTGGTGATTTGAAGCCACTTTTCTTCATCAAGTATGTTTCACGTACGTGGACCATGGGTCTGCAGCTAGCACTGCGGTCTCTTCTCACCCATACAGGCTCCTTGTTACTGGTCTGCTTTGAAATGAGCCTTGGAGTCAGCCACCCCTTCTCAGAGGGGCGCTGTGAGTCGCTGTGTAGTCCTTCTCCTCTCCTCAGCTGCATGACATTGCTGCAGCAGCCAGGGCTTGCCCCCAGGACAGAAAACTGACCTGTGCTTCCTTCCCTGGCCACTCCTTACCAGTTTGTCTGTGCTACCAAGAAAAGTTCCCTGAAGACCAAAAAGTGCCCCAAATGAGAACATAATATATTTGACTCCCACTCCTTTACCATCCCCTACTAACATGAAATGAATTAAGTCAGTAAGAAAATTAAATATGCTACTGGCACTGATTTCTGTTTCTACATGTTTGTGCTCCTCTGTTTAAGGTCACCTTTCCTTTTTAAAAGACGCTTATGAGGGTATTTTAATAACATCTCTCTTTAACCAGAACTACAGAAGATGTTTTGCCTTTCAACCCCTCTCAGTCAGAGTCAACTTTCATGTGTGAGCTGCACAGAAAGCAAGGGCTTGTCCTTCACTCATTGCTAGGTGCTGGTGCCGCAGAATATCCAGGCATGGAGAGACAAGGCATTTCATTCTGCTCACTCTCCCTGCTGGAGTCTTCCAGGCCCCACAGCTAGACTCCAGTCTTCCAGTGTCTTCGGCATCACTTGAAAAGTAGATCCAAATGTGAAGTAGAAGATGTTTGGAGATAAGCAGCTGGTTCAGACTCACAAACCTCCGCCTCCACATGTGAAAGAGATGCAGCGGTATAAAAGGCTGGGCTTTGACAGGGGAGCTTCTTGGTATCTGGCTGATCTTCACAATCAGCCTAATCGTTAGTCATCCCCGCTAAAAGATGGGGAAGGTGAGGATCTGAGGTGAGTGAATCCCCAGTTGTTCTACAGAGAAGCATAGGAACCAGGATTAAATCCCAGGAGCACGGACAGGCTCCAGCTCTGTTACTGGCTTACAGGCTGTGTCATGAGGATCCTGTCTTCTATCTTGCCATCACATCACCAAGACTGAGCATGATGGTGTGACTGACTCAAAAATGTAGCAGCATCTTCCATCCTTCCCCAGTCCACTGAGTGTCTTCCAACATACTCCGGCTTCTCCGCAGACAGAAACAGTATCAATTCTATTACTCCGCCTTGTTCAAGAGAACTTTATGATATGAAGTGTTGTACATATTCTATCTCATGCAGTAAAGTAACCCCGGTATATTCCAGCTTGGCGTTCTCCATTTGTCCTGTGGGTTCACTCGCTGCTCCTCTCACCCTGCTCCATCCTTGGGAAGCTGGTCTCTGTACACAGCAACTGTGGCCCCTGTAGTGGTGTTTGGATCCTTTCCTGCCACAACAAGATGCCAGCAGGAGACAGAATCGTGGCAAAGTGACCAGCGTGTGAATGTGATGACCAGCACCCCAAACAGGGTCCCAGCATTGCCTTGGCTAACTCTTACACAGCCATACACACATCCTTCGCATTGTTCTGATTGAGCTGTGCCGCCAATACACAGAGGAACAAAACGACGAAGGAACTTGCCTATAGTCACACAACTTGGACTCGCTGCTTTGAGCACCCTACATGATATCACCACCCAGAGATCCACTTCTACTCTCATCTAGAGTGGTGGCCTCAGCAACCTCAGATCCTAATGGCCATTCCTTCCCCTAGCAAAACTGTATCACTATTGTGGAAAGCAGTTAAGCAAACTTTAATGTATGTTGTCATTCTACCCTTTGATGTATTGGACTCTTATACAGCATGTGTCACTTAACAACAGGGAGTTGTTCTGAGAAATGCATTGTTAGTTGATTTCATCACTGTGTGAGAATCGGAAAGTACATTTACATAAACCTGTATGGTGTGGGTCAGCCACTTGATGTGACCTCTTAGTGCAATCAGCGCATGAGGAAAATGCAAGATAGTTGAGCTCTGGTGACACAACATACCACGCTATTTCACAGATAATGTTTTTGTAAACAGAAGGTATGCACACTAAACTAACAATGAGTGGTACAATATAGTAAGTATATGAACCAGAAGCATAGTCACTTAATATCATTACCAAATGCTACATTCTGTACATAATTGTATGTTCTATGTTTTTAAAGGGCTGGTTTATTAACAGCAGCTTCGCTTATGTACACAGGAGCAGTGTGATGCACTATGATGCTATAACATCACTACATGGTGATTATTTTCAGTACCATTATAACCTAATAAGATTACCAACACCTATGTGGTAAATCCACTGAAAATAGCATTGTGTTATATATTTTTATATTTATATAAGTACACACATGTATCTCAGAGCTTTTTGGTTTGAACTCTGACTCTGGCTAATACACAGGGGATGGAAGTCGCCAAGGAATTTTCAAATAATCACATCACTAGGACCAGCTGCAAAATTTCTGGTGCCCCATACAAGATCAAAATGCAACCTGCTTTTCAAAAACTAGGAGTAAAATTCTTTCCTTCCTTCTGTGCTCTCCCTTGACCTGTAGTGGTATATTTTTATTTTCTATTAATGATGTTCTTCCTGGGAGCAGGTGCCACTGTAACCCTCTCTGGATCTGCACCCAGACCCTGCAGGGTCAAAAGGCAACAGAAGTCACTGAGCAGGAGCAGTAGAGCTACCAAAAGGTACCCTGGGGAGATGGAAGTGGCAGGAGGTGAGAAAGACACATAGCTAAGGTATTCCCCAGTGTCCCACTGGACGTCACTTAGCAACACAAATTCCAAGATAAAAATATAAAAACCTCAAGATGGCAACCCAGGGCACTAAACCAGAGCATCTGCATCTCCTTCTACCCAGGATGCTGGCCCTGCACCATACATCCCTGATGCTGGTCCTAGTGTGTGACGGAGCTGGAAGGTAAAGTACATTTGACTCTGAAATCCATGTTTTTGTCATGGAATCACATCACTCAAAAGAGCCAATAAATGGACATTTCTCTCCTTAATGAGAAGTCTTGGGGTCAGCGTAAGAATACAACTTGCCAAACACAACACATCTTTTATTTCCAACCCTATAACCAAGGTAAATATCCCATTTTGTCAGCCAGTGAAGGCTGATCTGTTATTTCCCTTATAATTAAGAAAACAGACCTTACTTCTGATGACATCCTATTTCTAATCTCAGTGTCAGGTAAGGTGACAAATCACTGATTAGAACAGTGCCTGAAGAGATATGGGTGTCACTACCTGCTTTAAAATTGAGTACTGTGGCTTGCTCTTCTTGCTGGAAATGGACAAACTGGAGCACAGATTTAAAAATCAAAGAGTCAAAAGCATATGGCTAGAGGAACATGTCAGGACTTTGGTGCACTTCAGGGACACTGACAGTCCTTGGCTGCCTAAGTAACTGAGTTCTGATTCTCAGGCATGTAATGATGGTTTTGCTTAATGTAAGTGGTGAAAGGAAATGAAAAATAGAGCTGCTTCTGAGTAATGCAACAAAGACCACCCAAATGAGTTGGCAATCCAGGAATCTGCTCTGAAATAGAATTTCATATTTAGTATCTGGCACACTTCTCTAGGGTAATGAAGTGGCAACGACAGAAACAACAGCCACTCTAAGAGTTTTGCAGACATAACGTATATTCTAAGATGGGCCCAAGGATTTTTGTAGGTGGAACCAGAACTACAGCATGAAAAAGGAGCAGAAGCTGCACTTAAACTGTGTCAAATGATGAATGAGCACCAGGGACTGAAAAAGAGAGAACAGCAGACATGGAATGGGTTAAACTTCAACTATGTTTTGCAAGAAGAATGGAGAGCCACATAAATTCGCGGACTTGCTAGGAGATCACACAGAGCAAAAGTCTAAGGAAGGCTTCCAAATCTGAATGGCAAAAACTATGGGTTTTATGAAAACTATGAGGCAGTTGGCAGGAGATTCATTGGCAGTTGATCTCAAGGAGTCCAACTAGTCTGGGGTTCTGTGGCTGAATTACCCTGGGACTGAAAATTCTCCTTTGTTTCAGATCGGGAGTCTCTTCAGGGTGTGTTCATGAGAAGAGGTAAAGAGTCACAACACAGCCCAGTGATTCCAGATCAGTGCTGTCCTGCAGAAATAGTGTGAGCCATTTATATAAGGTAGCTATATGTTTAAAAAGTTCACACTAAGTGAAATTGACCTCAATATATTAACACAATATGTTAAAATATTATCTTTAAATATAATAATAGAAGTGGTTATTTATATTTATTCAACTAATGTTAATGTGAATATGACATTAGCTAACTTATTAATATGTGATTTTCTAAATATATTTATATTAAATATAAATTAAGAAATAATATGCTGATCATTCAACATATTGATGTTATTCATATATAAGCTTTAATATATGAAATTAAATTTGAGCATTATCTGTTGTTTCAACATGTAATACAAGCTATTAAATTAGTTTGATTTTTTAAAAATTGAATTTGGTACTGCTTTTAAAACCCAGTGTATACTCTTACAATCACTGTACATATCTGATGAGACTGGCCACATTTCCACAGCTTCATGCCCACATATGGCTGATGGCTACTGAACAATGCAGGCTTACACTTCCCCTTAAGTATTGAAATCAATTCTGTCAGTTGACAAAGTCTTCGAAAACAGCTTCTCCTCTGCTTGGTGCCCCTGCAAATTGCCACATTTCAGTTATGGATGATCTGAAGGTACCTCTTTGTGACTGGAAGCTCCCGTGGAAAAGAGATTCGGCGTGTTTTTTAAAATAATGCTGACTTTAATAATTCTCTATTTCTGCCACACACCCCTACGTGTAAACTTGGTGAAGGTAGGAATCATATTCTGTTTAGTAAGACATGCACATTTTGGTCTCTGTCCTAGCTTTCTGTCACATAGCATCTGAACCCAAGTAACCTCCTGAGTGACAAGAGGTATGTCAAACAGAGCTCCTAATCTGAGTGAGGTTTGGGGGTAACAGGAGCACCCTTTGTTCCACTGAGGAAATTCTGGGTTAGCTTTTGCCTTGCACCTTGGGACTTTCAACCCACATTCCATGTGCCCAGAGAGGCAGAGGAGCTGAAGACTGAGTACATTATTTATCTTGTCAGTGTGAAGAAGTATCCATAAAAATCCCTCAAATATGGAGTTCAGAGAGCTTCAAGGGGGATAATATCCCAAAGGAGGACAGGACACCCTAACTTTACAGATACAACTTCTGTGCTTAGGCCCCTTGTCCTTCGTACCTTTCCATTGAGCCATTCATTTGTAATATTTATCATCTCCTTGATTATATAACAATCAAGTAAATGGAAGTGGACATTTCCTGTGCATTCTAACACATTATTGAACTAGAAAAGGGGGTTATGGGAAACCTTGATTTATAGCCTATGGGTCAAGGGTATAGGGGCCCAGACTTGCACTTGACATCTGAAGTGGGCACTGTTTCGTGAACAGATCTCAGAGAACTTTATAGGTCTCAGGAAAGAGCTTCTATTTCCTTCTCAATGCGACGAGCTTTTCAGAGTGGTTTCAGCAGAGTGATGTGATCAGATTAGGTTGTGAAAGGCTACACTAACTGTTTGGAGAATGGATTGTAGGGGCAGGAGTGCAAGCAGGAATAAAAGGCCATGTAATGGTTACAAACGCACGATGAATGTAAAAGCAAAATCCTTTCCTCTCAGTACTTCTGACACCAAATATGTGTGTGTGGGGGTTGTATTTGTTTCTCTCACTCTTTTTATTGGCTATACAGATTAATGGTTTTCACTTTGGTAGATTTGTACATGCACACAATATACACTGATCATTTTCAACACTTTGCATTACCTTTTCCCCCACCCACCTCCCTAGTCGCACATTTTGGAGATATTTCAGTGTATAGAATATATTTTGCTCCTACCCATCCCGCATTACCTCCCCTCAAACCCTTCCCTTTCCTTCCCTGCCTCTTGTCTAATAATAGGCACTCACATACTTTCTTGTCATTGAAGATTTCACATATTAGAGAGAACATTTTCCACCACACTGACCAATTTTCTGATATCGCCTATGCATCCTAAAATTCATCTCAATTCCCTTATTATCTACATGGCATTGGAGTAAGAGGCCACAAATTAAAGGCTCAGTCCACAGGCCTGCCCTCACTTTAGATGCCACTCACACGTCTGGGCTCCCCATACCTCTGACCAACAGGCACAGAGCAGAGCTTTCCATGATATCCTATTCACAGAACTCAGGGAAACGTCTGCTTCCCTTTATTGCTTTGTTATAAAATAAAGGTATGATAAAGGATACAGCTGAACAATCAGCTGAAAAGGTACACAAGACAAGGGTATCCAGTACAGAATATATTCCTTATGGAGTTAGGGGGGACCACCCTCCTGAAACTTTGATATGTTCATGGACATGGGAAAGGATTGTAGCCTGTTCTAGGGTTCTTAACGTGCAAACTCCAGCTCTCAGGTCTACTCCAGTGGGACTTTATAAATACAGTTTTTTTTAATGCAGCCCCAAACCCTATTTAATATCAGTCAGGGTTGTCTTGGGTATAGTGACATTTGAGTAGCTATCTTTAAGACAGGGTGGCCCACAAGGTTTAAACTACTTCCATCTGGCCTTGCACACGAAACTTTCACCACCTGATGTACCTATTCCTTTGTTCTCTGCCTTCCAGCTAGAAAGACCTTCTTTCCAAACCTTAAACTCACCACCCTCTTTCTGCCTCAGGACTTTTGCTTTCATCATTTCCTTTGCCTGGACCACTTTTCCCATGTTATCATATCACTAGCTACTTCGTGATGGACAGGCCACAGCTACAGAATCTCACCTTTTTCAAATACCTCTCTGAACCATGAGTTCTTATTGGGTCCTACCAACATCTGGCTGGTCTCTCCCCAATTACCACACCATTTATCGTTGCTGCTGCTGTAGTTTCTTCCCACACCTACCACTGTCTGAGATTCCTCGTTTCTCTTGACACACTCATTATGCATCTTCTCAAACAGACTGTGTGCTCCCCAAGTCAGGGTTCTTCTCTTTTCTCTCTATCTTTCACCCCTGTAGCTGCACAGCCTATGGCTCTGTGTAGTGCATAGTAGCCTCTCAATAAATATTATGAAAGACATGAATCTACATTGGATTTCTCATAGAGTTTTATGGAAAAAATCCAATATACCCAAGCAGATTAGAATCAGAATGACCTTCTGAGATGATATACCACAAAAATTCTCATTTTATAAGTAAGAACAACAGCAACAACAAAGCAGGGATTTGAGAAGAATGTGTCCAAGTTGAATTTATGTTCCATTCTCTCAGGCCCAATACACACTGACATCCAGACTGTCTTCATCCCAGTTAAGGGTCTTCATTGAATCTGATTTAGAACAGTTTTTCCCAAGGATTCCATTCCTCAGTAATTTTGGAATATTACAAAATAAAGTGAAATAGCTTATGTAGAGAGAATTTTCTCAGATCATTTATTATTTTGGAAGAGAATCTTTAGCAATGGAATGATTTTCTCAGACCTTGCTGAACAAATCTGAACCCTTACCACATGAAAATCTTATTTTCAGTAATTAGTCTACACTGTCTACACTATCTAGTCTACACTATCTAGTCTATACTATCTATCAAACACTGGCCAAGAGAAATGATTAGCAGAATTACCTTATCCACACCATTTTATGTTCTCAAGGCATCCTCATAGCAAATTCAGCACCGCATTCCATCCTGTCTTAGGAACACCCTGGCATCTTCCTACTATGCATTTAAACCTTTTCTTACATTAGACTATAAATTCTTTGAAGACAAGAAGCACAATTTTAATAAGTATGCCCTGATGATTAATACAGCTGAGAATATAAAAGATGCTTAATAAGTGCACCTGAAATTTCTTCTCACTTCTTGACTTCAGTTCTTGACACACACACCACTTCTCTGTGGAGCTCTCTTTATTTGAAGCAATAAACCCTTCTCTTTGACCTTACTGATCTTTCTTATCTTTCTCTATGTTTCCTCACAAAAAAATCCTACTATGCAACACAGAGTAATTGATATAGCATGAGTATCCTCTAGCCCTAATAAGCAATTTGTTCCAGAAAGGCATGATGTTTTTTAAGTCTGCGGTACTCACTAAATATATCCATTGCATCTACAATGTTGAATAGTAAGTGTTCAAAATAAACTCATTGCATTCAAACAATGAATTCATGAATGAGAGAATGAGGCCACAAAGACCAGGATGCATCCCAAGGCTCATCTGAGGTCAGCAGAGTAGCTGACCCTGCTTTGATCAAGCAGATGCTGAGCATTCTCTTCTCCAGCCAGGAGAAAAGGAGCGATAAGGCCAGCCATGTTTAAGAGCAGCACTGAACAAATAAAAGTTAACAGCCCATATGGGAAAGGAGTTTGCCTTGCTTAATGACTTGGCAGCAGAGCAAGCCTGGGGAGTGTTTGAAGAGATTTGAGACCTTATCTCTAGTCGACTCCCTGCTCCCATATACCCGACAGCAGCCATGAGGAATATTTCTGAAAGACAGCGAAAAATCTAGTCTTATTCTGCCACAGGGAGGCAGAGTGAAACAGTGTGAAAGGCAAAACAACGGATATCCCCATCTGATTTCCAGGGTGGAATAAATCTACCCAGAAAGAAATGAAGTTAATTACCCTACTCTTTCCCTTATTCTTATGGGCGCCTCTGACTCACTTTTCCTTTTGTGGCTCAGAAGCTGAGAGGGATTGAGGATGTGATCCATGCGGGGCTTAGCTAGTGTTGAGAGTAATAGAAATCAGACATTTATCAAAAGGAGAGAGCTTGGATTTTTACTTGGCTGAGGAACCAATATAAGATATACAGACTGAACTTTAGAAATGCCCAGCAATAGAAAGCAAGAAGAGCTCCTAGGCATTAAGTTAATTTTCCTAATAAAAGGAAAAGCATAGCAACTTTAAGATAATGAACCGTTTTGGGTAACAAGTAAATTTTAACAATTAGTACTGGCATTAACAGGCCACGGTCTCCTCAGTTCAGGAAATGAAAAGGCTTTCACAAAGCTAATCGAGTCTTTGTAGAGAAAACAGTTTAAATGATGTTTAATTAACTTACAAAAGAAAAGCACTAGTCTCTTGAGCAAAAGCTGAGCATATTTGTATGAAGCTAGCACTTTCTTTATCCAAGTTTGCAGCCATTTTTGGAGAATAAGAAAGTGGAACCAAAGAGACTCCTAAGAAAGTTCTCATCCTGAGAAATCAGAACCAAACCAAACCCTCACAAAACTGCATTATCAGAATACTCCATTTCCTCAAGAGGTGTAATTCCCAATATTTGAGAGCCTGTGCCAGGAATATTTTACACGGACTTTCGCATTTTTATCTTACCAAAGCAATGTGGTGTTAATTGCCACTTTATAGGTGAGAAAGCCTGTCTTCCTTACCTGAGGAGAAAGCCCAGGGTCACACAGCAAGCAAAACATGGTGTCACCCACAAGTAAAGGTTTCCTTTTATGCTGAGAGATGGCAGGGAGACAGACACAGCTAGGGAAGCTCCCAGACAATAGCCTGCAAGCATTAGTAGAGTACGACTTCCATAAACCCAGGCCTAAAATTCCATTTTTCCACAAAAAATTAAAGCTTTTGCAATTGAGGGAGGAGGGGTTGAAGAGAGGAGAGGGGAATGGGCAAAAAGAAGAATCACAATATATTGTGTACAGGTACAAATTCTCTATAATGAATGTTGTTATGGTTGATACACGGCATCAACTTGAAGTCTAGAAGCTTAAGTCACTTGGCAGTTCTACAACCTGGGGTACAGAGGACATAAGTAGCTCTGGGATGTTGTCCATTGTATGAATTTGACAAGTTTAAAAGTTCAACGAAGTCATTAAGCAGATCAGAGTCTTCACTTTGTAAACATCTTCAGCTTGTGGAAGAGGAAGGCAGAGAGATGGGGTGGGTATGGATATGGGCGAGTAACCAACGTACAATACAATGAAGGAAAAGAAGCTTGTTTTCTCCCTTCTTGCTTGCTGTTTTTGGTGTCTTCTGCCACCTTGAACTGTTGCCCCTGTGCCATGCCACCCTGCCTTAGAGCCAGCTGATTACAGATTGAAACCTCCACAAACTTTAGGCATTGGGTATTTTGTCTCAGCAATGAGAGAAAAGTAACTAACATTAATGTGATCATTGTGTGTATCTAACATGTACCAATAAAATCTTTTAAAAATGCAATCAATCAATCAATTAGACCTTAAAATTTAGCCTTGGGTAAAGGCAACTATGGAATGCTTCACACCTGGGTTGTGATGGGATTGGGCATGTCATTTCCCGCCAGACAATTGTGTGTGTGCCAGTAGATAAAGACCCATCCCTAGAGACAGAGTCATACTCAACAAGCAAAACCTGATTTTTATAGCACCGTCTAACGATTTTTTCTGGATTCCTTTTTACACTTACATGGCCTCCTCTTAGCTGAAAACAATACAGGGAAATTTCAATAGTTAAAATAAAAGATAGTTGCCCTTTATTCAAGAGCAATTATTTAATTTTCATCTTCTGTGGTATTTTAAACAGTTTTCATCATACTGTGTCTCTTCCCCACTGTGTTTGTTCAACTTATGTCATAAGTAGACTTGACCATTAATATTCTACACATTTAAAATGTTTTAATAGTTTTATATGGAAAACTTTAAAAGATAAATGTATTCTAAATAGCCAGGTAAGATGCCATCAGATGAACATGATATAATGAACTCCCCAATATTGATTATGCAAGCGTTCGTTTTTGTGCTGTTGTATATAACAAAGGTATAAGCCTTTGACTTAAAGCTTAGAACTTTCAGTGGCTCAAACAGGTATAGGCAGGCTAGAGCACTAATACCTGGTTCTCTATTTGCCTAGTGAGAGGAGGAAGTTTGTCGTATATTTTTGGCAGCTGAATATTAGGGCTCACCCAGAAGGCAGCTGGCACAGAAAGGAGGGGATGGGCCTGCAGAGGACTGTCTCCCAGTGTGACCGCTCTGGCTGATCTTTCATTCACACAAATCACTAAATCACGTCATAAGGGCTTCACATTCCCCCTTCTACAAACATCCAGACCTCCTCAGTATATCAAGAGAGTCTAAGCTACACCTGTATTTTTAGAAGAGACAGCCTGCTAGATTACCGAGCATGAAAAGCACAAGTGCAGTGAGGAAAACTGTGACTTCACCTCTATCAGATGTGAAATTGTTTGCCAGAGAAACTGTCTTCCAAGAGGTCAAAAGATCTCAGTTGAAGTGAGTTGTCATATGAAATGTTCCTACAGATTATATTTATTTACTTCTTAGGAGAAGACACGGTGTGTAAATGACCAAAGAGATTATTCATAAGCTACAGTGGGAGCTGGGAAAAGCTTCTCAGTGAGAGTGTGTTTTCGGAGTGTGCAACTGCAGGTGGTTAGAAGGCTTTTCTGAAGCTAAGACTAGGAAACAGCTGGACAATACTGTTTTATTTGTCTGGTTTTGCAAATAGGGACAAGGGTACTGTCATATTCAGCGATAAAAGAATTGAGCAGATGAACTTTTACCAAACTGTAATAAAACAGTGTTTTGAAGGCTTTCTGTTTACAGATCTTTTCATTCAAGTCGCAATACAATTAAATCAAAGTCAGCAATAACAAAATACAAACAACTTGGTGCACAGCATGTACTGTCAAAAGTTATCAAGAAAATAGCATGACAGGGAAATATTTAATATGGCTCCATCTGAATATTATATTGCTATGGAAACTCAATATCAACTATTTGTTTAATTGTTTCAGTGTAATCACTTCTCTGTGAAACTTTAAAACCAAGGCCAGTATTTCTTAGGGAATTATCCAAATGCTTTTTAAAAGGAGTTGCTAAGTTTATGCAAAATATTCCAGTTATAAAAAATACATTTAAAGGGTTAATACCACTCATTTACAAATCACTGGTAATCTTTTAAAATATCTGTGTATACCAACCTTTCAATAAGTTTTTTTCTGTAAAATTCTAGCAGGATGACACCTTTGTGTCTCAGATTTTTCGTGAGTTCTTATTACATGTATTCTATGGCACTGGCCTCCCAAACCATCAAACTTCCCCAGATATATCAATATTATGATGTCAAAATACTTTTATTAGATACTTCTTTATACTTGGAAATAGTACAAAAATCCTTTTTCAGATTGCACTTGATTTTTGTACTTGGAAATTTATTATCAGTCCATCAGTCTTACAAAAGAGGCTGAATTCATGGTATCTGCCAATATGAATATATGCAAATATGTTACACATTCCCTCAGCACGCAATATTATACTTTAACAACCAAAATATTAAAATATATGATATAAAGGATATACATAGGTGATGATGTGGAAATATTTGGAGTTATTTTCTGCAAAATGCTCATTATAATAATGATATCACTAGTGATATACAGTTACTGTTCTAAGTGGCATATTCATACTTGATTTTAGTCATAAGTCCAATGCATGATATAAATTATTATTTTCCATGGCTATGCCACTGTGCTTTAGAAAACTAAGTAAAGTATTGCATCTGGGAGGCCTCTGATCATCCTTTCTTGTGTTATTAACAAGTCATTTAATAATTATTTGCTTTGCTCTTTGTGCCAGGCACTGTTTGTTTGGTGTCCTGAAAGACACAGTGAAGAGAGAAACATGGACTCCGTCCATGTTTATGTGCTGGGACTGAGAGCTGCTCAGTGGAAACTGTTAACCCAAACTATGCAGTGTACATAAGAATTCATCAAGCACAGAGAAAACAAAGGGGCAACAGAGAGAGGGAACGGAAGCATCTAGAAGGGAGCTAGGCAGAACAGCACGTGAAACATGGAAGAACTGGAAGAAAACACAAAAGCCAAAGCACACTGAGTAAGGGGGAGAAGCACAAAGCCAGGAAGAGGCCAGGGGTGGCACAGGGCACACAGGCCTTATGGAATAGCTGGGAAATTTTATTTTATTTTCCTATCACTTTTAAAGTGATAGGAAATATTTCATCAGAAATGTGAAATAAGTAATTTTTATATATAATTATAATTTATACATACTTTCTCATAATAGTATAGTTTATACTTAGATGTTCCTGCAAAGCCTCATGAAACCAAATGTGGGAATTTTGACAGGTGGTTGGACTCTGGAGCTCAGGACTGACTTCCTGTTAGGGGGTGTAGCCTGCTCCTGGCTTCCTGGCAGCCATGACAGAGCAGTTGTTCTCCGCTGTGCCCTGCTTCATGCTGTCCAGCCTTGGAGCCAGCAGACTATGGACTAAAACATGAGCAAAACTAAACCTCTCCTTCCTTAAGCCATGGATTCTGGGTATTTTGTCCCAGAGAAGACCCAATTGCAGAGAAGTGGAGGTGAATTCTCTTTGTGTTCTCTTCTGTCCCAGGCATCCCAGGGTTGTGTGCTCCAAAGGTATCTCTACCTAAAGGTGGAGATGGGCTCACTCTGGGTACTCTGGTGACTGTGGGGGCAAGACACACCTCTGTGCACACCACATCTGTCACCTCCTGATCTGCACAAGACTGTTGCATGAACAAGAAATACATCTGTGTTACATCAATTATCCACAAAGGTCAGCCCTACTTGTTCCCCAATGAGCCTGCCTTCTAACAAAATAAGAAAATAATACGATTCAATTTTGTGGGTGTTAGAAACAATAAAGTAATAGATGTATGAGTACATGGTATTGTAGCAAGCACACAGTAGATGCTACTGGATTTTTTGATTCAGATTTCAGATGTGTCACGAACTCACTGTCTGGATTCCAGAAAACCACTTGAGTCTTAATCCCCTTCTCTGTTACAAGAGAGGTTGTACAAGATCTTGAAAATCAAGACAACCTAGGAGTCTAAGATGATGGGCTAACAGGTGCAGAGGAGTCTGCCGGAGCTTGAAGGGACGGACAACACTGTCCTTTCTTTATCTTTCCTCTCCATTCATCAAACAGAAGGAGTAAGTGCTTGAATACTAGGTGAAAAGACAAATGATCTAAGCACCATAGAGAAAAAGTAAATCAATGCAGGCCATCCCAACAAATCCCTAATTCCTCTCTTGAAACTGATGATCCTATCAGCCAACCAGAAAAAGGAAAAGCACCAGTTCTTCTGGCTAAGAAGGTAGTAGATATCCATCAACTATCTTTAAGGAATTTCTCAGTTCACGTTTCTGTCCCCTTCTGAGAACGTCCATGGAAATCTGCAGAACTCCACAGCCACTGATGAGAGAGAGGTTTGAACTCTCCACGTCCTGGGACTCTCTGTGTGCTGGTAGCGCATAGAAGCCACTTCTCTGACAGCATTTCTCAGAAATTCTGAGTAGCAGCTCCAAAACTGCACTAACGAACTATGTGATTCTGAAGAAATCACCCTCCATGCTCCTCCAGCGAAGTGCCTTGTGTGGGAAATGGTGATAACAGCGCTCACTATCCACCTCCTGGGATTGTCATCATGATCAAACAGATCAAATGGAGGCGAATGTCTTTCGCAAAGCAGACTCTGCCCCGTGGATTCATTTGGGACTCACTGATGCAACTTCGCTATCATTGCTGTTATGATGTTTCCTGCTTCATGGTGATTCATCTCAAGGGATTTTCCTTGTACCCATCAGGGACAGGGAGAAAACGAAGGTAGGCAGCCCTTCTCCATTTGACGCACGGAGGGGCTGTAGAGGGAGTTTGCCAACTTGAAAATGGAAACAACCTATTTCCACAGAGGAGGTTTTTCTTACACAGGGAAGAACATTTTTCTTTTCTGAATGCACATGAATTCCTGTCCTCTTGAGAGGTCTTAACTGCTTTATCTCTGTAATCAGCTTAACTTACTAGGCGCTTGCTATTCTCTCCATAAACTTAATAAAATAAATACCTGTCCCTCAGATCCCATGGGAGTCTAGCCAAGTATTTTTATCCAACTCTCACCACCAGGGCACTAGCTGAGATTTTTTTAAAGTAATAGGAATTGGAAACCACTGTCTGTAACACAGACATATGCCTAATGTTTGGTCAACTTACGTGGATGAAGGAAGGAAAGAGGCCTCTTCCCAGTCCAATAGCCCAGTCAGCACCACAAAATTCCTTTCCATAGGAAACTGCATTCTTTGGGATTATAAGGCATTTTAAGCACCCAAGGCCCTGCTTAGTAATGCAAATGTATTTGGGAATGTTTTTGAAATGACTTGCTTATCCTTACATGGACTTATTAAAAGCAAACCTTAAATAGAAGACACAAGTAAAGCAAGTTTGGAAGGCATGTATCAGAATGAGACAGAAAGATGTTAAGAAAGAAATATTAGAGCTGATTTATAGACTTCTATATAAATAATCATAAACAGGACACAACGGAGGCTCAAAGCTAGATAAAACAGCTAATTAGGAATAGTCCACAGTTACCACAATCAGAGGGGAGAAAGTGAATTTTAAATCAAAGTGGCTTAAATAATTATGGAAGAGGGTAAAATATAGACCTAAGGGAAAAGATTCATCTGCTGGCAGTTCTCAGTTTCAGTATTATTATAGTGGAAAACATATTACAATGTGTTAAACAGTTGGTAGGACATGAGGATAAAAAAAAAGACAGGACAGCTCTAAAAGGGAATGGAAACTCAGTACTCTGAGCCAACGCAGGTTGGTGCAACAGAAGGTGCAAAGAACCTCCTTGTGTTCTAGCCCACTGTTTTCACCTAATCCAAGTCTCCAGGGACACGGGCTGAAAAATTTAATATCAAAAGAAAGTGTGACTAAGTAACTCTCAGCTTTACGGGAGAGGGGTAGAGAGATTCCTAGAAGTAACCAGTCTGCTTTACAATGGTATAACTAAAAGAGAAGCAGCAAGGAGCATACAAGGAGAGGGAACAGCATTTCTGAGGGCACAGCTGTGTGAAATTGCTTGGCACCTGCCATGCACACACATGGTCTCACTGAAGTGCTCGTGCCAGGAAGGCCACGGTACAAAAAGATCAGAGTTTGGTGCAGAAGGGCCACCCATGAGCATCCTTGGTGCCTCTCTAAGCTTGAATTTTATGAAAGCAATAAGTATTTATTCAATAATTTTTTAATGAAATTAATATGGTCATAGTTATTTCAGCAAAATCAGCCTATAAGCAGTAGAGTATGAAGATTTGAGGGGTATGCAGGAGTAGAACATAAAAGGAAAAAATATAAGGAATGCAAAGAAATAATCCAAATTTGATGAATAATTGGATGGAAAGGTGGCAAGATAGGCATGGTTAAAAATTACTCCAGGGTTACTAATTCTTTTAACATTGGAAAATATAAAAAAATGAATGATTTGGGGCCACATTAGGATTGATTAGCAGAAAGGACATCTGAATTTGCCTTAATTTATATTCTAATGCAAGACTTAGGAGAAACTATTGAGATATAAAGAAAATTTAAAAATAAAATGTTGACCTTCTCTATCCAATGTAGCAAATTACCATTACCTAGTGATTTCGGTATAAGAAGGTTTGACTATCCTAACTTAATAAGAAATTTCACCAAAATAATTACCTTCAGATTTATAGAGGTAAGATGGTGTTCTTTATAGATGCCAAGAAGCTTTCATTGAATGGGTGAAAGTTTAACATTACAGTTATACCACCTGAGTGATGGGTTAAGAAGAGAGATGAAACAAATGTTTAATGTCATAACTTCATGAAACCCACTAGATATTTTTGAAGACTGAACCCCCATGCAAATGCTGAAAAGAAGAAAGGAGAAAATTTTATTTGATAGAACTGAGAAAACCGAAACCTAACTCAGTATTAAGGAAAATAAAAACAACCCAAGTTACAGCATAGAATCTTCAAAGGGCTCAAAAAGTAAGTGCTGGGGGGACTGGGGATATAGCTCAGTGGAATAAGCGCCTGCCTAGCAAGCGCAGGGTCCTGAGTTCGATCCCCAGTGCCGCAAAAAAAAAAAAAAAGTAAGTGCTGGACTTAAATCAGGAATGTCCTACAGAGGCCCCAGTGTTAATGAAAGGCTTTATCCCTACCTGCTGGTGCTACAGAGTTTTACGTGGTAGAATATATTGGAAGGTGTTAGGTCACTGAGAGCATAACCTTAAAGGGAATTGTGGAACCCAGCATTCTGTCAGTCTCAATTCTCAGCCATGAGGTGAGCGGATATTTGCTTTCTCTGCATTCCCTGCCATGATATGATGCCTCATCACAGGCACAGAAGCAACAAGGCCAACCATACCAGACGTGCACTAAACCACTAAAACTATGAGCCAAAAATCAATGTTTGCACACTATAAGCTGATCATCTCAGGTCCTTGTTACAGTAACAGAAATCTGACTGCAGCAGTGGGCATTTCAGCACTTTGAAAACTGAAGGCAAGCTGAAAAGAAGGAAAAGGTGAAAGAAAGGTTTGAGTGAAGGTGCATTAAACACAGGTAGACTGCTAGCTGTTGTTCTCTCCAGCCCCGTGACTCAAAGGATTAATGCTACACCATAATAATCTAGAGGCTACTCCAAAATAGAATGAATAAGTAAAACAGCGAGTCTCTGAAGACCTAAGGTAAATTTGAAAATGTGGGTACCATCCTGAAAACAAATGAAATCCGTAATTATACACAAATAATTCTGACTGCTGAAACGCAAATAGAAAGATTGGACTTCTCCCGCTGGACAAGGAAGAATGAGAATGTTCTCTGAGAAATCTGACCAGTGCCAAAGGGAGAAACTAAAGGCACTGGGGCATTTTTTTCTCAGAAATCTCAAAGATGACAGCTTTCCTGATGATTAGAGCTTCAAAGACCCTTTTGAAAACCCTATTGCTGATCATGAATGGGAAGCAGGTTAAAGGAAATCCTTTGAGATACAGAATCTCCTTTAAGATGGAACACAAAGACCAAACTACAACACAGAAAAAAATGGATAAAATACAAACCCTGACTACAGAAGAGAGAGAAAAGGGGAAAGGAAATGATTACTTATGCGCCCAGAGAAATAAGATAACAGAGACATGAAAAAAGGAAGTATTGTATAAGAAAACATTCATATAATTTTGTCTTGAAACTCCAAAACCCGAAGAGAAAAATAAAATGCATATTTGAAGAGTAGTAAGATAAAGTTTTGGCAATATACTACAGAGTAGAACAAAATAATGAGATAGAAAATAAAAATTAAAAAATGGATAACTAATACAGGAGATCCCACATCCGAACAATAAATTCTAATAGAGGAGACAACCAAAACCAGAACTGAGAAAGTCATAGGTATAATAATTCAGAATTTCAGAGACGTGCATAACGTTTTTCAACCCAAAACACTTCAGGAGTTTTCAGCACAATAGAATCATGAAATCTGTAAGCTTCATAAGTGACAAGAAAAGAACAAATATTGGGATGGCTTCAGGCTTCTCAACTATAGCCCTGGGAGGAAACAACAGGGGAAGGGTGCCTTTAAAAGTCTGAAGGAAAATTATTGCTGCTCTAAAATTCTATACTCAGGCAAACTAGTAGTTAAAATGATGTTTTAATAAAGACATTTTTAGGCGCTTATATGTTTGGATATTTCTCTCTGACCCCTTTGAAAGAAGCTACTGGAGTAAAATCTCCGCTAAAACTCAAATCTAATTAATTTAATTTAATTTAATTAATAAGAAATAAGTAAAACAAAAAAGAACAAGACATCTGAAGTAGATCACGCAACACAGAAGAAAAGATGTCAGGATAGCTGTGCACCACATTTAGAGGGCAACCAACAGGATGTGGACCAGTTAGTCCTAAGAGTCAGATCCACTGAGAGTTGTCCACACTAAGATGCCAATATCATCATGACAATTTTACACCAGACAACAGTATGCCCTCACAAACCTGATCCTTATTATCAGATCTTACTTTTCTTGTTGATATGTTGATGTTGCTACTCATTGCTTCTGTCCTGCTTCCTGAATCAGCCAAAGACAGTCATATTGCTTCATAGCATTGTTCAGCTTTGATTCTTTCCTGAGGACTGTGATAGGACTGGATGAGTTCAGGAACAGAAAATATCCTGATCACACTGGATGTCTACTACCTTGTCCACATCATTACCCTGCCACAGTCCCTGAATAGAGGAGATTCATCCATGCAAACCTCCCGTGGAGGCAGAGACACAAGATGATTCAAACTCTTCTGTTTCTTCCTCTCATGAAACCCTTCATGTAAGAGTGATATTAGTGCCTTTCCTTATACAGCTGTTTAAACATGATCCATATATTTTGCAAAGACAATGATAATGTCATAAAAGCAAGTGAACAATTAACCCAAAATTCAAAACAGTAAATATTTCTGATGTGTAGAAACGGGGGGCAATACACAAATACCAGGTCTAGAAGGTTTCTATAACACAGATACGTTCCAGTTTTCAACCTGAGTAGTGAGTAGATAAGAAATTGCTCTCCTATTTATAATCAGTGTAGATATTTTATGTAACTGTCACCTGTATAACTGTATTAGGGTTATTAAAGGAAACATAATCAATGGGGGATATTTGTAGAGAGAAATATAAATAAGAAGAGAAGTATTATGAGATTGTTTCATACATTTATAGGGACCAACAATTCCAAGTATATCATCTGCAATCTGGAGAACTAGGAAAGCCAGCAGAGTAATACCAGGCCTTGAGAATTGAGATTCTGATGGTGTGAGTTTTCACATAAGCCTGAAACCCTGAGAATTAGGTGCATGAATCTCTGAAGGCAGGAGGAGGATATCTCATGAGACCAAATTTTCTCCTGCTTGGGCCATTTTGTGGTATTAGAATTTTCATAGATGGGATGGTATCTATCCTCGTTAGTACAGTGTTTGGTTTACCTGCTCTACCAACTGATGCTCTACCACATCTCTTCCAGAAACACCCTCTCAGACACATTTAAAAGTAATACTTTACCAGCCATATGAGCATTCTTACTCCAGTCAAGTTGACACATAAAATGAGTCACTACAATTAACATAAAATATTCAAAAGTGAAAATAAGCATCATGGAATTTTCTTCACTTTCTACTTTTAGATGCCACTAATCATCCATGAGCTTTAATTTGTTTCTATTTTGCATAATATGGTACATGTTTTTTAATTACCATCATCAAGAAAAAGGTTATATTCAATATAAACAGTACTTCTTAAAATTTTTCAGGGAAAAAAATGTTAACTTTTCCTTGAGTAACTGAAGTTATATTCGAAAGAAAGTATGGTGCAATTGTCTTCTTTCCAAGTCTTGTAGCTTATTTAATTCTTTGGGTTTTTTTCTTCCAATAACAAATACAAATATTAGAGTATACTGGTAGTAGAAAATGAACATGGAGTAACTAATGCACGATTGATGAAAAGATGTTCCATTCTGTGGCACAAATTCAGCCTTATCTCATACCGGACTTTTGGCTTCCTCCTATGGACCATCTCTAGCCTCAGCTCCTCAGAATTATTGATTAAAAAGAGTTCTTATAATATTTCAATTAAATCAGGTCTATTATATGTTTTTCTTCTGTTTTGGTTAAATTAAAGGTAAAATATTCTAGAAGAGATATAAAAATGTTTAATAACAGATCCCTTAGGAACTCTCACTGGCCAGTTAATATCCACAATTTTTATCAAAACCAAATATTCTTGTTTTGTGGATTGTATAATACTTAAGAAGTAACACTGTAGTTGTTTTGGAGGGCTTTTTCTTTTTAGCACCTCACTGCAGACAGAGGCTCTACAGATGCTTCTGCTGAAATCATTCTATGAAAGTGATGAACTTAGGTCAGCAGAGCAACATGGAAGAAACCCAGGAGGGGATTTAGGAAGCTGAGTTATTGGCTGGTGCTCTCAGGTTTTAGTGTGGATGCTCATAAAAAATGGAATTCAAGACCTACCATTGACCTGAGAGCAACTAAATATTTTTGAATGAGCCCCTTCCAATGACCATAAGCTATGTTAATTCCTGTACTCCTCAAGTCAGTTTTCAGTTGAACTTGTAACATCCCATTTAGATAATAATCATAGAAAGCTACATGCATTATTTTTTTCCTCTTACTCAAATATTCTTTCTTTTATTTTTGTTTCATTATCCTGACTGACTTCAACTGATGATTTTTTTTCTATCATTCATCCAAGGGAAATTCTACAGAAGATGGAAAATTCAGACTTTTAAGTTAGCAAGCAAGTGGCAGAACTAAAAAAAAAAACACATCGCTGGAGCCCAGTGATTGCGACAAGAGAAGCCAATAGAGACTTGGAGAAAGGCCAGAGCAATCAGGGTGTAGGCAACATCAGGGATGCTTCTGTCTATTGCAAGGCCGATAGGAATTATTTGAGGAATTTTAATCAGGAAAATGACAGTCACATTTGCGCCTTAAAAGATCACACTACTTGCAACAAGAATGATTTGAAGTGGGCAAAGTTAGGGTAAGGATGATAACTCCTCACTCAGTGCCCTCCAAGGATAAGGGTGGCTTCCTTAATGAGGTTTGCCTGGAGAACATGTAACAAAAGGATCATTTGCAGGTATGAGCAAAACTATGATGTGAAAAAGATGTAGCAACCCACTGTCACTTCTGAGCAGGAAAGCATAAGGAAATAGGCAAATTATCAGAGCCCACGAAGACTGTGAACAGCATTAGCTAGCCCAGCTAACACAGTCAGAAATAGAAATGCTCTGATCGACCTGATCGACCCCCCCATCCAAATACCCATCTTTGTCAATGTGTTCCAGACCAGACTAACCTAGCGAGCATAGGTCAAGGTCAAGGTAGGACAAAAAAGAGAGGAAAAAGAGTGGATCTAAGGAAAGCGGTGCAAAAAGACAGATAAGCGCCAATGTTACCAGACTTCTGCAGCTGTACGTATTTAACGATGAGCAGAAGTGAATAGTTCCTGGACATATGTAGGAAGCAAAATTGAAAGACCTTGATAATGCATTGCTCATGGAGATGAGAAAGAAAAAGGGGGCGAGGAGTTCCCCAGCCTTTCTGAAGCAATGATGTTGCAATAAGATTGATACAGATCTTTTGTCCAAAAAAAAAATACACTAGAGGATTAAGGATGTGATTCAATGGAAAATGCCTGCCTAGCATGTGTGAAACCCAAAGTTCTATCCTCAGCACCATAAGGTTAAAAAGAAAAAGAAAGAAAGAAAGAAAGAAAGAAGGAAGGAAGGAAGGAAGGAAGAAAGAAAGAAAGAAAGAAAGAAAGAAAGAAAGAAAGAAAGAAAAAGGAAGGAAGGAAGGAGGGAAGGAAGAAGGAAGGAAGGAAGGAAGGAGGGAAGGAAGAAGGAAGGAAGGAAGGAAGGAAGGGAGGGAGGGATAGTAAAGGAGGAAGAAGGAAAAGTGGTGATGGTGAGAGGTGAACTGAGCTCCGGATATGCTTAATACTAAATGGATCTGACACCACTGAGTGTGAATGCTAAATAACATGGTAGTAATCTCAAATTCACACTGAGCAGCAATCTACTATGAGTTCCTCAAGTTCCCCAACAATAGCTGTAGATTCAAGATCTCTGTTAAAGGGGTCCTGGAAAAGAAGAGTGTATCTGTCTTATAGCAATTTCTGCTCTGTTTCTGTCCTGGCTTGAACACACAGGTAAGCCAGACAGTCACATATCACCTAGAATCAAGGCTCTAGCAACTATAAGACAGAGTAACAGTACTGATCACAAAAAGTGATTGATAGTTGATTTCCTAAGGTACTATACTTGAAGACAGAGTCTCAAATAATTCAGCATGATTACCAGGACTAACACTAAACCTCTTTCATTGCCTATCATATTCTTTGGATTGTATCCCAAAAAGATTATAATAACTCCAAGGCTGAGCCCATAGTGGGTGTCTCCTCTGTAACCACAATTTCTCTTAGTCACCTGTGTTCTCAGTACATATGTGACATGGCTTTCATCTTGACATTGCCCTAAATCCTTTTACAAACCTATCTTCAGGAAATTTCCTAATAGAATCCCACTTTGCATTAATACTTCACTCCTTGTTATGGCTGGTGTCTAGATATCCCAAAGCCTCATGTTGTCTTTGGTGGGGCTTCTTATAAGTACATGATGCTAGTATTAGAAGTGTGATTATTAAATCAGTCCATTAGTTGGTTTGGCAGAGCTCTGACTGGATAACGGGAAGGCTCACCCTGGGTATAACTGAATTTGCCCTAAGAGCTTCTACCCTGGATATAATATAAAGGACACAAAGATTACTTCCATTGTTTGCTTGCTGTTTGTAGCTTTGCTTCTCCACTACTTTGCTGACTTCTGCCCACCATGAACTGTTTCCCTTCTGTGATATCACCCTACCTTACAGCCAGCCAACTATGAAAGGAAATCTCTCTAAACTTTTAGCTAAATAAATGTTTCCTCTTTTAATTTGGGGTGTTGGTTATGTCTCAGTAATGAGAAAAAGTAAGTAAGACACTTCCTGTTTATGAAGGCTTCACCCATTATGTGAGACTAGTTAATGACTGTTAGCCCTTTAGTCAGCATCTCCTGTGTCTGAACATAATTTCTGCTCACATACTTCTAACTCCCCAGGCCTCAGCATCAAAAGTCATGGATTATTCTATGTGGTATGAATATCAATATTATTAAACCAGACACACTAATTTCTTGCTCATAATTCACTGAATAAATTATTGGATAATGGTCCATAACTGAGAAAACCTAACCAACAGTGCTAGGCAATAATCTCAACCTCCCCTTGTACCAATGCAAGACATTAGGAAGTAGTCCCATTGGGACTGAGATATTTGAAAAAAAAAAATGATTTGGTGGACCCTAAGGATTCTGGGCTGTAGGAGGCTCAGATTTTATTGGGGAAACAAGGATATTACTGGAAAAATTATGTAGTTGGAAGAAATGGCATCCAGGATTTAGTGACTCTGCATTCCACACAGAGTTGGCCTTTATACAATAGACTCTTGTCTGAAGATTAATCTCACAACTTTGATTATATCTCATTCCATGTGATGAGAGTTATGATAAAGGTAGTCACAGAGTCCAAAGGAAGGCCTTAAAAAGGGGCCAGAAATAAATCAAGGAAAGGAAAATGTAGATCATGTAATATTTTCCAGAATAAATATTTTAAAATGTGATCAAACAATAGGACATTAAAAGGGGAGGATGAAGGAAGAGTGAAGTTTGAGAAACATTACTATGTGGATAGAATTATTTGAAAATAATATCTACCTTTAAGACAGAGGCATATGTGATGGATTGCATGCTTACGTTTCTCCCATGTCCATATGTTGAAATTCTTACCAAGGTGATAATGTCAGAAGTAGGGAGAAGCCTTGGGGATTAGGTCCCCATAGGTGTTTTTGTGTTAGAAGCTTTGTCCACAGCCTGTTCCACTGTCAGGAGGTGCAGAAAACTTGAGGAAGTTGTGCCCAGTAGAGGAAGTTAGAGCGTTGGGGACATTCCCTTGAAGAAACTAATGAAACCCAGTACCTCCTTCCTGTCTCTCCTTTTGCTTCCTGGCTGCAATGAGGAAAAGAAGCTCCTCCACTGCATGCACCCACCAAGATACATTCTGTTACTATAGGCCCAAGGCCCTCAAGCCCAAGTGACTATGGACTGAAATTACAAGCCAACATAAAACTTTTCTCTTTATAAGTAGATTTCTGTAAAGTGTCACAGCATGTAGGATAACTCATGCAATTCCTTGCAAAAGAGTCTCTGGAGAGTTCTCTGTTTCCTTCCACCATGAGAGGACATAAGACAGCCCTGTATGGACCAAGAAGCAGGTTCTCATCAGGAATTCAATCTGCCATTGAATTCATTGATCTTGGACTCCAGAACCATTGAAAACAACTTTTTGTTGTTTAGCTTGGACTACCATGTTTTTCACACAACACTCCAAATGAACAGCATATAAAGAGCTTCCTAAGTGTTATTTCACAGTATCACCATACTTATGGCTCATTGTTGGAAACAATGCTTTAAATGGTTGACTTCCTATTGTTTGTGATTTCCAATCTTCCAATTTTAGGAATCCAGGCAGGGATTATTATGAGAGAGGAAATAAAATCATATAAAAGTAGAAGGACATCTAGCTATCTTGGCTATCACTGTACGTGACTTCTTCCACTGTCAATGAAAACAGGAGCAGCAACAAACTAGAAGCCCATGTTTCATAGCTGACCAATGTAAATTGCCCTCACTTTGTTGGTTTCATGCAATAATATAACTGATGTTGAGGAGTACAGCTGCAGGCGTGGAAGGTCATCAGTCCCCTTGTCTGGCCTGCCAGCAAGCCCTCCCAGAAATGATGAATAAGCATTGTGCACAATTATATTACTATCATAGTTTGCCAAAGAGCATTCCTCTCCCACAATAATATATGACTTTGTTTTCAGTGTTGGACATGATTAACTTAAACGTGTGAAGATTTCTAACCTTATCGATTTCCTTGTACTACAACCATATTTCTCATGCTTTTCAGCACCTTGTTCATGACTAAATAGGAGACATTTGAAAGAGCAGCTCCTGTTTAGGAGTCGAAAATACTGTCGTCAGGGAGATGTTGTGCAATTCTTCATGTTAAAGGTAAAATACTGAAGTGCACTAGAAAGACTAGTGAATTTACCTTTTTCCATGAGATTTGACCATTTGCTAAATCCAGTCCCAGGGAGCCGGACATAAACTTATACAATCTTGAACAGACTCGAAAGGTTTAGTCAGCTTCTTTCATCTTATTGGCAGGAAATAGAGGTTGAATACATTGAAGACTTGTCCAGCAATGACAGTTGGTAAATGACTAATTCAAAATTGGAATCCAGGTCAGGCTTGGTGGTGCATGCCTATAATCTCAGCACTTGCGAGGCTGAGGCAAGTAGATCATTGAAATTTCAAGACCAGCCTGGGCTACAAAGTGAGCTCAAGGCCAGCCTGAGCTGCTTAGCAAGACTCTGTCTCAAAAAGAAAGAACAAAGCAAAACAAAACAAAACTGGAATCCAACCCTCTTGACTCTGAAACTTGGCCTCTGGTTGCTCTTCAGCAAGTGTTCACACCTGTGAGGCTCAATAGAATGGAGAGGCTAACTTGGTACAGAATCATGTCAATCTGGACCTGCACGATCATCCCACATGTGACACTGCTTGCCACAAAGTATCTCATGGAGCACCTAACAGCAGTAGCTTATACAATAGCATTATTATATTATGCTTTTAGCACAGTTTTCCTTCAGTAACTTTATGAACACCCACCCTCAAGGAGTAGTCAGCCATGAGATGTATAGCATGGCTCAAATGCACTAGAATAGGCCCCTTTACCAAATATGTATTTTCAAAGATGACTCATTACATTATTTGAAGAGATTTTTATTTGGGTTAAGCACTACACTATTCCCAAATACATCTGTGCAGTTGGAATATCTTTGAAGTAATGCACTAACATGCATGTGCATATGAGTTTTACAGATCATATTTTTCTACTACAGCATAAAGAAAGATAAGACAGAGTTTCTGGAAGTTCAGAAATTGGGCTAACCCACTAGGGAAGGACTCAAAGAGAGAGAGGGGAAATACTGGTAATATACCAGGAAATCTCCCATGCATGTTGGATACATTATGTCTTATTAGAAGACTGCTGAATTCTGTATTCTCACCATGTTTGGAGTGATGGTCAATTGTGTAAGGCCATGCTTGAAGAAAAACATTGGATAGTCACAAAACCTCTAAGGGAAGTGCAAAGGCAAACATAAACATCAAAATGACACCCAGGATTTGGAAGCAGATTTATTTATGTAGATGGGTTCTGACCAGGATCATTCCCAGAATATCAGACCCTAATCCCCTGGTGATCTAGAGTTTATATTGGATAAGCAAGCAGGAAGTACACAGGCAGAATGGCTTGTCAGTTGGAGATTAGTTTGTACAATGTGCATCATAGTGACCAGCACACGCATCACAATGATCAGCCATTTCTAAGAGACAAAAGCAACCAAAACTAGAACAGGAACTATTACGCGGGCAACTAAGGAAATGAACTGTACTGGCTGTGAGGAGGGCCATTTTCTGCTACAAAGGAAGGAATGGGATTCAAAGGAATTTAGAAGTTATATAATAACTTCAGAGTTTTCAGCAAAAACAAACAAGAGTTGGGTCTACTATGAAGTTGATTCTCCCTTGAATGGCAGAAAGATTGTTCCATAACACACCATAACTCTTCTTAGGATGCCTAGACAGCCATTCAGTTCTTCCTCCAAATCCTTTACAGGTTTGTGCTGTGCACATTTATTACAACAAAAATTAAAATTTATATCTTTTTTTTCTCAATGGGTCTTAAGCTCTTCAAGAGCCAGGACTATATCGTCTTCACTTTTATATTGTCACTCTTAGGAAAGCTCTTGGCTTATACGTTGTCTTGTGTGAGCCAGTAGCCTATTCTGCCTAGATTTGAAGAGCAGTACTAGCCCTATAAGTAGCACTTTCAAAGAATTATTTCACCTCTGTATGAGGAAAACACCCTTGATACTTAGACTCATACATCAGCTCATATTAGCTGTTTCATAGAGAATAAAGCTTCAGTGGCTTTTCGGTTAGGGGATTCTGCTCTTCCCAGGAGGCTGCATTAATGACTACTAAATTTTAATCAGGCCTTTGGCATTTTTACTTAGACTTAGAAAATAGCCCTAATTGGCCTCCCTGACATTCTCTATCTGATGTATCCTCCCGATTTTCATAAGTGTTTTCATGCTAAAATATAAATGGTATCTTCATCTATATTTTTTAAAAAACCCTAGGTCTCATTGCCTACATCAGCATTTACTAGAGAATATTTCTATAGAATATTAAACCCACAAGATGTCTCATGAAACGTTCAGCAAACGAAGGGTTCCATTTTAAAATATATTTGCTAAGTGACACTCTCTGGTCCATTTTTGGAGATCTTTGGTGCTCTTTACTATTTGTTGTAGAGGCTTTGGAATGTCCCAGATCAGAGCTCAGTTGCAGATTAATTTTGTCTAGTCTTGTTTTAACCAGAGACAATGTTTTCTTTTACATCATCATTACTCGTGAACTACCATTACTCATGAAACTCTGTTTCTCACCTTATATTTTGGAAACTTAAAAGTATTCCCCCTGTCAGTTGATATAAATCACCCCTTATGGAATGGCTCACTGTGCTGGGTAGAGTGATAGGGCATAAGATAAGCACTGATGGGGAAGAATTGGGCAGAATCAGTGGAGGGTAGAAAGCAACAACTCAAACCACGTGAGCTGTTGTGACCCCACATGTGGTTACATAGATAATAACTTGATGGTAGAACATAAGTAGGAACTTGATGGTAGAACAACTGACACAAAACTCACTGGCAAACTTTCTCCCAAGAAAAATCCAGGTCCTCCTCTCTTCCTCATCTTACCAGTGGTGTCGTCTTTCCCACCTCTTGGTGAAATGTCTCCTAGACAGTGGAACCTGCATCTGTAAGCCGTGAGGGGAGGTGACCAAGGATCTTTCCGGACCAGGGAACGTTAACATCAAGTGGCACTGTCAGCACTCCGTATGCGGTATTTGGGGATGCTGAACAAACCGTGCGTCTCAGGCTGACTCACTGCACCTCGGCTGCTGTGAATGTTGGCTGCTGCTGGCCTCCGGGTATCCTTCTCCGCACAAAATTACCCTCCACAGGACCAGAAACACTTCCCTCAGTGGCCAGCCTCTCCTTGCTCCCTCACATACTGAGCTCTCCATAGCAATCATTGAAATTCAAAACTATGCAGAAGTCTAGCTCTTCATGCTTCAATTCGAGGCTCTAACATTATGGTTCAATTCATGTTCCACAACTTTCTGTAGGATCAGACCAAAGCTAGACTCCAGCTGGAGAAATATTCAGTCTCTTTCATCCCCACCTAGTTTCTCTTGCGTGCCTTCTCTTAAGGAGAGCCTCTTAAGGAACCATGGGCACGCAAATTCTTATTTCAAGATCTGTTTCTGGAGAACACAACCTAAGATATCCTAGAATATTAGAGGGTTGCATGTACTCTAAATTTAAAATCCTTAAAAACAGTTTCCCTTTTGCCTTCTTCTATTATATATTTACTTTAATTGTCAATGTACCTGGTAGATGAGTGTTTATTTTGCTTACATAAAGACCTATGCCTGGTTCCAGCAAAGAGAACCACCTTCTTAAGAAATCCTTCCACATTACTGCATCAGCCAATTGCTGATGATAACATGATTAATTGAAATTATAACAAAATCTCAAATGAAGTAGTACATTTAGAATATTTATAGATGTTCATAGAATTATATTTCTTAGAGGTTTTCTTTAGCCACTTCTCTATCTAAACACACTGAATATTAATGTAATGAGTTTTCTACACTAAAGTATTTTCTTTATATTCTGTGAATAAGTTCTTTCATCAACAGTGTCTTTATGGTTTTTATTTTCAAAAATGATCATGCGTATAATAATCCTTCAGCACCCATTGACATATAGCTTTTATACTTAATAGCAGTCTAAGTGCGGATAAAATCTTTGTACAATAACTTCTTTCATAGCATTTTCTCTGTACCCTAGCCTTCAGTTTTGTCATGAAGAATTTTAGACTAGGTCATTTTTCCGTAAAATGCTCATAAACTTTTACTCTATATGCATCAAGACATGCTTCACATAAACTGTTCTTAGAATACAGTAGGCCTTTTCATTGCTATTAAAATTCAGAATTTAATGATTTTAAGAAATGCTCTTTTATTATATATTTTCATTTTTCTGTGTAACATTGCAATCCTTTAAGAAATATTCTTTATTATAATCATGATCTATTATAATTTATGTCCTTTTCTGCCTTCTAGAACCATAAAAATATCTAAAATTATTTTTCTGTTTATTTTTATCTCTATTTCTTTTTCTCTGATTATCTCAAGCCTTTCTTCTGGGCCAGTGAGTGTTATAGTTAGAATGCTTAGAATTGTCTTTATTTCCTCATATTTTGAAGATGGGGACTTTTTGGTGCTGGAAATTGAACCCAGGGGCTTCCTATTGAGTTATATCCCCAGGTCTTTTTTCTTTTAATTTAATTTAATTTTATTTCATTTTATTAACTTTGAGACAGGGTCTCAGTTAAGTCGTTAAGTTGTTTAGGCTTTAACTTGCAAACCTCCCACCTAACTCAGTCTCCCAAGTCGAGGACGCACTTTCCCACAATTTTATTTTTTACTCTATTTCTTTTGTAAGTTCTGCTTCCGTGTTTTTCCTCTCAATTCAGTGTGTGGGAGGTGGGAGGGTTGGGGGATGTGATTAAATATATTTTATTAACTTGACATCAATTTATAAACAGTTCATATTTATTTTAAACCATAAAAATATATTTTTCTTCAGTTTTTTTTGTGTTATCTGATTTGCCTTTTGTTTTCTACATTACTTTGCTCTACAGATCTTGTGTTAATTTTGTTCTGTTCATTGTGCTTCTTAGAATGAAGGAAGTTCTGTGGAGACCAGTGTCCTGCCCAAGGAGGTAGTGTTGGGAAAGGGTGACCTGGGGAGGCTATCGTTTTCCACTTGGCTAAGTTGTCTCTAAGCACTGATACTGTGAATGAGCTGCATTTTCTGTTAGGGTGTTCAGTTCCCTTAAAATTCCAGCAGTGCCCTTCAGGGCAGCTTGCTTCATGGTTAGCCCATGTCCCACATATCCCTCTCATTCACTCTAATAAGCAGGTTCAGAAAATCCACCATACCTTTCAATAGCAGGAGAGGAATGAACTGCGGTCTGGCACACTTCCATGGAGAAGATAAAGCTTCTACTCATTGTTTTCTATGAGTAAATCCTTTCTTAAAGAGAACCAGGTTAAAACGGCCTTCTCTGGTCATTTTTTACTAGAATTCTGTATAATGATCATGTTTTGTCATGTTGCTTTTTATCATTCCAATCCTCGTCATCCACTGAAGTTCTGTAATTATGTTTCATCTTCCTTTATCTGCCATAAATTTCCAATAATTTTTGCAGACAAAAGCAAAAGTCAGTCTTTTGTCCTTAAGCAATTTCCACTATGAAACAGCCTCTAGGAACGATTCTGCCCAAATTAGGGCTGATCAGTATTTTACTTTATTCATTTACTCACCTCTCAGTCATTTAGCAAATGTCCATTGCATGCTTCTGATGTGTGTTGGCCCAAATAAAACTGAGGAAAGTATACTTACAACTGCCTCATAAATTCTCTTGAGATAAACAACAAAATTTTTAAAGAATTTGATGATAGTTTCAGAAGCTAATTTTATTTACTCTGCATTTCTATAATCTATAAATATTAAGTGATAATTATCTGCTTTGTTCCTGACAAGAGAAACTGAATTTCATGAGCTACTGATGAGATCTGATTTTTCTAAGAAAAGAACACTGGTCCGTTGTTTCAGAAATTTTTTTCTTGTCTTTTCTTTTTTTTTTTTTTTTTTTGGTGGTTGTATTTTGCAAGAGGAATATATATACACATCTAATAAGATTTAAAGTTGTGAGTATTTTTATAATAAACCCTCAACAACACATGAGGGAGAGTGTAAAATAACCTCATGTAAATCCCTTAGGTGAATGAGCAAGGATATATTTTTGTAGACTACTAAAACAAATCCTTCAGTTTCCTGAGTTCTTTGGAGGAAATATGCCATCTGAAGTCAATAAACATATAAATAAGTAATAGTCTGAGGCAGCTAAGCAGATGGGAAATATAAAATGTGGCTGATGGCTCCACACCCTGAGTCTGAGTAGAACATTTGCTACTGTTTAGAAGAAAGAAGGGCCCACATGGAGGAGTGGGCTATTAGTCCTTTCTCTTTCAAAATGCAGCCAATTCCATAGTGACTGTGACTATAACTGTGTCTCTGATTCTGACTCAAGGACTCAGTTATAGAAATGGTCCACTGCAAATGAACTTGTTCATTAGTTCGCCAGGTATACAGAACTAGAAATTGTATTGCCAGATATAGGATCTAATAGGGTATCTCAGACCTCTGAACCCAATTTTTAAAAGAAAATTATTTCAATGTAATGCTTGTAGATATTAATAAAGAAAATACAAGCAAGTAATTTTTCTCATTCTCTAAAAAGCAAAACAAAACAACTAGAGAATAACAATAGTGAATGCATGGTGTAACATAATCTTAAAAGAATGGCCAAAATATCTCTGAGTTAGAGCAGCACACATAAACTGAATGGCATTGGCCAAGGAATGGTTAGAGACCAGAAAGTTCTCACCTCTCACATTAATAAGATGATTAAGGGAAAGAGTCAGGAGGGCCTGTAGGCAGTTGTTGACAGTGGGACCTGATTTGGGGTCGAGGTAGTTTATGGCTAAGACTAAAGGAAAACAGTAGGCAGCGGAATGACAGGCAGAGGCTCCCTCTCCAGATGTGCCACATCTGTTGCCTCAGTACCTGATGTGTGTAGACCTAGCATGTGTATATAACTGAATAGACTTTTCTGTTTTTTAAAAAAAGAAAGAAATTAATATCAATGAATGACATTCTAATAACGAAAATTTTGATTTAGAAATGACTTCAGAACTCCGCAGGAACAGTAAGCCCGAAATCTCTTTCACCAACAAACTTTCTCTTGGAATAGTATCTCAGGTTAAAGCCTGCTTGATAAAAACTAATAAAATTGGAGTTGTTCAGGGCTCAGATGGGAGCCCTAATCTTAGTACTCAACCTCTGAATGATCACAGCTGAAAGAACAGAGGAACACAGTCCGATCCGTAGGGGAGGGGTATGCCAAAAATTACCCAAGTGGCAGAGCTAAAACTAGAAATCAATGCCAACATCAAAAACCTGCTTCAATGTCAGCATCATTTGCCAATAATTTTCAAAATGCAATATGATCATAACTCACACAAGGACTTTGCTACAATGCAGTTTCTATGGACATACGGGGCACATGAGAATCTGTGCTCCTAACAAGCTGCTCCATAATGTCCTTGCTGCTGCTATGTGTCCAGGGTGCACACTGCTGGGCTTCACAAGACATCACATTGTCAGGAGATGAGCAAGTATCCAAGAAGGATGTTTAATCTAAACCACTGAACCGTCTACTGGAAATCATTCTCAGACCTTCCACATTCACAATCCACAATCTCTACTTGAAAAGAGAAGTGGCAGAGACAGATGGAGAGGTGTCCAGGTATGATACAAGGTGATACAAGTGTGTCATGTGTTCACTGTATAGAGAAGCATCCTGCAGAAGAAAAGCAGAGACACAGGCACTGTGACTCCTGATGGGCTCTGTGGTACCTTCTCTTAGGCACAGTGTGGCTCAAACTCTTTTTCCCCCAAGAGGGGTGAAAGTGGAGTCAGAAAGACCCAGTGTCCTAATGATCTGGCTAGATATGTGCAGCAAACTCCACCTCTAAGATACGACGAGTGTCTCCCATATAAATCACTGAAACCTCAGGGCCAAGAGTACAAAGTATGGAAAAAATACATGTTGACTGAAATAATGAATGAATGTACTAGTCACCAAGGAATAAAAGGCAGAAGTGAGGGCTCAAGTATATTATAGAGAAGAACAGAATTTGTCAGTCCAATGTGGCCCATTAAGTAATTTCTGGAGCATTAATATGAAAATGAAATGGCTCATATTAGATCTAGTTATTTTGGAAAATATAAAACAAATTTGAAATTCAGAAATGTTTAACCAATATAGTGCAGGAGGATGTGAAAATTAGATGAATATAGAAGATAAAAGTTCAAGACCTGCCAGTGGACACATTGTTCGGCAGTAACGCTAAACCACAGAAGTCCTCAGAGTCCCTTCCTGGCCTCATCCAGTCACTCACCATCCCCTAGGCTTTGCTTTTGCAGCCCAGTGTGAACCTTATTAAGTGGATATTTCCAAGCTTTACTTAATGAAATGTAAGCTGTTCCAAACCCTGGCAATCAGACTCTTCATCCATCTGAGACAGGTGATTATATAATTTGTAGGTTAAAAATAACTTAATGTGTTTCCAAGGTAGTAGTTATATTAACATAATGGCCTTAGAAATTTCAGCGCAAATTAATGTTTAAAAATATGAGTAAAGTGCATTATACACTTTCTTAAAGTCTTTCTTATCATGAAGACAGCTGGTCCCTCACTAGAAGTAGACACTAACATGTCCAAGAAATCAAAAGATCTTTTAAAAAGAGATTACACTAGTTAAACCAAAAGAATTTGATTATAACTTGTGGTATCAAATCTACAATGGAAACTATAAAAATTGCAATCTAATACGAATTTCATAAAGTCAACAGCAACAATATAGGAGACTTGAAAGGTGGTAGAAAAAATATATTTTGTATTTTTATTTTATTTTAAAGACAAAAGAATGGAGACATATAAACCTGAATAACACAAAAACAATAAAGGAAATACAAAATTATAGAGACGGTAGTAGGGAATTAGCACCAGATGCTGTATTACATAATGTTATCTTTGTATTTGTTACTCACTTATACAGATGATGGCTCGTTCGATTAATCAATTTTCTCCACTCTCATCTCCCTTGTTCTCCTACCCAATCAGTCGTCTTCCCTCTGATAATAACTGTACTTTTTGGTTTATTTACTCCCTCAGGCTCTGACATTGGGAAGAGACATGGCTGCTTCAAATTATGCTATAACAAACATGTGTGCAAACAAATTGCTATGGCAGGAGGTGGAAAAGCACCCATCCTCAAAGACAATAGATAGGTAGGGAACCAGGTTCACTATGGTCAAGCCCCCATTGACAAGCCCTCAAGGCCATCAGGGGTCCAGTCAAGTCCTTGGGGTTGCCCCTGAGGACCACCAGGCTCTGCCCCATTGAGGTGCTCCCGGGGGCCAATGAAAAAATCTATTTTGAAAGCCCAATAAAACTGATTGCATTAACTATTATCCCCAAAGTTGCTATGAATACAACACAGGAGGCAGAAAAGTAGCTTGGTCTCCATTGGCACTAACTGCATGCAAAAAGTCATGTAGTGTTTAAGAACTTCTACAATGAATTCCAGCTAAAGGTTAGCATTTTTGAATGCTAAACATAAATAGTTAATGAAAACAGAACAAAGCCTTAAAAGGACCCAACAATTTACAATCAGAAAAAGCTCGAGTTCATTTTCTGAGCTTAATGTGGGAAACCCGTTTAAACTATTTAAAAGGCTACATTGGTATTGCTTTCTTATAATTTGGTAAAGTACAAGCAAACCATTTGAATAATGAAATGGAAGCATTTTCTCCTCAATACTACATTAAGTAAAAGCAAATCACTAATATAATTCTGTTTCCATGGAAACTCAAGTATAGAGCCCGTCTGATAGAAAGCATTTGTCCTAGTATACATATTTTCTCCTCTCCCCTTGAAATATACTTTTGATTGCTGTCCAAAGGCTAAAGAGTAAGTGTTGAGAAATGGTTCTCTTTGCTCATCTTTCCCAGAGTTTAGGGAGCTGCAGAAGTAGCTAAAACGGAAAGCAGAGTCTTATCATTGCGGGACTAGAACAAGAACTATCTACAACCATGGCCTTCAGAGGGAAAAAAAATGCCTTAATAAGTCTGATTCTCAGACTTGAGATTTAGAGATTAAATTTAAACCTCTCGACCCTATCACAATTATTTTTAAATCGCACAGGAGCCTACTGTAGGATGGTGATATCTCTCTCCCTCCATCATTGTCTTTAACCAGTGTTGTGCCAACAGGGGCTTGTGGAGAGACACAGGATTTGACTCGGAACTAAGTGAAGCCTTGCACGCAGGAAGCAATGGCTGGAATGCAGATCTCATCCACAGCACCAGCACTGAGATTCTTATGACCTTAAAATACCCTGAAGACTGGCAAGGGAGAGAATGATAGAATAGTGCCAGATAGAGAGTAATGAGAGATGTGCAATTTACATAGGATTGTAGATAAATTTGTGAGCAAGGAGAAAGAAGAGGAGGAAGAGGAGGAGGAGTTGGTAAGAAAGCATTTCATGTATAATTTTATTTTATTTTTTTATTTTAAAGATGAACAAAAACATATTAACAGACACATTTAAAATTATACAGAAATACAACAACCATGTATAATTTTAGACTTTCTGTTACAATAAAATTTAGTTTGGGACAACTTCTAGTTCCAAGATGGTAACTAAATAAACAAACTTGTTGATGTACAATGCTTTTCAGAATGGGTGTTGTATTATTTTCTATCCTTTGTGGGAGCAGCCTCTGTTATTGGCAACCTAAATGAACGTGTAATTTTAGGATGCATAGTTGGAGAATGCATTGTGCCCAAACTTTGGTAAGTCATATCTTCTATAAGCAGCATGGCCTACTCAAATGTCCCGCTCCTCTTGCCTGTGCTCACTGAGCCATCACATACAGACCAGACAATTAGTACCAACGTGCTTCAGACCAACAAGGGAAAATTTGGTGCCTGGGCCTCAGAACTTTTCCAACGTAGAAATTCTTCATGTCAGATTTGGACTTGGAAAACCCCTTTATACTTACCTCAAAAGGCCATAGGTATAGCATGATGAAAAATAAAATTGATCCACAGACAAAATGGGAAATTATCTTAGGGCTAAAGCATGTTACTTGTCTTTTTCCTTTTCTCTCATTAGGGAACATAGAAAAGATATGTTATCTCAACAGCTTTCATCTAGATTCCAGCTAATCAAATGTCTGCCTAGTTCCAATGTAGCATGCTGTACAATATTGCTTATGCACAATCTGCCTATCCTTATTTACAGGAACAAATGAAAGCACTGACTATTGCTTGGGAGTGAAGCTATGATACCAGTAACTCCTTTCGCTACTACAGAGAACGGGGCACATGCTCTAAAGGGAATTCCAATCTGCTTTGCTCTCATGGTTGACATGGAAATAGCAATAAGACAAAAACGAATAGGATTTTTCTAGTTCTCAAGGGTGGTATACAATTTAATCCTGGACCCTGACACTGGAAAGGACTTTCCCGCTTTTCTCCTTACTGATGTTGCATCCATGCTATGGTGATTTTCACACTGCCATGTTCCCAGTGGCAGCTGAGTCTCAGGCAACCTCCCTGGTACTGACACAGAAAGCCTGGAGCTTGAGTTGAATCTCACAAGCATGTGGGAATATCAAAGCTCTCAGCTTCTCTGACACATAGGTTAAATCCCTGGAAAGAATCTGAGAAAATAGAGGGCTGGAATGATTTGCTTCTGATTACTTAGTCAATCTGGCCTCAATGCGTCCACCTGCAGAATGAGGACAGGGAGAGGTCTGCATCCTCGAGGTGATGAGATTAGAAGCCTTGACGGGGCCAGGCACTTAGAAGGGCACCTGCCCAGGTTCACCACTCAAAACATGCTGCCAGTGAGTACTCTTATTATTAACTCACTATGGGCAAGTTGTTTAGCTGAACTGGACCTCAGATACTTCAGATTGCAAGGGAGATGGGATGCATCACCCTGACTTTTCTGGGTTTCTGGAAGATCCTCAGAGGCTGGCTTGGAGGACAACAGAAAAGAACTAGAAAATGGCCTGGGTGCCAACGGCACTGCTTCCTTTAGAATGAGCCACAGATTTATGATTTTATGTATTCACCAATCATTATAAATTTAGAGCCAGTTTTACTTGATCAGCTTAAGGGGGGATAATTATGGTGATTTTTGAAAAAATCAAAAACCCTGGGCCAGGTCATTTTAAGCTTTGAAGTCATTTGATTTGCAGTGATACATTAATTCACCTGTACAGATACAAGATGTTCTTAATATAAAAATATATGTTATGTAACTCAAAGAACAAAATCATGTCTTCTCTTCCCAAAATACAGACATGGGAAGAGCCCATAGCTAGTCATCTAATTAAATTCTTTTTATAGCAATCCCAAAGCTTTTGTTTGGTCTCTTTTTCTTTCCTTTTTTCTAAAGGTTTGGATATTAACATATATTTTGGCTAGCAAAGGACGACTGCAATTTTATGGCAAAGGCCTCCCTTGCCTCCTCTACTGTACCTCCTTCTTCCTTCTTCTCCTTTTCTTTCTTTCTTCTTCCCTTGGTCCTTCTCTCTGCCTCCTCATTCTTAACCTTGGACACCCGCCCTCTCATTCCCCTTGCTCTTCTCCTTCTCTCTGCTCCTTTCCTTGCACTTTCTAAGGCATCCCTGGCAGGAAACCACAGCAGCTCCACCAACCACCTGACTTTCAATTGATGATCCGCTTTCTATGTGACCCTTATCTCTGACCTGTGCCCCTCAGCAGCGAGCGAACCTGGCCAGAGATGCAGGCAGTTCTCGACGAGGGAGTGCTGCCAAGCAGCCCCTGTCCCTTTGCCAAGGACAACACCTGCACAGGCTTGGTGCCAGCACCTGGGAAGTTTGCACATCTCTGAAGAGCTCAGAACCCAATTCTAAATATATTCATGTTTCAGTGGTGGTGAGTTAATACTCTTGGAGTCATGCATTAAGGAAAGAACTCTGGCTAAGTGTTGATAGGTAAAGGAGAAATAAGGTGTGTGTGTGTGTGTGTGTGTGTGTGTGTGTGTGTCTGTGTGTGTGTGTGTGTCTGTGTGTGTGTGTCTGTATCTGTGTGTCTGTGTGTTCATTATACTGTGCTGAGACAGGGAAAAATTTCAGTTTGTCTGTGCCTGCTGCCCATGCCTGACTGTGTTAATCACTGTTCTATACAGTATCACACTTGATCCTTGTAACAATGGTTTTTAGCTGAGAAAACTGAAGCCACGTAACTGTGAATCTTGCCATGTTGTCTGAAGCACATTAGGATCTCCCAAGGGTGAGTGAAAGCAGCATGGTACAGTTTCTGCGGAACCAAGTTGGCAAGACAACTGGACACTTGGGAAGTCACTAAGTGCTACAGTGTACATAGAGATGGCAGGGAGGGGGGTCACTTTAGGGAAAGGACTCAAAATATAAGCCTTGCAAAGTAAAAAACTCCTCAAATAAAAAGCCACATACCATTTCCTGGTTATGAAACTAACACCAGAGTTCACTTATTCAGCAAAAGATCTTCTGGGTCATGTTTGACCTAAAGCAGCAACAGCCTGATGCTGTTCTTTGCTTATTTCTATACCTTCCTCCAAATAAAAATCTCTCTATGTCTTGGGTTACTTACACATTCCAAGGTAGTGATCTCTTCAGAGTAATTATGACCCTCATCTCAACAGGGGCCTAGAAGACTTCATGGATAATCCTTTTAATCGTTGATTTCAAGTTAGATGCTGAAATGAAATACTTTCTTGCAAGTGTATGGAAACTCACCATGCAGAAACAGTACAGAGCAAGAAGCAATGTGAAGCCAGTGGATGATATGACTCTGGAGGAATTGCTCTGTGCCAGAGAGAGGTCAGCATGGGTGGGCTGTTCTGGTTAGTTCAGAATCACTTTGTGTATCAAACTCCCTGGAAAAGTTTGAATTCCTCTGAGGTTTGTAAGTGAATGTGTGCTCAGAGATGGTGGAGGCTAATCCTGCCTGTCTCTGCTTACTGATGCTTATTAGATAGCATTTATATGAATAATTAAATTCAATTAGTCAAGAAGCCCAGGAGCTAAGCTGAAGACCTAGGAAATGTCAGACTCCAAGGGCTGTTTGGGTTTCCCTGGCATCAGCTCCACATATTTACATACATTAACTGGTTTTTCTTTTCTGTTCCACTTTCAGAGGACTGTGTCAGGAGCAACAGTCACTTCTTTCCAACTGTTTTCAAATTGCTCATTTTGGGACAAGAATAGGTGCACAAATGTCAACAGATTATTCTGATGTTTTGTTTGTCTTTCACATGACAATATTTCAGGACCCAACTACCAAATATGTTACTACAGTATGTGCCACAAGCTCATGCTCATCAGGACCCATGCTCATCATGACCCAAGTTCCTGGTAATGCTTTGCTGGAGTCACATTAACTTTCTGAAATTTTTCTGCACAGACTGCTTGAAGTTAAATACATAAAGCAACCAACTAGTTCTTCATACAGAGTACAAAGCACTGTGCAGGGAAATATATCTATATATATTTTCTGGTATGTCTAGATCTGTATATATCTATATTTCTAGCTATGCATTTATTTACCTTTCATATAAAATAAGATGGATCATTATCTCCTTCTCTGCCTGTCTTTTGCAGAAAGGATCATTCACCAACCCTAATGATTCGGGGTCACTCAGACCCCTGATCCATAGACAGCTGTGATACCTCTCAAATCCAGTGCTTTAAACACATATTTAAGGTTTTTTAAAACTGTGACTAAGAAGGTACTTTAAAAATTAAAATTAAAAGTTATACAAGTCTTTGAATATTTTTATCTAGACTTGGTTATGAACTGGAAGTCTCTCTATGAGCCATGAAATGATATTCACCACTAGAAACCTCCTTGGTTATCAGGTCAGAAAACATGCTAGAAGTAAATAGTTAAAAGTGAGTGAAGTAAGAAGTGATGAGACATTTCCTCCTGTTTGTTCAGCACATGCTACGTGCTGTGTAAGTAGTCTTAGTATTTTCTGTGTCAGCCATGTGATGCTGTGATCTCTAGCCTGTGAGCTCCAGAGACTTCACTCTGAGATCAGTAGATCAACATGGAAATATTAGAAGGCAAAGGTCAAACAGTTGATGGCTGTGACTTCATTCACTTCCAAGCCACCTGACTGAAACATGTGCGCGACCCACTCTGCAAGTACTTGTGAAGTCTCGCAGGTTAAGGGAAGCGTTATGATCTCTGCTGCCTCTCCTGACTCCTGACCCTGAAGCTCCCTGTTCTTTCTCTGACCCTCAGCTTGCTGTGTCTTGCTGCATTTCTTCTACTGTATCGTGTCTAGCATGTGTTTTCCACCGCCCCATTCACCTAGAAGAAGGAGCAGAAGTACAAGAATTGACTTTTTTAAAATCACATAGTTCTTTCACATGCTAAACCACAAATAATTCAGCATGAAAAAAGGAATGGTTATATTTCTTTAAATTTTACATATTTGAAGTGTAGTCCTCAGATTAGCGTGCAGGGTTATGTTCCTGAATCCCTTAATTAGGATCTTACAGCATCCACAATGTTCTTTTCAATTCTTCTATAACATCACAGCTCCCCTTACTATCAGCAAATAGTCTAGATTCACAGGACATGTGGACTTCATAGACAGGAATTCCCTCAATGCACACTGACTTAGCCAGTCCCTTAGGTGTAAATATGGGGGTTGCTAAGCTAGGGAAGTTTTATAGACTTCTGAGCCATTTCTAAATATCTCTCTCTCTCTCTCTCTCTCTCTGTCTCTCTCTCCTCCCTCTCTCCTCTCTCCTCTCTCTCTTTTCTCTCTCTTCTAATTGTAGCCATTTAAAAATGCATTGTTAATGATTATTTTGATTAACAAATCATAACCATACACGTTCCTGAGGTACAATGTAATATATCCAATGTGGCACGGTTAAGTCAAGGTAGTTAGGCATCCCCTCACTTACCTATCTTTTTGTAGTTAGATATTTAAGGTGTAATTCCTTAGTTATTTTTAAGTATATAGTATGTGACTACTGACTGCAGTCACCATACTGTGCGATAGATATTAAAACCAGCTCCTCTTGTTTGTCTAAAATTTTGTACCCTTGGATCAACAGCTCTCTAACCTTTCCCTCCTCCCTCCACCCTTACTCTCATGACGTCATTCTACTCTCTACTTTTCTGAGTTCAAATGTGCTAGAGTGTTCACGTGATGTTTGTCTTTCTGTGCCTGGATCACTGCACTCAGCGTGCAATGCTCTGCAGGTTCATGCGCATCGTTGTGAACAGCAGGATTCCCACTTGTCTTTGGACCCCTAGGATGTTTTCTCTTCAGCTACTGTGAGCATGATGCAATGAACCCGGGAAAGCAGACATCTCCCTGACCTACCGGTTTTATTTTCTTTGGATATATACCTAGGAGTGGGATAACTGGACCACATGGCAGGTTTATTTTTAGCTTTTGGGGGAGTCTCCGTACTATTTTGAACAATATTATATTGATTTCTCTCTCCATTTCCTGCACAACCTCCCTAATACTGATTATTGTCCACCATTTGGATGTGAGGTGATACCTCTCTGTTTTCACTTGTATCTCCTTCATGAACAGTGATACTGAGTCGTTTTCCAAGTTCCTGTTGGCTATTTGTTTGTCTTCTTTTGAAAAATGTATTTTCAATTTGCCTGGTTTTAAGTTGAGTTATTTAATTTTTCTCAGTTAATTGTTTGGGTTCCTTATATATTTTAGATACTAATACCTTATTAGATGTGCATTTGCAAACAGTTTCTAATATTTCTTGGATGGTCTCATTACTACTGATTGTTTCCTTTGCTGTGCAGAAGCTTTTTAATTAAAGATTTCACTTGTATATTTTTGTCTTTGTTACCTGTGCTCTGAGTTCACATCCAAAATAATCACTGGACTGGACCAACGTAGTGGAACTTTTTAGTATGTTCTCTACTTTTTTCTTCTTCTTCTACTTTTTTTATAGTTTCATATCTTATGTTTAAGCCTTTCATTCATTTAAGTCAATTTTTGCATAAGATAAATTCTAATTTCATTCATCTGCATTGGATGCCCAGTTTTTCCAACACTAATCTTAGAGGAGACAGTCATTTGCCTGTAGTGTATTTTTGGCATATTTATATTGAATATGATTTTAAATGTGTGAGTTTATTTCTTGGTTTTCTCCCATTGTACTCAGTGATGTGTCAGCTTTCATGTCAATGCTACGCTATTTTAAATAAAATTGCTTCATAACATGTTTTGAAGTCAGGCGTTGTGATGCCTCCTGTTTTGCTCTTTTTGTTAAAGACTGTCGTGGTTATTCAGGATGTTTGCTGTTCTTCATGAATTTAAGGATTGTGGGGTATTCTTCCAATTGGTGAAAAATGATATTTCTTTCATTTTATCACTGAAGGTCCCAGATGGAAGCATTCTTTCCATCAAGAACTTTCAAGAAAAATGACTCAGAATTCAGATTCTGGACCTGCTTCTCTGCAGCCTAGTCACTTTGTACAAATTATTCAATTTTTTTCAAACTAATTTCAGATTCTACAAGGAAAAACCCTTCCTGAAAGAGGAACTGTGGTGGTCCAGTGTAAGCTTAGAATAAATTACTATTCAATATTGGATATGGAGTTGGAACTAAATAAGTCTTGATTCATGTAAATAAGATTCATGTCAATCAAAAAATTACTTGGTCATTAGGTTTCTGAGAGAAAAAGATTCACTGAACCTATTTTAAATCAAAGAGAGAGCTCACTGGAGAAGGGTCACAAGAACACCATGTAAAGGACGGAAATGGGAATGGAAAAAAGGAGGGACAGATGTAGCTAGCTTTTGTATATTATTATGTAACCTCTCGTTTTTTTGCCTGTTTTATGCCCCATTGCTTCTCCTCTCTCTTTCTTCTCCTCTCCCCCCCTCTTTCTCCCTCTCTCTCTCTCCCTCTTTTTGCCTTTTCTCCCTCTCTCTCTCTCTCTCTCTCTCTCTGTCTCTCTCTCTGTCTCTCATTATCTACCTGCTAGAGGTCTTGACTGATCAAATTGCCCATCCTAGTAAATTCTACCGCAACTCTATTTCAAATGTATGTAATCAACTAAACCAATTGGTGGTTTCTGGAATTTCACATTCTCAGAAGACAGAATCCATTTGGTCCAGTTTAGACCTGGTGTCCCCCTGAGACCAAGGAGTCCTGGTGAGGATGAAGGTAACCTAAACTGGTGCCTGTGGACTGTTAGAGCAGCATCGCTGAGGAGATACAGAAAGGCTGGACAAATGAAAAGATGCTCCTGCTGCATCACTGTTGCTCAGCATCCCTGGAGGTTCTAAAGACCAGAATCAATAGTCTGACTCAGGCATTCAGGCCCTGCTTTCCATTATGACCCAGCATCCTCTTTCCAGTCACACTAATCCATCTGCGGAAGAGAGTCAGTGTACACAGAGCTTTGTAATCCAATGTTTACAGCAATAATCTTCATAAAGCCAATAAATGCAAGCATCTCAGTGCCCATTAGCTGATGGGTGGACAGACACATCATCATATGGTCATACTGTGGAGCCCTATGCAGGGAAATAAAGGGATAGAATGTCATTGTATATGTAACAATAAGGATAAAGCTCAAAAGCATTATGCTAAGTGAAAGAAATCAAATGCAAAATGCTCCATATTGTATAGTTCCATTTATATCAGAATTCTTGAAATGGCAAAACTATAGTGACAAAAACCAGATCAGTAGTTTCCTGGGGACAAAAATGTTGGAAGGAGTTGACTGCAGATGGACATGAAAAAACATTTTTAAAGGATGGAATTCTTTTATAGCTTCATCATGGTAACAGTCGCCTGACTTCTTACAATTGTTCAAGTTCACTAAACTTGTGAAGTTAACTAGAAAGGATGATTTGCATTGTATATAAATTATACCTCACGCAACTACTTGCAAGGAAGAAAGGAAGGAAGAAAGGAGGAAGAAAGGAGGAAGAAAGCAAGGACAAAGGGAAGGAAAGAAGGGAGGAAGAAATTGAGGAAGGGAGGGAGGGAGAGAGGGAGGAAGGAAGAAGGAAGGAAGGAAGGAAGGAAGGAAGGAAGGAAGGAAGGAAGGGACGGAGCGAGGTAACGGGAGGGTTGGAAAGAGGAGAGTGAGGGGGAAATAAGGGAAGCAGAGGACAGAGGGGAGAAAGCAAGAAAGGATCACTTTTAAATACATATGTTCTTTTCTTCAGGTGAGTAAGGATTTATCAATCATTAGGTTTAGGTATATATAATGACCAACAATAAAACTTTTTACTGAGAATTTACCATATGGTGCAAAGTATGCTAAGTAATTCCTTCATATTCATTATTGAATTCATTTCTCACAATAGCCCTGCAGAGGCAGTGTTATTATCCTCACATTAGATGTTAAGCAGTAGTTGTTCAGAGAAGTTAATTTTCCTTCTGAAACCACCAGCCAGTCAACGGCAGAGCTGGAACGTGAAATAAGATGTTCTGATTCTCAAGCCTTTGTTGCCAACCATCATCATTTTTGAAATACAGTAGTATTAAAGCTAGATATTTCTTCAAATTATGATCATCAGATGAATCAAAAGAGAAAAAAATCAGCTAAAACACCCTGAAATTCTTTTTCGGCCAGTATGCATGTGTTCAGTAGCATGTGTTTTTTGTTGCCCACCAGGAAGAATCTAAGGTAGCTGAATATAAATACATACATACATATATACCAATAGCTTTATATACAAAAATATCACAAAAGTGTGAATTTCTTGTTTATGTGATATTTGCATGGAATGCCTAAAAATATTGTCTCAGAGAAACATTAAATTAAAACTGAATAACTCACATCTACAAGAGCCTAAGGCATAAAAACACTGCAGAATGCTAGTCAACTTTTAGCTAAACTGAAGGCCCATTTTCTACATCACATGCATAGAATTTCAGACAGTTGTAATACAAAAAAACACATGAAAGTACATGATCTATACTGTTAGGGTAAATCACAAAAGTCAAGGCAATAATTTGTAACTGGGAGAGGAAGAAAGTTATTATCTTGGTTACTTTTCTCTCTTTGCTGAGACAAAATATCTGACACCCACAAGTAAGGGAGGGTAGGTTTATTTAGCTCACAGTTTGTGGAGGTTTCAGTCCGCACTTGGCTGGCTCCAAAGCAGGGTGGCGTGGCAGAGGGCAACAGCGCATGGCATCAGAAAACAGCAAAAGTAACAAGAGTAAAAAGGGAGGAAAGGCAGCAGGTAGCCTCTCTCCCTCCCTTGTATGTATGCAGGCAACCCGCCCTAGGGCCGGTGTAGCACTCACACCCATAATCCCAGCATTGGACCAAGAGTCAATCATGGCTTGGGTGGGGGATATCTAGACACAAACCATAACAGTTATCTTTCCGTTACTTATCAACTACAAGTTATTTAATGAATTTCCACTACGAGCAGGATTATATACTGCTTTAGAAAGAAGGACAGAAATCATTTCAGATACCAAACAATCATCGTGGGTGAAAAAGACACAGTGAAATAATGAATAGGACAGGTCTGGACAGAACTGCCATGGAAGCACATAAACAAATCTGCATCGGGGCAGTTGGTGAAGACTGTGCGGGAGAGAGGCCACACTGTGGCAGGAGAGCACGCTGGCAGCGGAAACAGGATGTGCTCCGTGAGTGATGTAATCTATGATACTCACGCAGGACACCCCTCTGTACCTCAATTCCCCATTTACTAAGTGGGGATGTGAGAAGACTTGAAAGAATTCACAATATGCCACTCCAACAAATGCCACTTCGGCATATTGGTTATTTTGAGCTGAAGGCACTTGAGAAACAGCAGGGTGCTGAAAGGGTTCTCGGACCTCCCTATGTCATTTAAACACAAGCCAAACAGTTTCCCATGAGAAATATCCTGTCCTCATGCCAGGAAAGAAAGGATACCAGTATCAACAGAGACTGGGAATTGACCCTGAAATAGACCTGTACAAGAAAAGTTACTTAAGAACTCTTCTTCTCCAGTAGTTTTCCCCAATGTAGCTCTTTGTCATTTTCTCACAATTCCCTGCCTCTAGCTCAAACCTTTTTATTTTGACATTTCTTCTCAAATGTATTATTTCTTTGTCTAAAATGTGTAGGAGCTGTCTGTTTTCGTCATTTATTTAAGTCTTCATTCTCTTCTAAGGACTACAGAAGGCTAGGCAACTTTTAGCTAAACTGAAGGCCCATTTCTACATCACATGCATAGAATTTAAGACAGATGTAATACAAAAGACAGATGAGAGTGTATAATCTATACTGTCAGGGTAAATCACAGTTACAAAATGTTTATGCTTTATTCCTGTTAGTCTCTCCTTTTTTATTTTAAAGAGAATTTAAATAAAATAAACTGATACAGAATTTCAAAGCAAGATGGTAGGAAATTAACAATGTCTACTATATTGCATGCTGTTATCTTCAAACTAGTTGTTCAGATCACCTGATATAGGCATGCAAAATGGGTGAAACAGTGTAAGCACTGTTTCTTTCAATGAACTAATAGAAATTAGCAGTACAATTATCTTAGTTATCATATATACTTTTTCCTTTCCTTCTTTTCTTCTTTCCCCCATCCCAATTTTTCTTTCCTTTTGAGCAGTTTCTTTCCCTTTCACAATATTTATCACACCTTTTGGATCTTATTTTACTCTTTCAGTTTCTTGCACTAGGGAGATGTTATGGTTGATACATTGTGTCAACCTGGGGAGTCTAGAGGTTTGGCTGAGTGACTCAGCAGGAAGCCAGGGTGCTTACTTTGTACATTCCTGTGGAAGAGGAGGGCATGGAGATTATGTGAATGCTACACGCCCCCTGGGTGGGGGGAGCCTGTTTACAGTGTAAGGGAAGGAAATAGCTGCTTTGCCGCCACTCCTCCCTTCTGCTCTGGTTGTTTTTGCTGTGTTCTGCTGCCATGAACATTTCCCCTCTACCATGTGCCACTCTGCCTCAGAAGCAGCCAAGTATGGACTGAGACCTCCACAAACTGTAAGCTAAATAAACCTTTCCTTCCTTCATTTTGGGCATTGTCTCATTTTGCTCAGCAACGAGAGAAAAGTAACCAAGACAGGAGACAATACCATGTTTACACAGGCTAGTCTGGATTATTTCACTTATGAATACAGCCTCTAGTCGCATCCATTTACCTTAAAAGCTTAAAGTTTATGTTTCTTTATAGCTGAGTAATACTCCAGTGTATAAAATACCACATCTTTTTTATCCCCTCCGCAATTGGTGGACATTTGGGTTGTTTTTAAGAATTAGCTGTTACATATTGTGTTGCTATAAGCATGGGTGCACAGATACCACAGAAGCTCTCTTATGTCAGTTTAATGTTTAGGCTCATCCAGACACCCAAAGGAGACAGAGGCTTTTTTTATATACCTATAGGTTCATATCAAAATTAAACAACATAATACAAGACACGTTCAGAACAGTGGCAAGCACACTCCCTATCAAATTACATAGATGGAAATCAAGGTGGAACTTAATGCTCGGTAAGATGAAAAAAGAAGATGGCCATGGGAATGGTCTTGGGAAAGAGAGAAACTTAGGGAAGACCAGGAAGGAGGGAGGAAAGGGCTTTACTGGAGGGTGGGAGTATGTTTCATGCTAAAGAGAAGCAGGAAATTCAGATGAGATGAAGTAGTATAAAACTGAGGAAGACCTTGAGCCCCAGAAATGTGGCTTGCACACAAGTGTAACAGAGAATTGTTTAGTTTCCTCAATAAGCTCCACAAATTAAGTACTGTTTAAAGAAAATTTGTCTAATAGAAACCTATGCCATCAGTTGAAAATAGGAAATGATAAAAGAAAGCAGAATACTATGGAATAATCCTATGCATTCCAACACCATTCTAAGCTCTAGGCCTCAAATGAAAACCTGGAAAATCCATTCAACAAAAGATATTACACAGTATTCCTGAGTTACAGGAAGACAATAATTATTGTTATGGTTTAGTCTAGATGTTACCTCAAATCTGGTCACAGATGTTTTTGGAGGTGGGGGATCTAGAGTATGTGATTGATTCATAGTGTGCTGAGACTAAGGATGCTAAGATTAAGGTTGGGTGATTGCTAGATCAGTCCACTAATTGGATTGGCACCACCCTAATCCCAGTAGACTGGATACAGCATATGGGACAGAAAAAGGCTTGTTTCACTGCCTCTTGCTGCTTTTTCTGTCTTCTGCAGCGATGAACTCTTGCCCCTCTGCCATGTGGCACTCTGCCTTGGAGCCAGCCAAGTAGAGACTGAAATCTCTACGAACTGTGGACCAAATAAACCTTTCCTCTTTTAACTTTGGGTGTCGAGTACTTTGTCTCAGCAACAAGAAAGTAACTGAGACAACTACTTATTGTGACAGCTGGGAGTGATGTGGTAACAATTGACAAATTGGCTTTATACACCTATTCCAACATTTCGCTAACACATAGCTATTCTCACAGTTGAGGTAAACTTTTCACTGCTTGTCATTTTCTCCCTTGCAGGCATTCCAAGATGTACTAGAGCTAGTCTAGAGTCTCCTAAAGCTACATAAAAATAGAAACTGATGAGTAAGTGTAAAAAAATAGACTTTCTGGTGTCTTATATTTCATGGCACAGAAGTGTGGCAAAATTCAGTGTAAAAGAAAATAATGGGCTAGTCCAGTCCATCTCAAGGTTACAGTCAGCTCCAGTAGTTTGAAATGATCTCAAACAGGATTCATGATTATGGGTGACGTTACTGTCATGGTCCTTCCCGCTTCACTTCCTGTCCTGCACCACTGCAGGGAAGCAATATTTAGGGTGTCAAGATCCGTTTTCTCTTTACATTCATTTCTTTCCCTCAAACTCAGGACATTTACCTTGGATATTGTCTCATTTCAGTATGCTACAGCCCCAAACAAACATCTCCAAAATTCTATGAGGTTACAAATATCAAGGCATTTGAATCTTTCAACCTTCTAAAAGAAATCAAATGAATTATTACATTATAATAACCAATCAAAACTCCAAAATGGTACAAGCAAGTGACAAAATTTGACATTGAAGATTAATGGAAGCTAAGTTTTCATAGTTTTGGGACAAACACTTTACCACATTGAGGAGAACTACTGTCACAGGACATTTGATCTGAAAGCAAAAGCCATCAGATGTGCTGATTTTGCATGTGTCTTAGTTACTTTTCTCTCATTGCTGAGACAAAATACCTGACACCCAAAATGAAGGAAGGAAAGTTTTAGTTAGCTCACAGATTGTGGAGGTTTCAGTCCATACTTGTATGGTTCTGAGGCAGAGTGGCACATGATAGAGGGTAAATTGATCATGGCAGCAGAGCACAGCAAAAACAACCAGCACAAGCAGCCTCTTTCCCTCCCTTACATTGTAAACAGGCTACCCCCACCCAGCAGGGTGTAGTACTCACATAATCTCCATGCCCTCCTCTTCCACAGGTTCAGGATATATACAAAGTAAGCACCCTGGCTTCCTGCTGAGTCACTCAGCCAAACCTCTAGACTCCCCAAGTTGACACAATGTATCAACTATAACAGCGTGACTCTGTTTTTATAAAGTTGGGCAGTCAGTAGCACTTAAGCATCTGTGAGCCAGCAGCTTGCTACTGGTGACTTTCAAGAGCTGTTTCCAAGGGTGCATACAGCCCACAGCTTGAATAGAACAGCAGTCCCAGCTAGGTTCAGTTTTGAAGCTGCTGCCCTTCACTCTCTATAACCCATTTGGGCCTCTTTATATTTCACAGGCACATGCTCACCCAATCACACTCATGCTTTTGCATTACCACATACTGTGGCAAGGACCCCGACTTCTCCTGTTACACTGTGTTCCAACATCCTCATACTGTTCCGTTTCCTCTCACTTAAGAAAAATACACATTTCTGTCTGATCTCGATTTGGAAAGAAATCACACATTTAACATTTTCGAAAATTCACACTGACACATGAGTCACTGAATGATGTGCTTAACTCTCCCAGGGATGTCTGGATTCTAATTCCGGCTGCCATCAACCCAAGGCCTCTACAGTCAGTAGCATGTGTGAGAAAGATATTTTGACTGAAGAGCTTTCCTAGGTTCCCCTTTCATCCGTGCACGTGAACGAAAGAGGGGGTGCCTAGTTGGCATTCCAAATTTGAAAGAAAACCAAAACAAAGCTATTTCATTAACTCACTACTTTTGTTTAGAATGATGAAGCCCTGTGGCTTCTTTGGAGTCTCTAAAGCTGAATAATTTGTTATTAGTTTTTAACCAAATAAATATGCCCACATGCCACTACCTGTAGTTCTCTTTATACAAGAGATATGTTTACATTGAGGTATATTTATATTAAGATTTTATAAATAGCAATCCAGATCAAGTGTTTCAAAAATTCTTGTTAAGGAACTGTCTTAATACAGAAAACACATGCATCTTGCCCCCACATGCATACATTCTGGCACGGATTCACCCAAAAATCTCATTGAATATCAGTCTCACATTTTTCTTGTATCAAGTCGTATCCTCCTTTTAATAGTGTTTGACCAGATGGAAAGACACCTTCTTCATCAATTATTTCCCACTCTACTTTAAGAGTGAATATGTACTTCTGAGTAATATTTTATCATATGACACCTGAGACACAGCTTCATGAGCTTGAGAGTTACAAAATGAAATTGAACCGCTCTAGCACCAAAGCCATAAGCAGGATGACAGATATTGATTATGCCCCAAGATGTAATGTAGGCACCTAATGGGGCGTAGTAATGTACAATGAATCATTAGAAAATTATTTTAAATTTTCCATTCACCTGGGGGATTGCTAACGGGTTATTTCACCTCCAAGTCACTCCCCACATTGCTAGACTAGGAGAAGACTTAGGAAAGGTCATTTAGAACATGGTAGGGTTTTAGCAGCTTTGGGAAAAGTACTGATTAGTTTCTAGGACCCAGGAAACAGATGTCCATGTTACTGAGGATTGAAACTCTTTCAAAAATGTTAAAATATATATTTTTGTTAATTAGTACATAAAGTCTGGCAGATTAGCTGTAAGAATTATATTCAAATAATCATAGCAACATAAGAAATAAGTACCATTTATTATATACTTACTATTGTTATTTGGAAAAAATATTTCACATATGTAATTTTCCAAATATCCATAATAACCATCTGAAGAAAATGTTATTAGTGCCATTATTATCTTCACTTTAAAGACAGATCAACTAGAGAAAAGGAAGACCACTGAGATTGCCATGCAGTTAGCAAATGGCAAAGCCAGGCTGAAAACACAGACTTGCCTGTATCTGTAAACCCAAACCCACTCTTACTTACAGAAGTCCTCTTTATGTACAGTTTTTCTTTTCATGGTTTCAGTTATCCACAGTAAAACAAGGTCTGACTGTTTTAAATGCAAAATTACAAACATAGATGATTCATAGAGCTTAAACAGTACTTATTACACACTATTCTAGTTTATTTTGCTTATTATTCTATTTTACTTTTACATTAACCTTTTCCTGTGCCTAATTTACAAATTAAATTTTATGATAGGCATGCACACAGAGAAACAGTGGAGTACATAACAGTGGATTTGGTCAGCGATGGTGACTCTTTTAGAGCTTTCAGTGGTACAAATACATGTGCCATAGGTTTGGCACTACTAGATTAGGTAACAGCCATGGATTCAGGTGCTCATGGGATCAGATAGTAGCAGACTATAGTACTGCACTGTAGATGCCTGCGTAAAGAAGCTTTGTGAAGTGTCATTCATAAGTAAATAAGTAGCAGTTTATTTTTCCAACTGCAGTGTTTACGCTAGAGCCAGTGTCCTAGGCTGACTTCCTACACATAGCTATGAACTACATAAAAAATGTTTCTGGTGTCTTTTACATGCACCTCAACTCCAAAGCAGTCATGTTTGCCCTCTGCTGCCTGTAACAACTGCCACTCTTCCATGGAAAGCCTCATGAATCTGATGCATTCTTCCCTTGACCTTCCTCCCAAAGAAATGACCTGTTTTGGGCTACTTTCTTTTATAACTCTCTAAAGACAAGCCTGTCTCAGGTCTAGTGTGTTTGTTTGCTGGTGCATCGGATTTATTTTTCCTTCTCCTTGTTCTCATCTTTTATCTTGTCTATCCTGAATCATGGAGGCAAATCTACATCTTACTTTTATTTTGGGCGACCTGTCACTTGACAAAAGCTGTGTGACATGGTTCACAGGTCTTAATTCTTGGTATTAGAAGGAAGTTTTTTTTTTTTTTTTTTTTTTTCCGGGACCGGGGATCGAACTCAGGGCCCTAGTGCTCAGCGGCAAGCACTTAGCCCACTGAGCTGTACCTCCAGCCCAATTCTTGGTATTAGAAGGATTAGCTCTAAATTTAGTTTTCAACAAACTATTTAGCAGACAATTGGGGATAATCTGACTGGATGGTATGTAGTTTAGCAATTAGCATTATATCAGGAATTTTCAAGACAACCCAAATAATCAAGTGATACGGACTTATGAAAATTTGCAGAGATAAGTATTTCATACCATGAAACACTTTTTCCCTCACATTTCCACATCTGAGTAAATGTATATTACATTCACAAGACATGGGCCTGAGTCAGCAAAGTTCTTGCTGGTGGTTGCTCAAAAGGGTAATTACAAAATTTAGCAGCTTGATCAGGGGTCCTTATGAATGTGCTTTCTGTGTGGCTTCTAGAAATATCCTCTATTTCCAGCATCTATCTATATTGTACAGAGCAGAAAAGTTTATGCCATGGTAATAGTAAGAGAAGACTTCTAGAACATAATGGAAGCTATAATATTCTCAAACATTCAGCAAAAAGAAGCAGGGCCAATGAGCTCTCCTCCAAGGAGGTAACAGTAGATGAATCATAAGTTTTGAGTGGGATTTGGCCATTCAGAAATGATGGGGTGGTAGCACCACACAGAAGTTTGAGTTGGCAATAGAACAGATCCTGGGAGAGAGCATGGGCACCCATGGGACATCATTTTAGGAAATTAATTTTGAAACAATCAGCACAGAAACAGATCTGAAAGATAAAGGCTCTATAATATCTAGCCTCATCTCTCTTTTAGATGTCCTCTCCTACTTTGATTTGTCTACTTATGATGTACACCAACTTGTCTGAACTGGTGAATATTTGGGAGTACTTAAAACACAAAGAAACATAACTTTTGCTATCTTAACCTGTATCTTTTCCCCACAGCCTTGTCCTTGCCCCCAACCTAGAAAGTAAAACATGTTTACAAAAGCATATGGTGCTAGAATTCTACTGGGGCCCTGTGGTTTCTAAGATTATGGTCTGGCTGTATATCGTAGCAGAGGGTGCAGGAGAGCAAAGTTGCAGAGCTGCAAACTTCTCAGCTCATGGGGCCCAGGAGAGAGAGGAGAGAGACAGACAGACACACACAGGGAGACAGAGACAGAGAAACAGAGAGGAAGCCGGAAGAGAATGGAGGCGGGGGAAAAAGAGGGCTCGTGAGTGGGTGTCCTCCTCCTGCTCGTGTTCCATCCAGGCCCCTATCCTGTCAGGTGGTGCCGCCCACATTCAAGGCAAGTCCGCCTCAGTTTTCTCCATGCTGCTCCGCCCCTCATGTCATTGAATATTCCCAGACGCACCCAGAAGTCTGAATTAGTAATTCCCTAGTGTTTTCTCAATCTAATCAAGATCACCCATCAAATGGCTGGCTGCATAATTGGTCATGGCAGCAGGAACTTGACTTTGAGATAACAGGATATTTATTTCTATGTCCAGTTTACTTCATTTAGCCTATTGTCCTTCCAATGTATCATGTTGTCTAAATGACAGGATTTCCTTTTTTCTAGACTGAATAATGATTATATATATATATATGTTTTTTTTTTCTTTAGACAATAATCCCTTGATAGAAACTTAGGTTGGTTTTATATCTTGACTATTTGAACAATGCTACATATTGTCATATTATTTTCAGTTTTTTGGCAATCTCATTTACATGTTGTATTTTAAAAGTTTTACTCATATAAACAGAGACTAGAATAACAGTTACAAGAGACTGGGGGTATGCGATGGGAGTGGAGAGAAATATTAATGAATGCATTTTAGATAATCAGGAAAATAAATCTTTTAAGATCTATTGCACAGCAGGGTGACTATGACCAATAATCATGTATTATATATTTCAAAATAAATAAGCAACTAAATTTCAGATGTCTCAATAAAAATCATAGGTAAATGAGGTGATAAATATGTTCTATTATCCAATAAATGTACACAACTTATTTCAATTAAAAATAATTTTAATAAGTTTTAAAAGACTATTGGGAAAACTCATATACTTGATAGAGTCGATCCACCTAGAAAAGAAGTGTAGAGTGAAGATTTTAAGCACAATAGTAGAACCCATGCAGCTTCCGTAGCTGAGCAGATATTCCCTTAGACCCAAGGTCACGATGGTGCTAGCACATCCCTTCCCGTTTTCCTCTGTCCTCACCTTGGACACCTGTACTTTTGACTCTTTGGCCTTACCTTTTTACTAATTCTGCATTTTACTAGTATATTACCTTTGTTGTTAGACCTTGGTTGGAATCCTGCCCTCTACTAATGACTGAAATTAGCTATATATTCTGAGTCTGACATTTTTTCATTTATAATATAACAATAACCCCAGTTTCCTAATAGAGCTGTTGGAACCATTAAATGAGATACCATCTCTGAAAGATTTAATAAAATTATTGGCCCCAAATGGGATCAAGAATGAAATTAGATTTGTTTCCCACCAGTCATATTTTACATCCTAGTTTTTGTTCAGCACTTACCCTGTGATCTTGGACATTTGTATGCACATGCTTGAGTGACTGAGGGGTCATTAAAGGGCTTGCATACTTTTATAACAGGAAAATTCAGCTATAAGGTTTTTGCTGTTATTCACCTATTAACCTTTCACTCCACACTCAGCCTTCCAAACCGTGCTTGGCTGTGCTAAGGCTGGGACTCACCAGTATCGCTCCTTGCCAGCAGGTTGTAGGACAAATTTGCCAAAGGGCACTAAGAGGAGCCCATAGCTCGGGTAGAAATTCAACAAATGCCCCTTCCACTTTTGTTTGCCATTCCTACTGGTGTCAGTTCGGTGGTGGCCGTTCACCCTTTTCTCACCCTTTGGTTGTCCCTGATGGGTATCCGCCCAGGCCATCCAACAAGGCGCAGAGCCTAAAACAACAACGCGTTCCTCCCAGACTAACTTCTGCCTTCTTCTTTCTTCAGTCTAACCACTATTACCCATTTTATTTTTATGCACACGCAATGCCTCCTTCCAGTCAGTGTCTGTTAGGTCTCTTAGACTGTCCCCCCAAAACCCGCCCTCCACTAAGACCAATATATGTTTTGTCTCTCTGCCCCTCCTCAGAAGGTCCTTATGTCTCTTTAGCAGCCCTCCCGTGCCCACAGTAAAGGTTTTCTTTACCTTTGCTTTGTCTCTCTCTCACTCGCTCCAAACCTTACAGTTCCAAACCAACTTCATGATGACAACTCAGAGACAATAGAAGTAGTGGCAAAGCACTTTGCTATCATCTGAATCTTTGTGTTCCCTTAAAACTCATATGTGGAATTTTATGTATTAAAATGCAAGAAGAACTTTGGGAAGAGATGAGGTTCTGAGGGTAGAGCTGCCTTGACAAGGTTAGCAGTTCTACAAAGCAGGCCAGAAAGAGAATCTTCGCCCCTTATGAGGAGACCTGGAGAGATGGCTGTCTAGGAACACGGAAGCAGATGCTCACCAGTCACCAATGTGCTGGGACTTTGAACATGTGTCTCACATCCCTCAAACTATGTGAAATAAATGTCTGTTGTTTATTTTAAAAATCTAGTCTAAAACATTCTGTAACTGAAACGCCCAAAGACTACCACATAGTCTCTCATTAGAGGTCTGAGACCTAATCGGTCCTGTCCTTTCTCAGCGCTTCTGATATAGCGCCGCCTGGTGGAAAGGTCTCCACTTGCCAAGGTCTGAAATCTGTCACAGGGCCCAACCCGAGGTTTCTTGATCCTTAGTCCTAAGTAACCCAAACTAACCCTCCACCACCACAACCTTAGGAGTGGTAGCCACTCTTTTCATTACTCTTAAGTCTCAAAGCTAGCCCTTCAATGTTTGCTTGACAATTCTCTATAATTACTAATATGTTTTTTCCTGATGGAACACTGATTCAAACAATATCAAGATCAGCCTTTCCAAAAAAGGGAAAGAAGTTATTAACACATAAATGAAAAGCCATAAAGAGAAAGGAAGAGTGTGTGTGTGTGTGTGTGTGTGTGTGTGTGTGTGTTGGTATGCTCACTCATACACACAGTCCTCCATATCGGTGGTTTCCGCAACCACAGACTGAAAATATCTGGAAAACAATGAGCTTCCATAGAACTTGGGTGGACAGTTCCTATCCCCCAAACAATACAGTATGGCAACTATATGCATTGTACTGGGTATCACACTGAACCTAAAGGCGACTGAAAGTGCATGGGAGATGCACATAGGACATCTGCATGTACTGCCTTCCTTTGTGTGAAGGTCTTGCTGGGGTTTCGATCTCAAGTGTCCCCAGCATATCATGTATTAATGTCTTCGTCTCCAGTGGACAGCAACACTGGGAGGTGGTGGGAACTTTAGGAAGTGGGCCTGTTTGGCCCCACTGGTAAGAAACACAGGTGACGTGGCCTGGAGAGGGACATGCTGGGACCAAGCCCCCTCCCCTTTCTCTTCATCTTCAGGCCATTACAAACTGAGCAGCTGTCTTCCACTGTGAGTGCCCTTGTCGCGGGCTGAACAGACACAGAGCCAAACAACCCTAGAGTGGAATTTCCAAAACCATGCTCCAAAAGAAACCCTTCCTCCTTAAATGGTTTCTCTCAGGTATTTCGTCACAATGAGGGAAAGCTGACTAATACAGGGCATGAGCAAGTGAAAGTTTTGCCATTCATAGGGTGTCCAAGATCCAACCCACTGGAGCTGTACAGTTAGGGTCAGCTTTCCAGATGACAGATAGAGCTGGCATGGTGGCGCCCGCCTGTAATCCCAGCAGTGGGGAGGCTGAGGCAGAAGGATGGCTGTGAGTTCGAGGCCAGCCTGGAGTGCATAATGAAACCTTGTCTAAAAAGACCAAAAAATAAATAAAAATTTAAAAAAGATACCAGATAGTTGATAGTAAAAAATCCACAGAAAGGCTGGCTCTGTTTACTTTACCCAACAACCTTTAATGCATCGAGGGACCCAAGCAGGTTATTTGTTGTTTATCATCCACCTTCAGCTTACTAAATGCTCTCTTGATACCTGTTTACAGCCTCATCTTTTAAGAGCCTATCGCAGTTGACACCCGATGTTACTACCTGAGGCCAAACAGAACCTTTGGCATATATACAGAGGATAAAACCTTTTCTTGCAACCTCTTATAAAAGAAGATTCTTTGTGTTAGGTATCTAGTTCTGATACATCCAAATTCATTAGTTTTTCTAGCTTGAAATTTCTGAGGAATTAGTTTTTCATGAATGATGTTTCTTAAGGTGATGGGCAGTGAGGGAGGACAGAAATGAGATAATGGAGAAAGATTGCATGTTCTAAAATGCTTGCAAAGGTTTCCCAGGGCCCAGATAATATTTATAGAGTCTAATATTTGCACCCTTGCAATAGAAAAGAAAACTTTAATCAGCGGTAGCGGCAAATGCAAGGGTAGATAAGCAGAGTTGAACGTGGTTATTACAGGCGCTCTTTGCAGAGTTCTAAATTAATGGATCTCAAAGCAAAATGGTGATTCAGCATCTGCTCAGATACCAGCTTTGCGCAAGATCAGGTGACATGGCCATGCACAGAGACATTTTGAAGCAATAAAAATTTATGGCAAATTCATATGAACAATAATCTATGAAGATTTCTACACAAATATTTAAGTATTTTTAAAATTCCTTCCAAATAAACCTGAGGTTTTTTTTAAAAGTAAGATTATTCACTTGTTGATTTCCCAAATGACCTCATTGCCATTTAACTAGAGACGTAGGTATGTTTAAAAACTTCCAATTTTTCATGAAAGATAAAATGGGAAACATTTCCACACACTAGAGACTATTCTAAACAAACCCTCCAGTGATCACAGCAGCATCTGCCAAGGGTTAGGGTAGAAAGGCTCCCAGGGAAGCGGACTTCCTCACGGCCCCAGTGCTGGGTCATTCCATCGCCAGTAACCCTTTCAGAGTACATTGAAACCACTATTTTCCAAAACTCTTCCTTGACTTTTACTTTACTCTTACAGAGTACCTCACCATATTGACTCAAAGAGTTTAAATTCCACCCAAATATGGCTATGTGGCTCAATGTATCCAAAAGCCATGTTTTTATGACACTGTCTTTTCAAAGCCGCCATCACTTTCCCATGAGTTACCTTTATACAGTTTGGTATAATTTGCTCAGTAGCTAAGACTGTAGATCTCATCTTTCTACTAGGAGCTTTGGCACTGGAAATAGCACCTTCCATCATTCATCCCGGTCTCTTTCTACTTCAGAAAGTAGATTTGACTGTCTTTACCCAAAGAGGTCAAACTCGTATTTGCATGTTTCTTTCCAAATGCTTTCTTTGCGTGGCATATCTTTCTCTCTTTACTGCTCAATGCAAGTTACCTCACCTAAAATGAAACTTCATAACAATGCTGCACTTTCTTTTCTTTTTTCTTTTTTTCTGTCTTTTTGAGACAGGGTCTCACTTTGCAGTTCAGGCTGGCTTGAGCTCACTTTGTAGGCCAGGTCTTGAACTCACAACGATCCTGGTCTTGAACTCGCGACAGTCCTCCTGCCTCAGCACCCTTTACTGAGCCTGACCTCTGTCCCTGTCCTGAGATCCACAGCAAGTTCCCTTGACCTCAGTGGTTTCAAGCAAGTTGATGCCTCTCAGCTGCGCAACTTCCATGCAGGGCCATTCCTGCAGCGGGTGTGCTCTGCCCTTTTCTGCTCTTCCTCTTTCCTTCACCACTGCTCTGCATCCCCTGATTAATGGTTATGAAGCTTTTCTGGAGTGGAATGTCATGCCCATGATAACACAGTCTGTAACCCAAAAGCCTCTTCTCATTTCTAACTCCCATCAATGACTCTCCCATTACTCCTAGTCCAGGAAAGAATTCACTCTGAATATCTCCATTACCATTGCCATATTAAAGCAGTTGTGCAGAAGTTGCACAGGCCAGTCACCACGCCGATCTTCAGATCCACCTGACTTCATTCTATGGCAATACCTCTATGTGATTTGTCCTATTTTACTGCTAAGACAGAGAACTAGAGGTTCAGTGACCTGGAAGAACAGCAGAGCCACAATTGTCTAGGAATTTCAAGTCCAGCACCCACCTGCCTAACAACCACACTTAGTAGCCACTGTGCATTTTGATGCATGGATCATTCTGCCCATCATCTTACATTCATTCATGATGAAACAAGTGTTTCCCGACTCTCTACTTTCCTCTGTTTCCAGTTCTATTGCATGGACTGCAGGAACAGCCTTCTGTTTCACCGCGTCCACGAGTCTGTCTTAGACTGCACTAGAACCTAGGTTCTGGAGGACCAGGGCCATGTACATGTGGCAGCTGTACCCCAGCTTTTACATGGCATTTGTGTGTGTTACAAATGCTCAATAATAGATACAAGGTAGATACCACAAATTTTCAAAGACACAAAGCTATTTCTCCATCTCAGTCATACGTTTGGGAGCTGTGCCTCCGTGCAAAGCCACATTCCTCATCTGTGCCCAGTTGATGCTGCTGCTTTGCCACCACAGCTACTGAGGGTGCCGGGGACACGCTACAGTTTGGCATTATTGAATAAGTAGTTGAATTTTACCTTATATTTGGGAAGCCTTTATTTAGTTCTTATGTGAGAAATAGTTTATTGAAGTACTAAATAGTTGCTTTCAGAAGCTCTGGAAAGTATCGGCCTGTGTACATAGACCTTATTTGCCAAATCCTCTAAAACAAAAGGGCATTTTTCACTGTTATTTCTCAGTACCACATAGGTGTGTCTTTTCCCTCTGTGGTGACTGCTTTTTCAGTTAAAAGAAAATTATGATGGTTTGGTCCCTTGATCATTGACAACCTAGCCTTAGAATCTCAGTTAGTGTTCTTCATCAGGGGCTTTTAGCACTTCCTAAAAAGTGTTTATAAATGTAAAATTAGCTTTGAGGATAAAATTACACAATACTTCACTTTGTCAGAATGAAGAATTTTGGGTGTGATAGCTCCATTAAAGAAAAGAGCCACTGAAAGAATAATACATTAATTAACCATATAAAGTAATACGATGGGTAAGAACGCAAAAGTGACTCTAACTACAAGTGCAGCCAACTGACGTTTCTCACCCAGGAGAGAGCTTTGAGGTATGTATATTTTAAATATATAGTTTCATGTATATATGAAGAACGTATTGTTATGCAAAGTTTCTGGTAGCAGAATTTGCATAAGAATGTGAATTCTATTTCATGATCAAAAGATTATATTCATTCATTTATCTATTTTTTGAGGCCTTTCAACTATTTCCCTTGAATGTGAGATGCACTTAGAGAAAAGCACTGAAGCAGAAGACAAAATGTTCATCAGTTCTTAGGAAAATCTGCCCTGCATGGTTATCTAATTAAATTGTGGAATTAAATACCTGAAAATCAATTCTTTTGGAACTTACCTGACATACATTTATCTGAAGAGTATATATTTTTCAATTCATCAGTGAGTATGATATTTTCAGCAAAATTAATGAATCTTTGCTAAGGAAATGCCAAATGTGGAGGGAAATTTTTCTGCTGAGTTACCAGTGAAAATGAACAACTTCTATAATTCGAGAGACATGATAATTCTAGTGCTACACGCACAGTACATGCAACAAACTAGAATATCAAGTTGAGCTATTAAATCCATAAAACAACAAATAATATTTTCCTTTTGTCATGGGCATGTAAACAAATGAAACAATAAACTTTGATTTTTTTATACAAAATTACATATTGCAAGTTTAATTATCACCATGAAAACTTGGAATAGATGAAATATTCCCCTTTCAAAGAACAGTGACAAGAATTACAAAATATCACACCTTGGGATAAGATGAAGCCATTAATGTTATTTCAAAGAACATGCTGTGAAAAATTCAGGCAGGAAAAAATTCTTCTGATTTTTCCTTTATTATGTTTTATAATTAATTTGGAACTTTAAAATTTTTAACAAATGTTTGGTCCTTACGAACATAAAATATACCTTTAAATGAAACAGTTTTATATACAGTAATAAATCAGGTGTGATTAGTTTCCTTGTTGAAGGAAATATCTTGATATGCCACAAAGCATCCCTACTATAAAGCAAGACAAAAAAGTGTGCAAAATCCTGAGATATTTTCTTGCCAGGACATGGTAGATACTTAATAAATATATTAATTATGCCCCTGATTTGATGTTTTTTTTATATATACAGCCTATTGTATTTTCAACCACCATTAACAAGGCAGCATTGGTATTGTCCTAATTAAAAACTTACAACTAAATATGTCTTCTAAAATTTAATCTATAAAATGTAACTTAACTAATTTTTATCCACCAACTTTTCACAGAACTTTACTGGCTTTACATAGCCAACTATATATGCATGATATATGCATAGTTTCTAAGCATCTTGCTTAAGGTGGTCACTGTCAGGAAAAGAAAATGAATCAAGACTAGATCTTAAAGTCCCAAGTCCAAGGCTATTTCTACTTTTCCTACTACTTTTTAGAAGTATTTCTCTGCAGCTTCCTTCCTCTGGTCTTGTCTTTCACTTTTCCATGCTTCAAATTTCATTTAGTCTTCACATTTTCCTTCTAAACAATGTGTCTTCCACACTGGAGGCCCTCTGAATGCATGCTGCTTCCTCCCTCAAGTTTCTTTTCCCCACAAAGGGACCTGAACAGTTATGCAGGCAAGAAAGTGTACAGCAGATCCTGTCAACAGCTCCTCTTGATGTGTAGTGCACAGCCTACCAGCAGCAGAAGTTCATTCTGCAAGCAGCGGAGTTCTTAATGAATACAGAATGGTATCATCAAGGCAGAGAATTCACCAGTGGGACAATTAGAGCAGGAAGTGGCAAGAGGCTGAGAAATTAACCTCTGAAGCAGTCTATGTCCTAAAGCACAATTACTACAGCAGACATCACACAGAAGGCATCAGTCAAGCTCTGTAGACAGACTGTGCTGATGTTATATAATACTTCTGGACCAATGAATAGTTACATATAATAGCATTTATTGAGTATTCCCTATGTTCAGAGATCTTTAAGTTTTTTTTTTTTTCAATTCTGACATCAGCCAATTTTACAGTTGAAAGAACTAAGTCTTTGAGGGGTTAACAAAACTCAATGAAGGACACAGCTAAGAGCCTGTGCTTCTAAGGACAGGTTTATGGTCCATCTTAAGTGCCCCAAGCCTAAGTATTTTACTGAAGAGATTGCTTATTGATTGAAAAACATTCACTTCTTATCTACGGTCTGAGGAAGTTTAACCAAGCTCATATGAGCCCTAATTCATACACCCTGTTCTCCAGTTCATGGGAAAGGAAAAATCGCAATTCCCTTGCCAGACAATTGGCTGAGTAAGAAGCTAACATCCAATGTTCTTAAGTGCCGTTACAATAGGATAAAGGCTTAAAAACAGGGGTCAGCTGCTACTTTCCCCTCCCAGGACATAATGCTGTAACTAGGGGAGCATGAGAAGAATATTTAATATTTCCTTTAGTGTATTTAGCATTTGAATTAATATTCACAGGATTGGATGCCAGGGTTCAAGCTACAGCCTACACAGCCTGCTTTTCTCATCTAGATGTAGTTGGGAAGCGTCTGCCATTGACATCATGGGTCAAGGCTATTAAAGAGCTGAACTTGACCCTGGAAGTGTGTCTAGCGGCAGCCCTTCAGGAAGGCTGTCACTGTGTTTAATATTGTTTGTACTACTTCCTGGAGAGCAGAAGGGATAGAAATCTGAAACATAAAGGTGCACAGGCAAAGATCCAGCAGGAATATTATAAATACATCGGGAATCTGGGCATGGATGACATTTCCCAAAGTCTTCTGAGGGCATTTGGACTCTGGTCAAACATTGAAAGCAGTTTCTCATCACGCTTTATTTTGAAAACATATTCAAATAGGATGGAAATACATGTAATCCAAAGGATGCCTGAGGGGACAAATGCTCCAAATGTTCTCCCTGGCAATGGGCTTCAAAAAAAAAAAAAATCTGGGACTGATTTAAAGTGTCAGATGATTTAAAAATCAGTTACCATGATCAGAAAGCGTGCTTATTGTACTTCTGTCTGCTTTATTTTCAGTCCAATGAGCCTTTACACAAAGCATGAGATTATGGTTCTAACACAAAAGATGTATCCTTGGCGGAGACTGGACTTCAAAAAGGACCTACCTACTGATAGAAAGCTGCAGAGATCGGTGTAGTCTTGGGATGTCACTAGGCTAATGGTTCCCAAACTGTGTTCTGCAGGGAAGTGTTCGCATGATCTCCCCGAGTGAGTATCCTATGGCTATACAAATTTTTTTAAAATTACATGCCATATCCATTCCCACCCTGCATTAAGATTTAAAATACATATTTGGAGCATGCTAAGTGGTATGAAAATTTTATAATTATGAAGATGCTTACTTTGGTCCTAATTAAAAATTTGTTTACTTTTCTTTTTTACCATGGCCCCCCTTTTCATATACAACTATTACTACTAGCAATAGTAATGGAAGTGAATAACACTGATTTTGTACTTATTCTGTGTGAGTCGTTGTTCAGGAGTGAGGTATATGTACTAACTCACTTAGCTTCCATGTCAACGAAACTAAGTGTGAGCATTGGTACTTGCACCATTTCACAGATGCGGAAACTGAGGCTGGAGTAATTTATCCCAGATCACTGAACAAGCAAGCTGTGCACCCTGGCCTACATTTCACGCAGTCACCCGCTGCTGCTCAGCTGCTTCACCACTATGCTTGTTACTCAGCCAATGCTCCACAAATGAGATGCTGGACAGTTGTGACATATTGGTGGCTGTAAAATTTGTAAGGTGCTAAAAATTTAAAGCCAGATTTGCAACTATTCCAAAATTTGAATAGTTGGAATTATGTTTGAACACTATTTGTATGTGACCCTCTGAATTGAGCAATTATTATTTCAGGAGGTGAAAACTTTATGGGCTAACATATATCATCTTTCTGTTGAATCACCCCAGTTGGTCTATGAATTATCATTGAAAATAAAGCTTTCTTGCTTTCTAGTATAATGAAGTTATTTCATGTTTTTTCACTTTGATGTTCTTGTTTTCATGATTTGTCTATTAATCTAGGAATTTTGTATGGTTACTATTATTTATCACTTTTTAAATTAGACATTGATATTTAAAACATCTAATATTGTTAATATTCTAGATTCAAATTTCTGGATTGTTTTATATCTTTTTATCTTCTGATGTTTAAAATGAGACAAAACCTACTTAAGGAAATATTATGAGCTACTCTTAATCAAATTTTTACTTCCACTAATAAAATAGTTGAGCCTACCCTGTTTGAACTGACTTATTAAGGAAACCGTAGACTCCTAAACTTTAAAATAGCATTTTATTAACATATTATATTTTTATTTAATTAAATGAATTTTAATAGTCTGATAAACAGAAAATCAATTTTCTGACATTGCAAAGGATAACTTTTCTCTTAAGAATGTTACATTTATGGATTTTAATTTTCCTTCATGTTACTTTCACAGTACAACTGGACTGGTTTTGATTAAAGCTTAAAATTTTTAGATTTATAGGACAAACAAATAACCACATAAAACACTAACATGACTAACGTGATTATTCTCTCAAATTTCTGTTTGTGTGCTCCAATAGTTCCTTTCTGCGTAAAGTGTATGTCTCGCCTGCATGGAATTTATTAACAAATTGTAAGAAATAAACTGTGCTGGAATATCCTCAAAACACAGCTAAGCACCACAATAAAATATCTGGACCTTAAATGTATACAACGGTAAAATATGAAACAGAGCTTTTCTTTAAGACATTTTACAAGTCTCAGCTGGATCGCAGGAAACTAGTTATGAGATCACACACCCTCTTCTCACTAAATGCAAGGTGTTCCTAAATTTGGATTTCAAAATCAACCTACCATGTTTGGGGACAGTGGAATGAACTGAGTCACAAGTCACAAAGAATAATGTAATACTATCAGTATTTGCCAACAAGGTTTATGGACTCAAATAACATCCCAATTTTAGACGAGAGAGGCAGAAATGATTCACTATAAATATTTACTCAGCATTGTTTCCCCTGATTAAGTTCATTAGTACATTTCAGGCGCACATAATGATCGCATTCATCACAGGGGATTTGTACCTGTGCATCATATATCTTGATTCTTTTTTCCCTTTCTCCTCCCCTCTCTTCTCCTCCCTATTTACTAAAGTGCTTTTCCATTTTTTTCTACTTTTCCCCTTTTTCTTTTCCCTTCTTTTTTCCCCCTTCCCCCGCCTCCCTAGTTCCTCTTCGCATTTTAACATTTTCTTCCTTTTCCCTATATCTATTATACATTTTAGTCCTTATTTCCGCTTTCACTGGCTTACACCAGAGGAGCAGTGTGATATTTACACATGTCCCATCTATTTCCCTGAAGAGTATGGTCTTGTGTATGCTTTTACCTAGAAATGTCTCAAGTTTATCCTTCTCTGTGGCTGAGTAGTACTCCATTACTCAGCATTTTATCTGAATCCTGGAGAATTATTAATATGAGTAGAACAATAACTATTCATGTTTGCAGAAAATGTCATCAATCATTTGAAAACCTTCATATAAAAATTGAGAAGAAACTTATGCATCATTACAAATATTTTGGACATTATATTTTCACTGGAAAGAAGAGGACAAATCAAAACAATTAGATTTAGAGAGCTTCATATAACTTAAAGAAACTCAATTCTAGTTGTTGGCAAGAAAAAAATCATTAAATGGAGAAAATGTACACTTCTTAAACTTATCTCCCTGTGATGATAAAATATTGGAAGAGCTCCCTATGAAATGATCTTCTTCACAGACTTTTTGTAGGTACTTCAAGTATAAATACCTGGTGCATAACACTATAATCATGAAAAAAGTATTAAAACATTTTATTTAATTTTTATTTTATTTTTCTCTAATTTCTATAATTTAGAAAAAGAAAACATACTTTTTCACCCTCCTCCATATTAATTTCCTCAAGTAGTATGAAAAGTATTTGGACTGCAGTTTGCAATGCTGCCCTCTATCAACACCACATACACAAAAGAAATGTCCCCCGAAGCCCAGGCCTACTCAGTCTGATCTATGGTGACAGCACCATAGCATGAGCCTGAGTTTCTAGAACGCTGTAGCGTTGCTAATCACCAGTCTACTATACTTTGGTTTCTTTTCCTTCTCTGCCTGAGCTCATGGCTGAATGTGGCCTTAATGAATCTTCTAGTCGGTTCAATGTTCTCTCAAATACAAACCTTCAATATGAAGGTCATGTGTATGCGGATCATGAAATGGGATAGGAGAATGGCCCTTAGCTTTACACCTTCTTCTGTATGAGGTGGGATTCACTCATACATTCCCTTCCCAAGAACGTTTACTATCTCTATCCCTGCAATGTTTCTGCTTTCACTTGCGAGAAATCAAGATAATCTTGGGTTATCAGAAGAAGCTCATCAGTCAGGCAGAGGAAATTGATGAAGTGCAATTTTTTGTGTGTGTGTGCATGGAATCGAACCCACCACCTCATGCTTGTCAGGCAGATACTGTGCCACTGAGAGACATCCCTGGCCCTAAAGTGCAATTTAGATTCACAGCTGGAAAATATAAATGAAGCAAGGGGGAATAAAAGGAGAAGGAAATAAAAGAAAGTAAAGGGGAGAGAAGGAAAGACAGGACTTCCAACACTCCAAAAAATGATAAAATAACCCATTAAACAATATAAAAGATTACTGTTTTAGACTGAGGTCCTATACTTGATCCCAGCATACCAAAACAGTACTGCTCCTGCTAAATGCCATATAATCTACCCTAAATTTGAGGAAGCAGATAGAACGGTTTTGTTTTTCTCCTGAAAACAAGAGATTCCAGTCATGAGACAGCACACTAAAGAAATTATTGCTTCAAATTTTACGAAAAATAATCTTAAAAGTAACCTGACCCTAATTAATCAGCTATTTTTCAATAGTTCTGTTTCCTTGCCCCTGCCCTAACAAACACAGTGTTTGTGCCAGTCCACTGGGAGCTCTAGAGCTGTTTTCTTTAGATAAAAGTTGATTGAATTCATGCATCATGAATAAAAGCCAACTAGCGCTATAACTAAATTTGTTAAAATTTTATCTTTTGACAATCAGAACCATACATGCTCTGTAAGATTAATTTATAATTCCAATTAGGCACAGTGGCCAGCTTGTGCGTCTCGGTCTGTCAAAAGCCATTCAAATTTACCAACCTTCTCTACAGAGCTAATACTTCTTCAGCCCTCTATTTTGTCTCCTCAGTTTGTGCTATTGAAGCAGTGAAGGGTTGTGTTACATTTTGTCCTCTTTAACCATTGAAAACTTTTCTCCAAATAAAGCCTTAAGAGAATTCCAATGGATGAACCAGAACATTCACATACTACACTGTGGAAGGAAGGAAGTAGCTCCATAAAATGCCTCTACCCGAATCATCGACTATAATGTTTTGTGGCCTTTTTTATCTCACATTACATATTCAGCTGAGTGCTCTCTGTATATCAGTGCCTTTCAAACACTAATGAGTACTACATGAATCACCTAGGGATATTGTTAAAGGCATATGCTGGCTGAGTAAGTCTGTGTTGAGACCAGAGTCCATACTGCTAACAAGCAAGTGGTTGAAGCCACTGCTACCAGACCTTGGACCGCACATTTCGTAGCACATTACTATGTAATTAGCTATTGGCTAAACTTCACAGCAGATAAAAAATGTATAAAGTTGTCGCCTGTTGCTATTAAAGAACTCAAAAATTAAAATAATCAGTAGGAATTGATTAATAAGCTGTAAAGCTTATGACATAATTAAATGTCTATTCTACTTGGAGTTCAGTAACGGCAGGAAAGCACACAAGCTCCCTACACCTCAGTTCTTCCTCCGGTTCAGATTATTTTCTCTCCATACTTCTGAAAGCGAAGTGATAGAAATATGGTTGCAAGTTTAAAGTCAATTGAGAGACCTCAGTTAAGTCAGAAAGGTTGGATTCTCCTCAACCGCCATCCAGGCCATGAACTGGGTTGGGGTTTGGGTAGGCCCAAAGCCTCCCTACAGCATTATTGAGAACTATGACTCTAAAGGTAAAGCACCTAAATGAATTTCTGCTGTGCTATGGCCCTGGGTATATTTGCTTTAAGCACAAGGAACAGGAAAGGAAGTCCAGTCCGATAAAGTGGCATAAAAGACACAGAATTGAATGTCTAAGGGACTATGGAGCTCCTATAAGTGAAGGAAGGTATTTCTTGGCCAACAGGAGCCTGACAGAGAGTGGAATGCAGCAAGAAATGCTACCGCTCAGCTCCAGAAATTGGTGCAGTATAGACCTGTGAGATTTTGGTACCACAAAGATAGGTATATCAATATACCACAAATGGTATATCCAATTTTTTAGGAAAGATAGAGATTCAGATTTCCTAAAGGTGAATCTAGTGTGTGGGGATCATGCACTGGGTGGTGGGGTAACTGGGGAGAGGGCTTCCAGTGTGTAGCACTGGGCAAACAGTTGGACTCCATGGGCAGCTACAGTGGCTTCTCAGGAATTCCAGTACCTGAAGAGTGAGGATCCTCTTTTTATGACCAAAAAGAAATTGCCCAGCAGCCTGCAGTAATATTAGTTAACAGGTTTTCTCCTTTCCTTCTTTCCTTTCTTCTTTCTTTCTGTAAAAGTTCTTACTTGTGAAATGGTACTTGTAGTTTATCCCATGCTATAATTACTTCAAAAGTAGATGGTTCTGTACAAGACTGCCTATTGTCCAAGCAATCTTAGGTACTTAAGTAATTATGGGTTAACATTGTATTCCTTTAAGTTTTACAAAGAATTCATTTACTTTTTCTTAATGAAGAATTTATGGTACTTATTTTAAAATGGCAGCAGAACATGAAGAAAGTCTCTCTTTTTTACTCAAACCCTCATCTTTATCTTATCTTTTACTGCCTCACCAAATTCACTCTCCTGATGGATGTGGAGAGGTGAATATTTTGTCAAATGGTTGCAGTGTCTTCCAGTTAAAGATATTTGGGTTTGGGCTGGCCCTGGTGCCAACAACGTATTCAATCAATCCCATTAAAACTTTACTTAGCTCATTATCCAGTTCTTGGATCATGATTACTAAACAGCTTTCTGAAGAATACAGGGGAAAAAAACCCTTGTCTAATATATTGTTTAATTGACCCATAAGCACAATAATTTATTTCATTAACTTGTTTTCATTTTGAAAGGTGTCAGACTGAATTGAAAGAATCAATCTTGTGTAGCTACAGATGTACAGACGGTACAAGTTTGTACTCATGATAGAAGGGAACTCAGTGACACAGAGTATTGTGGATCCAAGTTATTAAGCAGGTCTTTTTTCCTAGGACTTCAAATCAAAGTTAACAAGACACTTACCAGTAATCATATAAAGTACAAAATGTGCATTGGGCAAGAAGTAATCTCAGAGAAGATACATGTCTCTAAAAGAAAAATCTATTTTAAACACAAAAAGAAACAACAATAAATAAGATTCCTCCATAAAAGAAGTGTTTTACTGGCATCAGTGTAGGTTACTTCCACTCCTTCCTTGGCACTATTTTGTCTCTAGTCCACCCTGCATTTAAATATTATAGAAGATAGGGAGGAAATGAGGTAAGAAATGCTGAACTTTGTCCATTCAGCCCAACTACCCAGCTGAGACTCGTGCGCATCCCTGGGTAATGCAGAGTGAGAAGTGAAAAGCACTGTGGGACTCCAGGGCCTTTTTCTTTCTTTTTACTTCCTACTCATAAAGGAAGCAGCTCTCTCTAGCACTTCATCTCTATCATGCCACACGTCACACCACCAGAGGCCTAAAAGCACTGGATCTACTTGATTATAGACTAGAACCTCTAGGACCAAGAGAAAACTTTTCTCTTTATAACTTTGTTATCTCTGGCACTTTGCTATAGTGATGGAGAGCTGACTCAAGTTCACTAGTCTTAACTACTAGGTCATGTTTGCTATAAATGAGAATTAGATTTTGTTAAAAGCTTTTTCTGAAGCAGTGGATATGATCACATTTTCTTCTCTAGATTATTGACATGATGCATTATATTAACTGATCCTCCAATGTTGAACTAGTTTTTCATACTTGGAATACATCTCATTTTGTCATACTGTACAATGTTGAGACATTTTTATTAAATTTGCTAATATCTTGTTAAAGATTTTTAAAAATCTAAGTGCATGAGAAATGTTGATCCATAGTTTTATGGTTCATATTATCTTTGGCTTTGTATCAGAGTAATACTAGCCTCATAAAATGAACTGACTAGCAGCAGTATTTTTCTTTGCCTGAATTCAGGGGCTACTCACTTGGCCATTCACAATAGAAAGGATACATAGACACATATATTGTAATATTTTATAAACTCCAATAATATTGATAATGGGAATAAATAAACCACAATTACACATAATTTATATATGGACCTTACATATATCATGTTACCAGGAAAACTTTCATAAAGAGTATATTCCATAGGATTCCATTTGTATAAAGAAAGAAATAAAGGTAACCTAACCTAGATGGCTAAGTCAGGCAAATAGTTATCTTTTGGAGGACAAAGGCCATAAAGGATGTCTTTCTGAGGTCTTTATCATACAACTATGGGCATACGTAGATAGTTTGTACACATACTTAGCTATTTATTTCTGTATCATTAATATACTTTTCTTGAAAAATAAAACCAATATTCACCTCTCCATCGTCTGCCTCACAGAGGAGTCCCCTGTCCACACACACACACCATCTCTATTTCCTGCATGAACCTCCAGAAACTGGAGGATACAGTTCAAAGCTCATTTAAATGTAAAGGTACAAACAGCAATTTTATAATGTGTTTGCCTAGAAAAACATGAATTTCATTGCTCTTTTAAAGAAAAGAACAACCATGTACTTTCATTCCCTTTCAGGCCTTAGGGTTGAACAACCTCACTGGTGTCCAGTGCGCAACCCCTGTGAAAAGTTTGAAAGCCATTCATATATCTAGCAGAGAAAAAATAGATCCAAAGGTACTTCCACCAACTACTTTTCATTCCATGTGCATATTTTCATGCCTACTTTATACTTGGAGAGAAGGATATCTCAGAGTATTCCTTATAACAATATCCAGTTAATTAAAAATAATTTCATCTGATAGCATTTGTGATTGCAATATCCTTCCTTTAGTGCTCAGTAGTTAAGAATGATAAACTAATGGAGATTTATTAAATACACATTAGAAAATGAAAGCCATGATTATAAATGTACATCAAGAACCTGATAATATTCCAGCTTCCAAACAATAGTTAGAAATGGTAGATTCCAGTGGCTAATGATACCGTATCCTATGCAAAAAGAATAAACAATTTGCTGAAGACTACTACCACCCAGGAGATTCAAAGCTCTTAGGACTTCACATGTTTTGAAAAACCCCTTACCCTTCTAAATGCCCCTGGTGAAATATGAACCAGTACATTCTAAGAAGCCTGCAAAAATCCTTCTCTGAGGACTCAGAACAGGAAAACTTCTTTCAACAAAATCAATTCTCTCCAACTGCACTGTGTAGTCACTATCAAGTTACCCTCACAAGAAACAGAGTTCCTATTGATCCACCCACCTCTATTGCCCTCACTCTCCAGGTCTCTATTTTGTTATTTAACAATCTTCGGGAAAGAAAAAGTTATTACAAAAAGAAAGTTACTACATGATACCCAACATTTTCAGACTCACAACATTCCAAAATGTGAATTTTTAAGCAGATCCCAACTACAAATGGTTCTCAAACGTTCATGCCCCACAACAGAACACAAAATCTCCTGCAGCGGCATTGAAGTATGCAGCTCCTCAGATCTTGGCCTCAGGCAATTAGAACGGGGCTTGGATGCTGCGTGTAACATGCACCCCACGTCATTCTGATACATAAGACCTAGACGAGGTGGAGGTGGGGGACAGGAAAAGTAAATAGAAATCCAAAGACTAGAGAGCATTTTTGCTATATAGGTAAATCAAACTTGTTCTTTTGGATACAGTGGTCAATACCAACTGAGTGTACATAGACCTGCCATCTATCAATAATATGAGATCTGGTTTATAGAGTTATGGCAGTAGCAGGCATCTGATGCCATCATTCATTGAATAATTACTGAGCATCTATGTGTAAGGGAGGAATAGACACAGAGGGTGTAATAGTGAAATAGTCCTTAAAAGCCTAATAGTGTCCTAGAGAAACCCAAATAAGGAAAAAGAAGTGACACACCAGTGACTTGTGGCTGAATTTTGATATGTAGAAGATCTCATTTTGTTCTTCTTTCTTCCAGACAGACCAAGAAGTACAAAAACCAAAAATGCAGGTCATAAGCTTGAGTGCTACACTACCATTATGGGAAAGGATTCTGACTGCCTCTGTGTCCTTGAGGAGGCTTGTTTCAAATGCTAAATGGATTCCTTTCAGGTCCTTCAAACTGGCCAGGTGTCTTCAAGCCTGAACAGCTAGTTCTTAGAAGTTCCTGCCCCACACATGACAAGTCCTCCAGATACCCAAAGTTCACCTTCCAGTGGTGACTACTGATGTCAGTACTGGAAGCCCTGCTGGACAACAGCCTCTGCTGTGACTTTCACAGAAGCCCACGGTCACAGCTTCCAGTTGGATATCTATGCAGTGACTTCTAATAAAGAACATCAGTACTCTACTTCCATGAAAGTCAAAGTTCTGTCCTACCACTAAGTATAGTACTTGCCTTTAGTGCTTCCCAACTTTAGGCAACTTTTCTCCCTTGACAGCACAGTACATTCTTTCTCCAAGACAGAGGGCAGTACAGATTTTCCCACTTTTGGAGGGTCTGAATTTCTGAACTTAGGGTTTCCCCTTAAGACAGCTTCTTGTTGTAGAGTTCTTCATTTTCTCACTTACCAGAAGGAAAAGGGGCCACATAACCATGAATTCTTGTTCCCATACTTCTGGGACCAGGCACTGTGTAACCTGGATATGGTTGACCTGGCCAGACCCCAGCAGAGGAGCCAGTGTGGCTGAGTGGGATTGTGTGTTCCTTATTGTTTCCATTTTCATTGTGATAGCCTCAGCACAGGTTTGTATGAGAAAAGTAATCGTAAAATACCAAAAATGCACTCGAACTCACAAATAATCCTCTTGGACTTTTGTCTAGCAAAATGAATGTGTGTATGCAAGTACATGTGTGTACCTTTATGTATGATATATATCTATGTGTATATATATATATATATATATATATATATATATATATATTTGTGTATTTAACAACAAAAGCTGAGTGCTCACATTCATGTGAAAGCTACTTTTTCATATAACAATGGATCATAGTGTCTTTCCAGTTCAAACAGTTAGAGAGTTATTATCAGTTTTAAGCCTGAGTTGTACCCATGTTTTATCTAGTGAATCCCAGAGTGTTTGGGGCTGTGGTTAAGTTTTCACTACTCTGAGAACCTCTACATCTTTTAACTACACTTTTGAGAGCCTGCAGTGAACTTACTTTTAGCTACATCTTTTTGAGCCTGTTCCTTCATTTTATAGGTTATATCCCAAAAAGTATTACATGAAGCAATTCCTTCTTTGTCTCTTGACTTAACAACAATAAAAATGATTCAAATCTCTCAAAATTAAGCTATTCCCAGTTCAATTAATAGAATTTACTTACCAACCAGGACAGCATCACATTTTTATTCTTTGTAAAATAACAGAATAAGGAAGCATTACTTATTTAAATTTTAAGGATTTGTTTTATACTACAAGGAGTACATAACTGGGCTGTAAAATACATGGATTTTAGATGTTGGAATTAGACCTAAAATTTATGGCCCTTCTACTTCTGTATTTGACTGACAACTGTTTGTTGAGAGGTTACCCTGTCCAGACTGTACCAAAGCAGTACGCACAATCTAGCTGGTGAAGTGACATTTGAATGCATGAAGCAATTATAAAATAAGGCGGTGTACGTTGAATGAAAATACCTTTCATGCTGTACTCTGAAGTGCCTGCCTGTAAGACGATCTGGACAATGTCACTGTAATAGAAAGGAAGTATGAGAGATAGAACACATGTCCCTTATTTAAAGAAGCTCAAAATATAATTAAGGAAAGAAAAAACACATATGTGACTATAGCCAGCATTTGCAAAGTAAATGTTAAATTACTCAAGAGCACACAGTGAATAGCTTAACCGCATCAACTCTAATTTATCAAGAAAAAAGAATCTGGGAGAAGAAGAGCTCCCGGGTATTATCAGCATCCTACATCTCCCCAGATCACGTTGGGAACCATGAAATTAAGCAAAGGGTTGGCCTTTTGCAGGTCCCCCTATGTATATAACTATTATCTTTCACCCTCCTAGCAGAGAATTGAACAACATTAGTCATAAAACAAAACAAAAGAACTTGGGCCCTAAAATACAGTGTTTTTACTTAAGGAAAGAGCTTCTCTTGTTTAATCAATACCAGGCATTCTAGACCTCTAGTGCACGTGAATGACACTTTACATTTTGGATCTGATCCCTGTACTAATCCTTGCTGGAGAGGATAATCAAGATTCCTTGAGATGATAGAATAAAATGTATGTTATAGTTTGGAACAAAATATCTCCCCCCCAAAAAAAAAAAAACTGTTTGCAAAGGTGGGGCTTTGGGGAGTAATTGGATCATGAGAGGATTAACCAATGAATCCATTATTAAGTTCATAATTAAGTGATCTCATGAGGAGATCACTTAGTTGTGTGAGACGGTGTTGGTGGGAGTGTGACTGGGAAGGTTGTTTGATGTCCTTGGTCCTTTTTTTATGACTCTTTCCATCTGAAACCACAAGCTGATTAAAAAAAAAAAAAAAACCTTTCCTCCTCTAAGTCGTGTATGTCGGGTGTTTTTCCAGCAATGGAAAGTTGGCTAATATACAGTAATAGCCTCTAGGATTTCTCAGAGAAAGGTCTCTGCCACCAGCAGAGACCTGTTTCTCCTCCATCAGGAGGAATCAAGGACTATGCTTGTCTTTCTCTGTGGTTGTAGTTCATGGTTACTTCCACTTCTTGTACACTTGTAGTAATGCAGATGTGGTCTGTAATTTTATTTTACTGAGGTTTCTCTCAACTACAAGTACTTACAGAACTTTCATGTCTTTTTCCTCCAAATGGACACAGAAACAATATGAATTATGAAGATATTAAGTTTAAAAATCTACAAATTATGAAATGAAATGCAATTAATATTCTAAGGACATGCATCGATTACTCTTTCAGTGCTTTGAAAGTGTGCAGAAGACTCCTTTGAAAGTCCCACAAAATTACCTTCAAAGTTCTACATCCTCTTCTGGGTCAACTTTCCTTTCTTTCACATCAGTAATCAAGATGCAACTTTAGATCTTATTCAGTTTCACTTTTTCTTCTATTTAATCACTAAAATTATAAGATTTCTATTTTCTACAAATTTCCAAGGCAAATGTACACCATTTTAAATACGTTAAGCCTCAGTAGACTTTTGTGGATGAGCCTCAGGGGAAACATAACCAATATTTGTAACTTTTTTCAGGAAAATGAATTTTGGGTTCTAAACAAGTGTTTTTCAATGAACATTTGGATTGTCACCCATTTGTTAATGGTAGAGTCTTTCTGTCTATATGTTCTGCATCCTAAGTTGTAAGCCTGACAAAGCTATCCAATGGCATGGACCTGGGAAAGTCTGTCCAAAACAAGTCACCCCAGTTAGATGATGCCAAGATAAAGTTGTTCCCTAAAGAGAACTGTGTCTTTCATTACTGATTGTGGCCCCCAGTTCCCTCCGAACAAGAAGCCCAGACCATCAAATTGATCCCAGTTACTAGCCTTGAACCCTAAAAAGGAACTGAACATATTAGTTTTTCCATTTATAAAATGAGAAGAGCAACCTGAAGGACTATTGTGGCTATCAAAGGGTATATGCCAATCCCTATGAGCGTCCTATATTTGAACAAATGGCTAACAGAGATATTATTAATGATTCTAAGTATCCATTAAAATCAGAAAGACTCCAATGAAATTTGAATTGATTCAATAAAGATCAAGTACTGAGTTCCTATGATTTATGCAGCACCAGGCAGAGTAGAGCGGGGGTTTACAAGTTGGCAGAAATGAAGGGTGGCACACCCTGAAGGAGATTCCAAACCTCTGAGAGCAATCACACATATAAACTGATCCTAATATGCAGTCATATATTTCACTTGGCCCTTGAGATGTTCAAAACTTGATCTAGTTGTTAACATGTAGAAGGCAGAGAGCTGTGTATAAAATTCAAAAATTCATTGTTTTTAAGAATGTATACTGATGTTTATTCCTATATAGCGATAAGTAGGTGGTATTAAAAGGCAGTTTTTATCTATCTGTTGATTAATTCATTAAACCAAGGGCCTTCATGTTAAGCTATATTCCTAGCAACTTCTTTTATGCTAAGATGGTCTCACCAAATCACTAATTTGCCCATGCTGACTTGAATTTCTGATCTTTCTGCCTCAGCCTCCCAGAGTGCTGGTTACAGCTGCGCCACCCAACACCTGGTGTCAATTTCTTAGCTGGGCCATGAGGATCGCCTTCACCACGTGCTCTGCCCAGTCTATTAGAACTATTGACCTGCTGAGCAACTCAGTTTTCCATCCTTGCTGTGGATAATGTGCTAAAAGGGTGTCTTTGGAGAGCCTTTTACCACCTGTTATTTTTATTACAGAGTGTTAAATTACCTATTCATATTAGAAAATAAAAATGAATCCATAACAAATCAACAACTGAATACTAAATTGTTATTATTCAAAATGCAGAGACAGTTGTGTGAGCGCTATATTATGAATAAAAATAACTGAGGTAGTTCATACTTACTGGTATCTAGTGCCAGGGCCTAATATAAGCTCTTTAGCTCCATTAGTTCACTTAATACCCACAACAACTTTTTGAGGCAGGTACTATTCCCCATTTAACACGGAAAGAAAACTGAGATGAACCCTCCAAAACCAAATAACCCACCTTAGGTCCTATAGCTGGAAAATAGCAGAGTCAAAACTCGAATCAGGCAGTCTAGACCAGGGGTAGGTGTTAGTGTTTATTTTGCACTACAGACCCTTCAGTGTGGTACACTTTGTCTCTGACAATTTAAAATACTGCCATTAGAAAATGCTTAAATTTGTATATGTATACACACACGCATATACATAGATATGTGTACACACACACATATGCATAAGAGTTACACATACATGGATGGATCTTATATACAGAAGCAGGTGTGATTTGCTGTTATTTCATATCTATACATTTCATATTGTTAATGTATTGTTTCAATCAGTATGTCTTTATAAAATGCTTTGATACATTTCTTGGCTAGTCTCAGAAAGATTAATTTTCAGTAAATCTTTAAGTTTGTCAAATTCAGAGGGATTTACCACAGGAAATCACCCCTGCACACACAAACTTTGTGCTGTTGGGGACTAAACCCATGGTTTCCTGTATGCTAAGCAAGTCCTTTACCACTGAGCAACACTTCCAGCTCCAATCGTACTAATAATATTAAATTACTCCATCCAATCACTGGAAAGTCTACTTTAAAATATGTGTATACAGGGGCTGGGACTTTAGCTCAGTGGCACAGTGCCAGACTGGCAATCATAAGGTCCTGAGTTTGATTCCAAGTACCAAAAACTACCCAAACAAACTGTATTTAACCAATTTGCCCCGGTAGGGTAATGGGTTGGAAATAAGAGGTAAGAGGAAGGTAACTTTTCTGGTGTGCTAATTTTTATGGTGTTCCTTTGGCTTATTGGAGGTCTTTGTGATCTAGATATTGACACAACAGCAGTCAGTTTCTGAAAGGAAGGAAATCATTTTCTCAAGAGGCTGAGCTGTTCATAGTGTGGAAAATAATGATAACAAAGCAGAAAAGCTATGCATGATAAATGTATAAAATAATTTCATGAAGAAATGAGTGAACAAAGAGTTGACCTAAGTAATTTGGGGAATAACTGGAAAATGTAAGACTAAATACAAAGAGAACTTTATATAAACACTGTATCATAGTTATTTCTCAAAGCCATGTAAAACAACAATGCTGTAAGCAATGTGTATGCAGAAATGCTGGATACCTGGATAACTGAGTACATAAGCTGACCACCAAGGTTTCAGCCAAGTTTTTCATGGGGTGAAATGGGAGATCACAGACAAGCCAAAGATGAAGGAAATCTAGAATGACCCATGTGTTGCAGTACTAAGATTGGAAACAAATAAATATGCTAAATACCACCTAGCTGCATAGACATATGACTACTTATAAATATGTTTGTATTCATGGATTAGTGTGCATGCATGTATTTTCTAGCCGCACCTGCTGAGAACCCCCAAGAGCAGTGATATTCCCTTAGTAACCACTACACCCAACATTCAATTTTGTTTAAAAATTTTTTTCTAATAAAAAGAACCAGGAACCTTGAGGCAACTGTTATTTCTAGAACCAGGGGAGGAAGTATACAAGGAAGTATACAAGATGCTCCAGGGGAGCATTTTAGAGTATGAGAAATAGGAAAATACCCAAAAAGAAAAACAGAAATGATAAAGGTATGTCAAAGGGAGAGAAGAGTTCCCCCAAAAAGAAGTCCAGTGGCCCAGACTGGGGCAAGTTGAAGAACACAATAAATAAAACAATATGCGATCATCACCCAAAGTTTAAAATAAAAATTGATAACAATAAGGTTGTAGTGGTGGAAATAAATGATTACAGAATAAGTAAGTTGGGAAGTGGAGGAGACACAAATCTCTCAATAAACTGATTTCAAGCAATTCATATAATTACCTCCCTCCCTCAAAGAGATGCAAAAATTTTACCAAGTAAGTCAAGGCTGTGCCTAGTGACTTGCTAACAAGGGTATGGTGTGGGAAGTAGGTGTACAAAAGCATTACTACATTGGAGAAATATAAGACACTATTTTAGGCAGGTGAACAGAGTGACTGTTGTCAGTAACATCATTTTGACAGCTCTTATCCATATTATAGTATGAATGGACTATCAAATCACTCCCAAGGTTTTCCTCCCCAGCAACCCTAACTATGAGACCATCACACTGATTGATGTAACTTAAAGGATACATATAAAATAGCTTCCCGTTTTCCTGAAATGGTCATTTTCCTGATTATACTTTTAAAACTGATATACCGGTTTAATGTAGTCCTAATCAAAATACCAGCAGCATTCTTCAGTGAACTGGGAAACAATCCGAAAATTCATATGGAATTAGAAGAGACTCAGAATAGCAAAAGCAATCCTAGATAACAAGAACAAAGCAGGAGGCATCACAATCCCAGGCTTGAAGTTATATTACAAAGCTACAATGATAAAAGCAGTGTGATACTGGCACAAAAACAGACACATAGATCAACAGAACAGAAGACTCAGAAAAAACTCCAAGCATATTCAGCAATTTGATATTGATAAGGCACCAAAAACATATACTGGAGCAAAGATAGTCTCTTTAATAAATGATACTGAGAAAACTGGCTATCTCCATACAGAAGATTTAATCTAAACCCATATTCATCTAAATTAAAATCAAAGTGGATTAAAGATCTCAGTGTTAAAATGGAAACATATAATCTTCTGGAGAATAAAATAGTTAAAAACCAATGAAATCATGGGTATAGACAAGGATTTTCTGAACAGAACCCTGTTTGCTCAAGAAATAGCACCAAGTATCAATAAATGGGATCACATCAAGTTTAAAAAAAAAAAAAAAAAAAACCTTTTCAGAGACAAACAACAGAAACAACCTACAGAGTAGGAAAAAACTTGCTTGCTATTCCTTGGACGGAGGACTAGTACCTAGGATATATACAGAACTCAAAATTTAGACACCCCTCCAAAACAAACGATGTGTTGAACATATCAATGGCAGCACATCAAAGTCAGTAGCAACACACCAAAGCTGGCCCTTGTTTGTGACAAATGCACTACAATAGATTCAAATATTAATAATTGAGAAAACTTTTGTAGTACCTGAAAATTTGTAATATCTTTGCAACTTAGTTGTAATTGCAAAACTATTCCAACATTAGAAAACTTTTTTAAAGTAGAAAAATTACCTAGCAGTACAGGATAATTCTTTGTTCTAATTAAGGTCCACCTCTGCTGCCTCTGATCTTCCTAATGAAACTTTTACTTATTTATCTTACGTCAGCACGCTCAGTTCCATTGTTCTCCATGGTGATGAATTTGGATGAATACTGCAGCACATCTTTTCAGTTCACGAAGAGACCTCTCTGTCGCCTGGTCTACATCTCATCGGGAGATGGCAGGATCTCCTGCCTCTGGTCAGCACACAAGCTTCCACCCAGTATTTGTCTCTAAGTGTCTTCCTTCTGGGTCTTTTTTCCTCTCTCTTCTTTCTATAGATATACATTGAAGGAGTCGTCTATTGTATTCCATAGCAGGAATTTCCATTTATTTCTTTCAGTTCTGTAATTTGCAGATAAGAAAGCTGAGCCCTACAGAATTTAGATAAAATATCCAAGGCTAGGTAGTTTTAAGTGTAGATGTCTGTTCAAAATGAAAAGAAAGCACTTATTCTCACAAGAACAGGACCTGTGCACTAACAAAATTGTCAGTTCCTGTCTTTCTTAAACATGCTGGAATCTCCCTCTCTCTACAGGGTGATAAAAATGATAACACCTCACTTTTAAAAGAAAGCTGAACATGACTGCGGGTTAGTGAATGTATGAGAAAGGAACATTGAGAGAAACAGGGAAATTATCAACTCTTAAGTAAAAGTAACCTTGAAAAAAATATAGACACAATCTACAAAATCGTTCTCCCTGGTGAAACAAGGGTGCCAAAAAAGGAATTTGTCATAAGTTCAGAACCTCTCTTCTGTTTTCCTGTTAACAAAATGGCTCAAAAGGAACATTATTCAACATGCTGTGGCCTCTCAACAAACCCTCTGTGCACTGAAGCTGCCTGAAAGCAGCGGTCCTCTTCAAAGAAAGAGAAAGGCAGCTGGTTAAGAGTTTGGGGCCTGCGCCAACATGAGAATGCACGGGTGTGACACATGCCCCCAACCCGCCCCGCATTCACCTGCTGAACACCATAAGAAGCTCAAATGCTAAATAAGGACTCATTCAGATAAAGCCTTAAATTGATGCCTTTAAAGAGATTGAATAAACTCTTTATGTTACAATCTGGTATGAGCTTTTAATATTAACTGCTACATATTTTATAGACTGTATTTGTTGCCAAGCACTAAAAGAAACATTAAGATGCTTTTGCCTCAACTGGTACTATGAATGCTTCCAAAACAGTGGTATAAAAAGCAGCATAAAACATCATAATCATGGAAATCATCTGCATTAAACTCACATTTTCCATGAAAGTGGCAGTTATTTTTCATCTACAAACAATTATATCTCAATTACTTACTCTCTGTTAGGGAACATTTCATCAAAAACTCATTTAATTGATGTAAAGATGCATTTTGTTTGGAGGAAAACCTTATCTCTAATTTGGGCTAATTAAAGGAATAGGCATCCTAAATTAATGAAAGGCTGATGTCTATTGAAAAACAAGCATTTTTTATTATTTTCTTATACAGAAAGTAACACAAATTAAGCTACAGAGATTACGGTAGAAAAAGAGAGACCTAAAGAAAAGTTTTATCTAAGCACACAAGAGTAATGCACGGTTTTCTACATTTTCCACATGGTGGAAACTTTAAAAAGTTTTTCTCATAGACACTTCAAAGTACACTTGTGCTATTATGTTTAAATTTTAAATTTATTCAACAGTACTTTTCTTTTTAACCACTTTGTTATGATAGACACATCTAAATCATTACATACTCAGAATACCTAAAGTTTACACAAGTAATTTTTTCATACAAGGGGTTTAGTTAAACCCAGGATACATCAACTGACCTACTGCCGTGTACAAAATAACTATAAATTCTGAATACAAAAAGTCAGTACTACCATGGAACAAAAGGAAAATTTGAGGTTCATGAACACTCAATCTTTTCTTTGTGAATATCTGAAAGACTTTTTAAAGCAGAAATTTCAAAACAAACATGTGCTCTTAGAATTAAAAACTTTATATATAATCAAGCACCTCTAACATGTCCATTCTGCTGCAATAGAATTATTTATTAAAACCCAAAAGGTACAGTAGGGAAAGAAACTGCTCAAAAGTAAAGAATAACTGGGATGGAGGAAAGGAGAAAGGGACGGGAAAATAAAAAAAAAATTTTTAAATATATGTATCACAAGATAACTAAGAGAATTATACTACTGGTTGCTATTAGTTCATTGAAAGGCAAAGTTGGTGCTTGTACTGTTTGATCAGTTTTGCATGCCTCTATTTTGTAATCTAAACAACTACTTTGAAGATAACAATATGCAATATAATAACTATTGTTAATTTCCTATCATCTTGCTTTGAAATTCTGCATCATTTTATTGTTTTTCCTCTCTTTATAATAAAATCATATACTAAGTGGCATATAAAGTAGGAAAGCCAGTATTAACTTCAAGATTTTATAATATGTTAACATAGAAATGGCGGTACTTTATGACAGAAGATTGTCCACTGCTGTTTAATTGAAGTTGCTTTTGAGTTTTTAGAATAAGATACAGCTTACTAAGAGGCCTCTTCTAATAAAGGGGAGATAATCTCTGAGATCTCAGATTTCATGGACTTTGCACACATCCAGAAATGGGGAAAGCCCAGAAAAGAGGGATGGAAAAACGATTCATGATTTCTTCAGGTCTCACACAATGTTTTGACACTACTGTCTGCAAATGGACCTCACACTCATTCTTCTAGATTGCAACATGCTTCTGACCCAAACTTGTCTTGAAGCATGTAACACATACATTGACTTATACAATGTACTTATATGGATGGCATCAGTTTAAGCCCCCAGGGCAGAGTCTGTCTTGGAATAATGGCCCGATCATGGACCACACCATCCAGGAGTATGCTCCCTCTCATATCCTAGGGTCCCTCTGGCTAGCAGGGAATGGCCACGACAACAGTAAGAACGCAAGTGATATTGGGAGTAGCGACTGTCCAATGCCGCCTTCAGACTCAGACTGAGACATCATTGCCTGTGGGGCAGTGTAGGGACACAGAAGGCCCTAAAAAGATGCTTAGGGCATCAGGGTTCTGGTCTCATGCCTGGCCTTGTCATGGGAGTGGATTCCTGAGAAAATGACGAGTCTGCTGATTGCTGTTCCCTGTCTTTCACATAATCACTGGCCCTCTTCCTGAGTTATGACACAGCACAAAGGGTCTTGCCAGGTGCCGGCATGTTTCTGCTGGGTTTCCCAACCTCTAAGACTGTACCTCTCTTTTCCTTCTAAATGATCTTGTCTTTGGCATTCTGTTACTTCAGCAGAAAATGAACCAAGATAATAGCCATGAAGAACTAAATGTTTTCCATATTCAATAGAAATATTTATGTAGCACATTCTGTGCTACACTTTCTTTAACATTCTAGAGTTAATTCAATTATTAAAAGCAGTATAATTCATGTATATTAGTCTCTAAATCTAGACTGAGAAAATAAAACAACTGGTTAGAAAAGACTTCTTATAAATATGTTAACTATGCAGTTCTTATAAAATTATTTTCATTTATAAAGTATCAAATACTTGGAATAAGTTTCAGTGAAGTGAACATTTCTTTTGTGACGTTCTCTGTAATACATATGGTAATTTCATTCTTTTGGAAATCTTTTGTCCTCTAGAAATAAAAATGCAGATGGAAAGAGTTCTATTAAAAGACTTTCAGTCCACTCAATACTGAGTTTATAATAGAGAAAAAATAAACCACCTTTTAAATGTCTAAGTTATGTATTCTACTGATTTATTACAGTAAGAATTTGATTATCAGAGTGATTTAATATTTTATAATATATTTCATGTCATTTTCATTGCTGTCGTTTTTTATATATTTATTTATCTGCTCATTATACTATTTATTCTCTCGTTGCCCAGTAATTATTGTGAAATTGCCAAGATAACATTTAATGTTGCACTTACTTTTACCACTTTTCTCTTTAATTTGTAATATGCATGCATCCTGCCTCTCTGAGTATTGTTCGTAACAATGGAGCTGCCTTTTTTATTATTTTTTAAATGCTTTACATGTGTCATGTCATTTACTTTTTCTACCGCCAATATAAGGAGGCTTATTACTCAATATCTTTCTGGTTTAGAAAGATTTTTGAAAACTTGTCTAAAATACTATTGCCAAAAGTGACAAGCTGGGGGGCTGGGGATATAGCTCAGTGGATTAAGCGCCTGCCTAGCAAGTGCAGGGTCCTGAGTTCGATCCCCAGTAC